>JARQOD010000001.1:976003523-976073523 GCA_033576555.1 Oophaga sylvatica | reverse complement strand
CAGTGGAACTGGATTTGACGGAAAGCATGTGGATTAGATAGGGCTAGTACGGCAAGGTATGCGGCACTGCAGATGGGCAAGTGAGCTGAAAGCATTAGATGCCAGTGAGCCAAAGGTGCGAATAGTAAAGGAACAGAAGAAATGTGTAGTCAATTATTATCTTGATTGCTGAGGTGCAGTTACACATAGGAATAGCAGAGATGCAAAGGTAAACTGACATATAGCTAGCAGAAGTGTGGTTACAGATAGAAATAGTAGAGATGTATGGGTAAACTGGAGTCTTGCTTGCGGAAGTGCAGTTACACACAGGAATAGCAGAGCTTCACACACAAACTTATAACTTGCTTGCAGAAATGTAGTTAATTGTGATACCTTGATGGCAGAGACAAAGGTGAGAACAGAAGAGCTGGTAATCTGTAATCTTTATAGCTGAGATGAGTTTGTTTACGTGTCACCTGAGAATGCAATAGCACCAGGATGAAGTGGACAGAGGTTGGAAATAAAAGCTTGTTTCTGGATTGTAGACAGGAATATCTGGGAAGATAATTGGCTGGAACAGATTCAAGTGGAAAATGAGACAAAATCCTGGAAAAGTATGTGGCAGCTAGATGTCGTTCTTCTTCCTGAATACTCAGGCAGCACAAAGCAGCCTGAGCAAGTATTAGAGGGCTTTGGATGATGAGAGCAGAGAGGCTTACTCTAGTAATGGGGTGCAGACTAGTACAGAGGGAGCCAGCCATAAGAGAAGGAAGAAAAGCCCGGCGTTGGAGGCAAGTCTGCAGGCCAGATTGCAAAGAGGGTTTGCTTGTAGTCTGTACCTAATAGTGTATTGTACGATACAACACCAGGAGAAAGGGCACACTTGTCTTTTATTGTCATACTTCCCTTTTGAGTGCAGGAATTTACATAAATCTTTCTTAAAATGTATGGGAATGGAGAGAGTGCATCGATACATGTCTGACTGGTCAGGACACAAGGCTGGGACTTTTCTCAGGACTGAGCCATCCAGCATATATAATCAATTCCCTATGAACAGGGTATAAATGTGATAAATACATATAAGTACAATAGACATTATTGCGGGATGTTCAATCTGCTGTATTATGCACTGCCTCTATGACTTGTTTAGGTTCCCCTATAAGTAGCATTACAAAATGATGCAAGAAATCATCAAGACGTAAGGGAAAAGCTGCAAAAATAAAGAAAATGAACAAATCATGTGTTGTCTATGTATTGATGGAAGATTGGGGTATTTATATTATTAGATTTTAGATAGATGGGGGGTTCTGAGTATTGGGACCCAACAATCTTCGTTACCTCCCGAATCAATAATAGGGGGACATATATGGAATTTGATCATAGCTTGCTTCATGCAAATCCATGGCAGATCCCTGCTGTTACCATGTATCACCTGTTACATTAGCTAGCTATTAATATTTAAGAGGATAGCCCCTTTGAATTAATGACATTAGAATTAAAAAAAACACCTAAATATGTATGAAAGAAGGATAAGCCAAAACCATGACGGAATTTAGTACATAAATAGCTTACATAATAAAATTATGGCAGCAGGACAGTACCACTAGGGGGAGCTCTCGGCACATGGATTGAACTCTATATAATTCTATATGTGTGTGTGCTCCCCCTAGTGGTGGATGCCAGGAAAGAAAACACCGGCGCCTCTGTTGACACATAATCTGTGGTTGGTGCAAGGCTGCTCACAGCTGTTCCTATCGTTCCAGGTGTTGGATTACCTCTACCAGAGGATGAAGGAAAATGCACAGAGCTGAAAGGATGGAGGGAAAGGAGCAGTTTGCACCACGGAAAAGATTTGTTCCACATTTGATTGTACCAGATGCCTGATATATTATTTCTGTAAATGATACCTTGTGTACATGGTGCGTTTCCTAGTGATAATCTTACGACCCCATGTTTCCAGAGCACGGACTTACTTGCCTGATGTATAAATATCAGTCTAGGAAGGGTCTTCCAGTGACATAATTATATTTTAGCACCGGTGACAAATTCATCTCTTTAGTTTGTAGACACAGAATATTTTGACATTCACAATAAAAAGTTCAAATAAAATTATTGTGCCGCCTGTTATATATTGTGCCGCCTGTTATATATTGTGCTGCCTGTGATAATATATGTTGTACCACGTGTTATATTATATATTGTTGCATTATGTAGATCCTACAGAAAAACGCAGAGTTATAGTCCAAAAAAAATGATATTAAAAATGAGTTTTATTAAATAGTAAGGCATTAAAATCACACAAAAATTATATGTATGTATATACGATACAGGTCAAAGAAGATAGAAAACGCTCAGGTGTGAAGGGCAAAAATCACATCACAATGGGTAAACAGGAACAAAGGAAATTGTTTAGGAAGCTGTGCTCGCTGGAGGTAGCCTGACTGCCATTAGGTACCGAGATGAAATCCTCAGACCTCTTGTGAGACCATATGCTGGTGTGGTTAGCCCTGGGTTCCTCCTAATGCAGGACAATGCCAGACCTCATGTGGCTGGAGTGTGTCAGCAGTTCCTGGAAGATGAATGCATTGAAGCTATGGACTGGCCTGCCAATACCCCAGACCTGAATCTGATTGAGCACATCTGGGACAGCATGTCTCGCTCCATCCACCAACATCACGTTGCACCACAGACTGTCCAGGAGTTAGCGGATGCTTTAGTCCAGGTCTGGGAGGAGATCCCTCAGGAGAGTATCCGCCGCTTCATCAGGAGCATACCCAGGCGTTGTAGGGAGGTCATACAGGCACGTGGTGGCCACACATACTACTGAGCATCATTTTGACTTGTTTTAAGGACATTACATTCCACTTTAATTTTGTCTGTGACTCCAAATCCAGGCCTCCATTGGTTAATAAATTTGATTTCCATTGATGATTTTTGTGTGATTTTGTTGTCAGCACATTCAACTTTGTACAGAACAAAGTATTCAATGAGAATATTTCATTCATTCAGATGTGGTATTGAGTGTTCCCTTTATTTTTTTGAGCAGTGTATATTGTGATGTATGTTGTGCTGTATGTTGTATTATATGTTGTGGCAGCTGTTGTATTATATATTGTGCTGTATGTTGCATTATACAGAGGTGTGAAACAATTCTTGCCTCTTCTTGATTTCCTATTCTTTTGCATGTTTGTCACACTTAAATGTTTCAGATCACCAAACAAATGTAAATATTAGACAAGATAACATAAGTAATCACAAAATGCAGTTTTTAAATTATTATTATTATTATACATTTATATAGCGCCATTTATTCCATGGCGCTTTACATATGAAAAGGGAAAAATATAAACAGGTACAATAAACATGTGCTAGACAAGGGACACATAAGTACAGAAGGAGAGAGGACCCTGCCCGCGAGGGCTCACAGTCTACAGGGATGGGTGAGAATACACTAGGAAAGGGTAGAGCTGGTCATGCGATGGTTCAGTAGACTGAGGATCGTTGTAGGCTTGTCGGAACAGGTGGGTCTTCAGGTTTTTCTTGAAGGTTTCCGTTGTTGGTGAAAGTCTGATGTTTTGCTGCAGGGAGATCCAGAGTATGGGGGAAGCCCGGGAGAAGTCTTGTATGCGGTTGTGGAAGAAGAGATGAGGGGGGAGTTGAGAAGGAGATCTTGAGAGGATCGAAGGTTGCGTGTAGGTAGGTAGCGGGAGACCATGTCACAGATGTATGGAGGAGAAAGGTTGTGGATGGCTTTGTATGTCATGGTTAGGGTTTTGAACTGGAGCCTCTGGGCAATAGGAAGCCAGTGAAGGGCCTGGCACAGGGGGGAGGCTGGAGTATAGCGGGAGACAGGTGTATTAGTCGGGCAGCAGAGTGTAGGATGGACTGGAGTGGTGCCAGAGTGCTAGAGGGGAGGCCAGACAGTAGGAGGTTGCAATAGTCGAGGCGGGGGATGATAAGGGCGTGCACTAGTGTTTTTGTGGTTTCATGGTTGAGGAATGCGCGGATCCAGGAAATATTTTTGATTTTGAGGCGGCAGGAGGTGGCGAGGGCTTGGATATGTGGTTTGAAAGAGAGGGCAGAGTCGATGATCACCCCAAGGCACCGAGCATGCGGGACTGGGGAAAGCGAGCAGCCATTGACATTGAGGGATAGGTCTGGTGGAGGGGAAGAATGAGGTGGGGGAAAGATGATGAATTCTGTTTTGTCCATGTTCAGTTTGAGAAAGCGAGCAGAAAAGAAGGCTGAGATAGCAGACAGACACTGTGGGATTTTGGTCAGTAGGGAGGCGAGGTCAGGTCCAGATAGATAGATCTGCGTGTCATCGGCGTAGAGGTGATACTGCAAGCCGTGGGATTCTATGAGCTGTCCCAGGCCGAAGGTGTAGATGGAGAAGAGTAGGGGTCCTAGGACTGAGCCTTGAGGAACACCGACAGACAGGGGGCCAGGTGTGGAGGTGGTGTGTGAGAGGGAGACACTAAATGTTCGGTCTGTTAGGTATGATGAGATCCAGGATAGGGCCAAATCTGTGATGCCAAGAGATGAGAGAATCTGTAGCAGAAGGGAATGGTCCACGGCAGGGCCGGCGTCAGCACCCGGCACACCCGGGCAAGTGCCGGGGCCCTGAGCAGGCGGGGGGGCCCACTCGCCGTCTGGCACCCCCCCTCCTTTAGCGGAGGAGAGCGGTGTCAGCGCCGCCACTGGGCCCCCCCGCTTGCTCAGGGCCCCGGCATCAGATGGCACAATACTTACCTCTCCCGTGCCTCCGCTGCCGCAGCTCCGGGCTCCAGGGGGCGCCGGCGCTTCCTCTCACAGCAGGCCGCTGAATGACGTCATCATTCAGCGGCCGGCTGTGACAGAGAGCGCGGACGCTGGACGGGTAAGACGTGTGTGTGTGTCTCTGTGTGTGTGTGTCTGTGTGTATGTAGTGCGGTGCTTTGTGTGTGTGTGTGTGTGTGTATGTATGTGTGTATGTATGTGAGAGAGTGCTTGTGTGCTGTCTGTGTGTGATGATGGGCAGGCATTGCTGATAATGGGGAGGCATTGATGATGATGGGGAGAAGATGATGATAATGGGCAGGCATTGATGATGGGGAGAAGATGATGATTGGCAGGCATTGATGATAATGGGGAGGCCATGATGATGATGGGGAGGCCATGATGATAATGGGCAGGCATTGATGATGGGGAGGAGATGATGATGATGGGCAGGCATTGATGATGATGGGGAGGAGATGATGATGATGATGGGCAGGCATTGATGATAATGGGGAGGCCATGATGATGATGATGGGGAGACAATGATGATGATAAGGAGGCAATGATTATGATGAGGAGGAAATCATGATGATAATGGGGAGTCTTTCCACAGCGCCCTTTCCTGAGCCGTAAAAGTGCAGAACGCAGTACAGTGCAGAGGAGAGCTCCATATTTTGTATGGAGCATTATATGGGGACCAGTATCCTGTATGGAGCATTATATGGGGACCAGTATCCTGTATGGAGCATTATATTGGGTCCAGTATTCTGTATGGAGCATTATATTGGGTCCAGTATTCTGTATGGAGCATTATTTTGGGTCCAGTATTCTGTATGGAGCATTATATGAGGGGTGACATCCTGCATGGGGTATTATATGGGTGATGAGGGGGAGACTATGTGGTGCTCATAATATTGCATGGAGGACTGTACTGTCCAGTCTGTACTGTGCGCTGTGAGGATTTGGCTGTTTCTGAGTTATTGAACAATTTACAATAGATATCACTCATGTAATGGAAGAAGTGAAGTGTTTGGCATTGTACTGTACCCATATTTCTCTGCAGTATCTGTGTATTATGAATCGTGGTCTGTGTTAAAGGGGCCCACTGAGACTCTTTCGCCCGGGGCCCATAAAAACCTGGAGCCGGCCCTGGTCCACGGTGTCGAAGGCAGAAGACAGGTCCAGGAGAAGGAGGACAGAGTAGTGTCGCTTGCTCTTGGCGGTTAGCAGGTCGTTAGTGACTTTAGTTAGGGCAGTTTCAGTTGAGTGATGCGGTCGGAAACTGGATTGTAACCAGTCAAAGAGGGAACAGGAGGAGAGGTGGGAGGACAGTTCAAGATATACATGCTGTTCCAGTAGTTTTGAGGCGTAGGGGAGAAGAGATATCGGGCGATAGCTAGACACAGAGGATGGGTCGAGGGAGGGCTTTTTGAGGATGGGTGTGATCGAGGCATGTTTGAAGGATGAGGGGAAGACACCATTTGTAAGTGAAAGGTTGAAGAGGTGTGCGAGAGTAGGGATGAAGACTGTGGCAAAGTTAGGGATGAGGTGGGACGGGAGTGGGTCAAGCGCGCAAGTGGTGAGGTGTGATCTTGACAGGAGAGTGGAGAGCTGATCTTCTGTCATGGTGGTGAAGCTGGTTTTGGAAGAACAGGGCTGAGTGGCTAAGAGGGGCATTGGGGGCTGCAGGCCAAAACCTTCTCTGATAGTATCAATCTTTTGCTTAAAGAAGGAGGCAAAGTCTTCGGCAGAAATGAGAGGAGAGGGAGGAGATGCCTGGGGACGGAGTAGAGAATTGAAAGTGTTGAAGAGCTGTTTAGGGTTGTGAGACAGGGAGGATATGAGAGATGCGAAGTAAGTTTGTTTTGCGGCAGAGAGCGTGGACTTGAAGCTGGCGAGGGACTGCTTGTATGCGTTGAAGTGCTCGGCAGCCCTGGAAGCCCGTCTCAGTTCTTTGGTCAGGCCGGTCAGCCAGGGCTGCCTGTTGATTGCACGAGTTTTGCTCTGCGTGAGGGGGGCGGCCAAATCAAGTGTGGCTTTTATTGTGGTGTTATAAAATGTGGCAGCAGCATCTGTGTCATGAAGTGAGGCTATGTCTGTGAGAGGGAGGAGGGACTCAGAGAGCGATTGTAAATTGAGGTGTTTGAGATTTCTGCGAGGGTGAGTGAGTTTATGGAGTGGGGGTTGTGCACTAACAGAGGAGAGGGAAGAGAATGTCAGTAGGTTGTGGTCAGACAGGGGGAGTGGGGAGTTAGTGAGATTAGTGAGGGAACAGAGACCGGTGAAGATAAGGTCCAGCGTGTGACCATCTTTGTGAGTGGCCGCAGAGGACCATTGAGTGAGGCTGAGGGAAGCCGTGAGCGATAGAAGTGTAGAAGTAGAAGTTTAGAAGTTTAAATGAAGTCTTTATTATTAAAGGAGGAAGAAATTGAAACCTACAGGGCCCTGTGTGAAAAAGTGATTGCCCCCTAATCCTAATAACTGGTTAGGCTAGTCTTAGAAGCAACAACTACAGTCAAGCATTTGCGATAACGGGCAATGAGTCTTTTACAACACTCTGAAGGAATTTTGGCCACTCATCTTTGCAGAATTGTTGTAATTCAGCCAGATTGGAGGTTTCCGAGCATGAACCGCCTTTTTAAGGTCATGTCACAGCATATCAAATCGGATTAAGGTCAGGAATTTAACTAGGCCACTCCAAAGTCTTAATTTTGTTTTTCTTAAGCTATCTAGTGGTGACCTTGCTGGTGAGTTTTGGATCATTGTCCTGCTGCATAACACAAGTGCACTTCAGCTTGAGGTCACGAACAGATGGCCGGACAGTCACCTTCAGGATTTTTTGATAGACAGCAGAATTCATACTTCCATTTACCATTTACTTCCAGGTCCAAAAGCACCAAAACAGTCCAGACCATCACACTACCACCTCCACCACCACCTTATTTTACTGTTGGTATGATGTTCCTTTTCTGAAATGCTGTGTTACTACTGCACCAGATGCAATGGGACATACACCTTCCAAAAAGTTCAACTTTTGTGTCGTCAGTCCATATTCTCCCAAAAGTATTGGGGATCATCAAGATGTTTTCTGGCAAAACTGAGACGAGCCATTATGTTCTTATTGCTTAGCAGTGGTTTTCATCGCTGGAACTCTGCCATGCAGGGAATTTTTGTCCACTCTCTTTCTTATGGTGGAGTCATGAACGCTGACTTTAACTGAGGCAAGTGAGACTTGCAGTTCTTTTGATGTTGTGGGGTCTTTTGTGACCTTCTGCACTTGGGGTAATTTTGGTTGGCCAGCGACTCCTGGGGAGGTTTACCACTTTTCCATGTTTTTGCCATTTGAAGATAATGGCTCTTACTGTGGTTCACTGGAGTCCCAAAGCTTGAAAAATGACTTAATAACCTTTTCCAGACTGATAGATCTCAATTACGTTGTTTTTTGTTTGTCCCAGAATTTCTTTGGATCGCAAGATGATGTCTAGCTTTTGAGGAGCTTTTGGTCTACTTCACTTTGTCAGACAGGTCCTATTTAAGTGATTTCTTGATTGAGAACAGGTGTGGCAGTAATCAGGCATGGGTGTGGCTGGGGAATTTGAACTCAGCTTCTCAAAGATGTGATAGACCACAGATAATTTATGGTTTAAGGGGTGGAGGCAATCACTTTTTCACACAGGACCCTGTAGGTTTGGATTTCTATTTCCCTTAATAATAAAGACCTTCATTTATAAACTGTATTTTGTGATTACTTGTGTTGTTATCTTTGTCTAATATTTACATTTGTTTGATGATCTAAAATATTTAAGTATGACAAACGTGCAAAACAATAGGAAATCCGGAAGGGGGCAAACACTTTTTCACACCACTGTATATTGTGACACCTGTAGTATTATATATTGTGCAGCAAGTGTATTACACAGCACTGCTTGAAAGTTTGTGAACGCTTTATGAATTTTCCATATTTATGCATAAATTTGACCCAAAAAATACATCAGATTTTCACATCTAAAAGAAGATAAACAAATCCTAAAAATGAGTAAAAAAAAAATGTTAGCCTTCGTCATTGTTCTATTGAGGAAAATTATCCAATATAGTGAGTGGTAAAAGTATGTGACCCTTTGCTCTCAGTATCTGGTGTGACAACTTGTGCAGCAATAACTGCATCTAAACGTTTCCAGTAATTGTGGATTAGTCTTGGTGGAGTTTTAGCCCATTCCTCTGTTCAAAACAGCTTCACCTCTGTGACGTTGGTGGGTTTTCACCCATGAACTTCTCGCTTCAGGCCCTTCTACAACATTTCCATAGGATTAAGGTCAGAACTTTGACTTGTCCTTTCCAAAACTTTTACTTTCTTCTTCTGTAATCATTCTTTCGTAGAACGACTTGTTATGGCTTTGGTCGTTTTCTTGCTCCATGACCGATGTTCTCTTGAGATTTAGCTCATGGACTGATGCCCTGACATATTCCTTTAAAAATTTTTGGTATAATGCAGAATTAATATTTCCATCAATGGTGAGAGCCATCCTGGCCCAGGTGCAGCAAAACTGTCCCAAACCATGATACTACCAGCACGTTTCATGATTTTTATACTGTAATGCAGTGTTCTTCTTTTTCCAAACATAATGCTCTTCATTAAAACTAAAAAGCTATATTCTGGTCTAATCTGTCACAAAACATTATTCCAAAAGCTTTCTGGCTCATCTAGTGGTTCAACAGTAGATAATGTTCCTTTCTGAGAGCAATGGCTTTCTCATTGCAATCCTGACATGCACACTATGGTTGTTCAGTGTCCTCCTGATGGTGGACTCATGAACATTAAAATTAGCTAATGTTAAAGAGGCCTTTAGTTGCTTAGAGGTTACCTTGGGTTCCTTTGTGACCTCGTAGATAATTTTTCGCTTTGCTATTAGAGTGATTTTCTTTGGTCACCTACTCCAGGGAGGGGAATAATGATCTTGAACTTCTTCCATTTGTACACAATCTGTCTGATCGTGGATGGATGGGAGTACTTACTCTTTAGAGATGCTTTTGTAACCTTTTCCAGTCTGATGGACTCTTTTTATGAGGTCCGTAGCCATCACTTTTGTTTGTGTGATGATACAATACTACAAACGTGTCGTGAAGATCAGACTTTGATAGATCTCAGTACTTTAAATTACACAGATTGCACACTCACACCTGATTGTCATCCCATTAATTGAAAACACAAGATTATGATTTTATTTTTAAATGATTTCTAAATCCTAAAGGTTCACATACTTTTGCCACTCACAGATGGGATATTGGTAAATTTTCCTCAAAGCAGTTTTTGGTCAAATTTATGCAGAAATCTGGAAAAATTCAGAAGGGTTTACCAACTTTCCAGACCCGCTGTATATAGTACCGCACGTTGTGTTATATGTTATGTATTGTGTCACATGTCGTTTTTCATATTACGATACGTCGTGGCTTATAGGACGGCCACCCACCAGTACTACAACGTGGATTTTTACTTTTTCAACTATAACTATGTCGTTTGGTAAAATCAGAGATCTCTACCTCCTACACAGGTACACCAAATCTGTAAAGAATGACATTAGCACACGATCTATTCATCGCCCCCTTCTAGTTCAGCCTCCATAGTAATAACATCCACAAAACTTTGTGATATCAACGCACCACATAACCCCAATCCATTGACATCACCCCCTGTGCCCTCATAGCAGTGTCATCTACAGTGCCCCATAACCATGAAATCTACGGTCATCCCCATAACAATGTCTTCCACAGTGTCCTATAATAATGATATCGACAGTGCCCCTTAACAGTTTCAACCACAATGGCCCATAACAATGACATCTGCGGTCACCCCATAAAAAATGTCATCCACATTCCCCCATAATAATGTCATTCACAGTACCTTGGTCCCAATGCCATCAATGCTACAAAATCAATTAAATTATTGTGCCCACCTTAAAAATGTCATTCACGTTCCCTCCCTAACAATGTCATCCTCAGTCCCCCTAACAGTGTAAATTCACAGTATCCTGATACCATCCATATTGCCACCAAATCAATGATATCACATCTCCCCCTTTAACAATTCATCCCCAGTGTCCTATAACAATGACATCTGTCAATTACTCCGAGCTCCTGTGTGTGCAACGCAAAGTTTTTTGGGAGGTTTCCTGAAATAAAGACAGAATACACAGGGGAGCAGAGGGAGAAAATATGAGCAAAATCTGGACACGTTTTACTTTTTTAAAGGGAAGGTCAGCAATCAAGGACACATGGGCTGCTTACAACATGAAAATAAATGGAGGTCTGACGGTTCCGTCTCTTCACATATCACAGAACGACGGCAGATTTTTTTCCACTGGGACTGAATGAAAATACTTATTGAATAAGAGCAAACAGAGATCTTGAAAAATATAAAAGAAAAAGCATGTTAGGAAATTTCATAACATTTTATTGTATAAATGCAACATTTATTTGATGAACTTGAAAACCCCTTTGAAGGATGATTTATTATTTTCATTATAAGCTGTGGGGGAAAACCTGATCGTATTCAAGTGTCAGATGTCAGAGAAAATAAGAATTTAATCTTTTGATCATTTTCTTCCTGAGAAATAAGTGGTATCTCAAGTGTCAGCAGGCTGGAACCACCAGGATTTTCAGGGCCCCATACTGTCAAAATTTTTGGGTCCCCTTGAAACGCAGGCTCCACCCCAGTCCCACCTCCAGCCTTCAAAACTTCCACAGTCCCACCGCCCACTCTTAGAGAAACTCCACTTCTGCACCATGTCCTCACCAATCACACATTGACTGTTCCTATCTAACACCAAATCACACACATAGCCAGCAGATTTTGCTTTGGTCACCTGGACAAGGTAGACTCTTTTGGCCGGGCCCTGCTCTACTTTAATCTATTAAACATTTGTTAAACTATCCAATACTCTTTTTAGGTATATTTTTATTTATTGTTCAATTTTTAAAATGACCAATAATATCACATACAAGGGACAAATACCGTCACACCATGACCAGACCATATATTACCACCACATAGTGACCGAATACTACATTACTGATCATGAATAACAAGAAAACACAATACTAATATTACCATAAGTGCCATTATACACATGAGCTCTGCGTATAGTGTCAGTGTACAGGTAATACAGTGATCACCAGTGACATTATACACAGGAGCTCTGTATATAGTGTCAGGGAACAGGTAATACAGGGATCACCAGTGTCATTATACACAGGAGCTCTGCATATAGTGTCAGTGTACAGGTAATACAGTGATCACCAGTGACATTATACACAGGAGTTCTGTATATACTGTCAGTATACAGGTAATACAGGGATCACCAGTGTCATTATACACAGGAGCTCTGCATATAGTGTCAGTGTACAGGTAATGCAGTGATCACCAGTGACATTATACAAAGGAGCTCTGTATATAGCGTCAGTGTACAGGTAATACAGTGATCAACAGTGACATTATACACAGGAGCTCTGTATATAGTGTCAGTGTACAGGTAATACAGTGATCACCAGTGACATTATACACAGGAGCTCTACATACACAGGAGCTCTACATATAGTGTCAGTGTACAGTTAATACAGGGATCACCAGTGACATTATACAAAGGAGCTCTGCATATAGTGTCACTGTACAGGTAATACAGCGATCACCAGTGACATTATACACAGGAGTTCTGTATATAGTGTCAGTGTACAGGTAATACAGTGATCACCAGTGACACTATACACAGGAGCTCTTTATATAGTGTACAGATAATACAGTGATCACCAGTGATCAGGGCCGGCGTCAGCACCTGGCACACCCGGGCAAGTGCCGGGGCCCTGAGCAGGCGGGGGGGCCCACTTGCCGTCTGGCACCCCCGCGCCCGTTAGCGGAGGAGAGCGGTGTCAGCACCGCCACTGGGCCCCTCCCCCGCCTGCTCAGGGCCCCGGCAGCAGCTGGCACAATACTCACCTCTCCCCGTGCCTCCGCTGCCGCAGATCCGGGCTCCGGGGGCGCCGGCGCTTCCTCTCACAGCAGCGCCGCTGAATGACGTCATCATTCAGCGGCCTGCTGTGGCAGAGAGCGCGGACCCTGGACAGGTAAGACGTGTGTGTGTGTCTCTGTGTGTGTGTGTCTGTGTGTATGTAGTGCGGTGCTTTGTGTGTGTGTGTGTGTCTCTGTGTGTGTGTCTGTGTGTATGTGTGTAGCCCAGCTACGCAGGCACACATAAAGTCCAGGAGAGTGCACAGGAAGGTAACAGCAACGCTTGATATTCATTCACTGTCACTCACACTTTCAGACACACCCATCTGAGATAAAGGAGGGAGTGGCACGTGGCTTAGGTGGTTAGTCAGTCAGCCAACCTAGGAGGGAGAGTAGTGGAATCTGGCTCCTGTCTTTGTACGGATCAGCTCAGTGTCAGTCCAAGTGGGACTTAGAGGATACTGAGGGCTACTCAGCGAGCCCTAGAGAAAGCTGACCTCGCCATTGAAGGTTACAAGTGCTTATGTTAAAAGCGGGAAGCAGGGCGAAGGGCGCAGTGGAGAAGTTAGAGAAGTGCTACAGGTATTGGATTGCCTGCACTAAATTGCCGGACACCGGGGTCCGAAGCGTTGCTACAGTTTCAAGCTTGGTAACAAGAAAACCGGAGGCATCTGGACTACAGGTCGCAGAGAGCAGCCCTAAGTGTCAATACGTAACCGGAGTCAGGTGGAACAGGGACTTTGAGTCAAGCGCAGACAAAAGTGAGGACTTAGTTTCATCACTTAGAAGGCTCCACCACAACGTTGGCCGGGCAGTACAGCTATTGAGAAAGCTGGAGATTCAGAGTTAACTTCGCTTCAGGCAAGTTGGACTCACCTACAATTGAAGTTAAGGAGGCCTCTAACCTGCTCAGCTGTTACCGGAATGTGCACTCTCCACCCCGACCAGCTCCCCGGGATCTGCTTGAACCACCATCAGTAAAAGGTATGAAAAGGAACTACCTTGTGTGTGACTGAATTCTTACTACACCCTGCATCATCTTCACCATAGACTTCCAGGGACCCGTCTCACCTGTGGGAGACTTACTACCAAGCTGCCCCATAACATCCCCTGTGAAAGTCCTTAGAGCAGCGCTGGTACAATTTACCAGAAACCGCAGGTGGCGTCACAAACTACCTATACCTAATAATCCCCTGTAAATATTCCCCATTGGATGAGCGCCCGGGGCCACGGACCGAGCCACCGCTACCAGTGACAACTCCCATAGATTTCCATGGGCTCGGCTCCGAGTACCCCATTGCCCCGGTACTAAGTGCGACTCAATCTTTGGCGTCACGAACAGGATGCGAAACTTGCAATTGTGAGTCCTGTGTGCCTATATTGAACTGTTTGGTGAAAAAGACTGTTTGCTGCATTTGGCGCCAAAAACCGCCATTTTGCCGCCAAGTTGGCGCCCTGAGGCGCTGGAGAAGAAGGTGGGCGTGCATTCGTGGGCGTGTACCCCCCCTGAGGCGCGAAAGATATGGCCGCCCTCTCCAAATGTTACTACAATGTGCGGTCCTGCCCCTCTGCTAAAGAGATCCGCCTCCTCTTCATCCTCTATGCGAAGAGGAGGAGACGCAAATCCCGCCTCCACGGAAGAGACCAGATTGTTCCTGATGGAAACTACACTCTGGCTTGGGACGAGGTGGCAGAAGGACCAGAGCAGCTATGCAGTGGAGCAGTGGCAGGCAGGCCCTGCTCCCCTGAAGATTTACGGCCTGTGCCAGAGCTGTCCCCAGATCAGGACCTGATCCTCTATGTCATGGAGAAGGTGGATGCGGTGCTGGAAGATGTGGCCCGCCACCGCAAAGAAGTGGAGGAGATGGAGAAAAGCTGGCGTGCCCTGAAACAGCGGCTGCTGTGGGACGCAATGCTCTCTCCCCCACGAACGAAGCCATTACCTGTACTCCCTGTGCCACCACTGCAAACGGCTGATGAAGAACCGGAAGCCGGCTCCAAAAGTGCTGATCCCGACTCCACCGATGAAGCGGCGGGAGAGAAGGAGGCTGAGGAGGCCCTGCTCGTTCCAGAGTGCCAGCCAGGTCAGGAGGCCGCAGGGAGCACAGTCCCCCGGTAGGGACACCGGAGGGGACCCAGCCGTCAGTGATGGAGATCGACTGGGAAGAGATGGAGCAGCGACGGCAGCAGGAGCAGAGGGAAGTGCAGCGGTTCCGTCAGCGGTACCAGAGGAGACTCTCGCTGAAAAGGAAAACATCAGGCGAGGTAAAGGTACGCTTCGAGAACCGTGGCGCCAGGGGACGGTGTGTGCCTCTAAGGCCCGAGGAGTTTGGGGTTACATATGTGAGCCCGGGTTCTCTTCAAAGATCTATGTTCACTGCTGCGATGCGGGGTTCCACCTGTTAAAAGGGGATACCGTCACCTACACCCGGCACTGTAGTCAGCGGGGGTGGTTTGCCTTGAATGTCTCCCGTGTCTCAGTGTCTCGAGCTCCCACCGCACCAGGCCGTGCACCAGCATCGCCTCCTGCGTACACCTCTGCATCGCAATCTACATCGCAGTCGGCGACCTATTCAGCATCGCAGTCGGCGACCTGCTCTACATCGCAATTGGCGACCTACCCAGCATCGCAATCAGCGACCTGCTCTGCTTCGCAATCAGCGACCTATCCGGCATCGCCCACTGCATTGCAATCAACAAAGTATCCCGCAACGCAACCTGCGACTCATTCTGGATCGCAACTGGATGATGCGACCACAGTTAAATCGCAGCCTAAGCCTGCATCTTTGATGAGAACCCAATATTTGCCTGAGACACCCGTTGCGTCCCAGAAGGTTCGCACAAGGACTGTGGCCACTCAAACACTGATATCGGGCCATGACTTATTTGTTATGAGATCCAAAGAACATCGCGTCGTTCCGGCCCCAGGAGTGGAAGACGTAATTGAAAGTTTGTAAAAGTGAAGACCGGTAGGACCCAGACTGGGGTTTACCGCATTAAAGAAATGTATAAAGTTTAATAAGAGAAAATTGCCAATTGCACTTTATTACTGTGTATGTATAGTGTTTACATATTGAGTAGAATACCCGGCTGGGTACAAGGAAAAGGAATTTTGAAAAATTAAAAAGTAATGATTGCCTATTTGCATAGAATACCCCGGTTGGGTAAATCCAGTTGAATTATATTGAGTAAACTTGAAAATTGAAGTTAATATATGTATTTAACCCTTCATGGACTGAGAGGCTGTGGACTGTGCCACCCCAAGAACTTGTCTTTGTAAATAGTTGCGCTTCGGTGCATTATCTTGGTTTTACATGAAACCACTACTACTATCTACCTCTGAAGAAAAACCCGTATGGTGGGCCTAGAGTGAGGTCTGCAGTCAGAAGTCCTGCAGCCCACCCAGGACCCACGTGGGAGGTTTTTGGTGCGGGTCCTCCACAAGTATCTTGTATATATGAGAATGTTTGATATTTTGATACTTTTGTATTTTTCCATTGTACAAATTGTAACGTTCAAGAATTCGTACCTCCCGGATGGAAGAGTTATAATGTTTATGTTAATGCAAAACAAAATGTTCTTTTTGTCTTTTACAGCCCGGGAGTGCTGTGTTTTACCAAGGGGGATGTGTAGCCCAGCTACGCAGGCACACATAAAGTCCAGGAGAGTGCACAGGAAGGTAACAGCAACGCTTGATATTCATTCACTGTCACTCACACTTTCAGACACACCCATCTGAGATAAAGGAGGGAGTGGCACGTGGCTTAGGTGGTTAGTCAGTCAGCCAACCTAGGAGGGAGAGTAGTGGAATCTGGCTCCTGTCTTTGTACGGATCAGCTCAGTGTCAGTCCAAGTGGGACTTAGAGGATATTGAGGGCTACTCAGCGAGCCCTAGAGAAAGCTGACCTCGCCATTGAAGGTTACAAGTGCTTATGTTAAAAGCGGGAAGCAGGGCGAAGGGCGCAGTGGAGAAGTTAGAGAAGTACTACAGGTATTGGATTGCCTGCACTAAATTGCCGGACACCGGGGTCCGAAGCGTTGCTACAGTTTCAAGCTTGGTAACAAGAAAACCGGAGGCATCTGGACTACAGGTCGCAGAGAGCAGCCCTAAGTGTCAATACGTAACCGGAGTCAGGTGGAACAGGGACTTTGAGTCAAGCGCAGACAAAAGTAAGGACTTAGTTTCATCACTTAGAAGGCTCCACCACAACGTTGGCCGGGCAGTACAGCTATTGAGAAAGCTGGAGATTCAGAGTTAACTTCGCTTCAGGCAAGTTGGACTCACCTACAATTGAAGTTAAGGAGGCCTCTAACCTGCTCAGCTGTTACCGGAATGTGCACTCTCCACCCCGACCAGCTCCCCGGGATCTGCTTGAACCACCATCAGTAAAAGGTATGAAAAGGAACTACCTTGTGTGTGACTGAATTCTTACTACACCCTGCATCATCTTCACCATAGACTTCCAGGGACCCGTCTCACCTGTGGGAGACTTACTACCAAGCTGCCCCATAACATCCCCTGTGAAAGTCCTTAGAGCAGCGCTGGTACAATTTACCAGAAACCGCAGGTGGCGTCACGAACTACCTATACCTAATAATCCCCTGTAAATATTCCACCATTGGATGAGCGCCCGGGGCCACGGACCGAGCCACCGCTACCAGTGACAACTCCCATAGATTTCCATGGGCTCGGCTCCGAGTACCCCATTGCCCCGGTACTAAGTGCGACTCATATTAGTGCGGTGCTTTGTGTGTGTGTGTGTGTGTGTGTATGTATGTGAGAGAGTGCTTGTGTGCTGTGGTGCTGTCTGTGTGTGATGATGGGCAGGCATTGATGATAATGGGCAGGCATTGATGATGGGGAGAAGATGATGATGGGCAGGCATTGCTGATAATGGGGAGGCATTGATGATGATGGGGAGAAGATGATGATAATGGGGAGGCATTGATGATAATGGGCAGGCATTGATGATGGGGAGCAGATGATGATGGGCAGGCATTGCTGATAATGGGGAGGCATTGATGATGGGGAGAAGATGATGATGGGCAGGCATTGCTGATAATGGGGAGGCATTGATGATGATGGGGAGAAGATGATGATAATGGCGAGGCATTGATGATAATGGGCAGGCATTGATGATGGGGAGAAGATGATGATGGGCAGGCATTGCTGATAATGGGGAGGCATTGATGATGGGGAGAAGATGATGATGGGCAGGCATTGCTGATAATGGGGAGGCATTGATGATGATGGGAGAAGATGATGATAATGGCGAGGCATTGATGATAATGGGCAGGCATTGATGATGGGGAGAAGATGATGATGGGCAGGCATTGATGATGATGGGGAGGCGATAATGATGATGGGGAGACGATGATGATGATGGGCAGGCATTGATGATAATGGGGAGGCATTGATGATTATGGGGAGGCGATAATGATGATGGGGAGGCGATGATGATGATGGGCAGGCATTGCTGATAATGGGGAGGCATTGATGATGATGGGGAGAAGATGATGATAATGGCGAGGCATTGATGATAATGGGCAGGCATTGATGATGGGGAGAAGATGATGATGGGCAGGCATTGATGATGATGGGGAGGCGATAATGATGATGGGGAGGCGATGATGATGGGCAGGCATTGATGATAATGGGGAGGCATTGATGATGATGGGAGAAGATGATGATAATGGCGAGGCATTGATGATAATGGGCAGGCATTGATGATGGGGAGAAGATGATGATGGGCAGGCATTGATGATGATGGGGAGGCGATAATGATGATGGGGAGACGATGATGATGGGCAGGCATTGCTGATAATGGGGAGGCATTGATGATGATCGGGAGAAGATGATGATAATGGCGAGGCATTGATGATAATGGGCAGGCATTGATGATGGGGAGAAGATGATGATGGGCAGGCATTGCTGATAATGGGGAGGCATTGATGATGGGGAGAAGATGATGATGGGCAGGCATTGCTGATAATGGGGAGGCATTGATGATGATGGGAGAAGATGATGATAATGGCGAGGCATTGATGATAATGGGCAGGCATTGATGATGGGAGAAGATGATGATGGGCAGGCATTGATGATGATGGGGAGGCGATAATGATGATGGGGAGACGATGATGATGATGGGCAGGCATTGATGATAATGGGGAGGCATTGATGATGATGGGGAGGCGATAATGATGATGGGGAGGCGATGATGATGATGGGCAGGCATTGCTGATAATGGGGAGGCATTGATGATGATGGGGAGAAGATGATGATAATGGCGAGGCATTGATGATAATGGGCAGGCATTGATGATGGGGAGAAGATGATGATGGGCAGGCATTGATGATGATGGGGAGGCGATAATGATGATGGGGAGGCGATGATGATGGGCAGGCATTGATGATAATGGGGAGGCATTGATGATGATGGGGAGGCGATAATGATGATGGGGAGGCAATGATGATGATGGGCAGGCATTGATGATAATGGGGAGGCATTGATGATGATGGGGAGAAGATGATGATAATGGGGAGGCATTGATGATAATGGGCAGGCATTGATGATGGGGAGCAGATGATGATGGGCAGGCATTGCTGATAATGGGGAGGCATTGATGATGGGGAGAAGATGATGATGGGCAGGCATTGCTGATAATGGGGAGGCATTGATGATGATGGGGAGAAGATGATGATAATGGCGAGGCATTGATGATAATGGGCAGGCATTGATGATGGGGAGAAGATGATGATGGGCAGGCATTGCTGATAATGGGGAGGCATTGATGATGATGGGGAGAAGATGATGATAATGGGGAGGCATTGATGATAATGGGCAGGCATTGATGATGGGGAGCAGATGATGATGGGCAGGCATTGCTGATAATGGGGAGGCATTGATGATGGGGAGAAGATGATGATGGGCAGGCATTGCTGATAATGGGGAGGCATTGATGATGATGGGGAGAAGATGATGATAATGGCGAGGCATTGATGATAATGGGCAGGCATTGATGATGGGGAGAAGATGATGATGGGCAGGCATTGATGATGATGGGGAGGCGATAATGATGATGGGGAGACGATGATGATGGGCAGGCATTGCTGATAATGGGGAGGCATTGATGATGAGGAAAGAGATAAGCGAGGCTTATGATAATGGGGGCATTGTGAGGGGGAGAAAGGAATGATGATAATGGGGAGGCATTGTGATAGATAATGATGGGCAGCATGCTGAATGGGATTGATGATGATGGGAGAGAGAAAAGCGAGATGATGATGGGCAGGCATTGTGATGGAGAAATGAGATGGGAGGCATATGATGATGGAGGGATAATGATATGGGACGATGATATGATGGGCAGGCATTGTGATAATGGGGAGGCATTGATGATGATGGGGAGCGAAGATGATGGAGGATGATATATGGCGAGGCATTGATGATAATGGGAGCAGGATATGTGATGAATATTGGGGGATGAATGGGAGATATGATGGGGAGATGATGATGGGCAGGCATTGATGATGATGGGGAGGCGATAATGATGATGGGGAGGCGATGATGATGATGGGCAGGCATTGATGATAATGGGGTGATGGAGGCATAATGATGATGGGGAGGCAATGAATGATGAGCAGGATGGATATGGAGGCGATGATGATGATGGGGAAGGCATTATGCATTTTGATAATGGGCAGGCATTGATGATGGGGAGAGATGATGAATGGGAGGCATTGATGATAATGGGGAGGCATTGATGATGGGGAGAAGATGATGATGGGCAGGCATTGTGATATGGGAGGATTGATGGATGGGGAGTGCGAATATAATGATGATATGGGGAGGCATGATGATGGGCAGGCATTGATGATAATGGGCGAGAGGAGGATGGAGGAGGCATATGATGGAGATTGATGATGGGGAGCGATATATGCAGCATTGATATGGGGAGGCATTGATGGGGGAGATGATGGGCAGGCATTGATGATAATGGGGAGGCATTGATGATGATGGGGAGAAGATGATGATAATGGGAGGCATTGATGATAATGGGCAGGCATTGATGATGGGGAGACAGATGATGATGGGCAGGCATTGCTGATAATGGGGAGGCATTGATGATGGGGAGAGATGATGATGGGCAGGCATTGCTGATAATGGGGAGGCATTGATGATGATGGGGAGAAGATGATGATAATGGCGAGGCATTGATGATAATGGGCAGGCATTGATGATGGGGAGAAGATGATGATGGGCAGGCATTGTGATAATGGGGAGGCATTGATGATTGATGGGGAGAAGATGATGATAATGGGGAGGCATTGATGATAATGGGGCAGGCATTGATGATGGGGAGCGAGATGATGATGGGCAGGCATTGCTGATAATGGGAGGCATTGATGATGGGAGAAGATGATGATGGGCAGGCATTGCTGATATGGGGAGGCATGATGATGATGGGGGAAGATGATGATAATGGCGAGGCATTGATGATAATGGGCAGGCATTGATGATGGGGAGAAGATGATGATGGGCAGGCATTGTGATAATGGGGAGGCAATTGATGATGGGGAGGCAGATGATGATGGGCAGGCATTGCTGATAATGGGGAGGCATTGATGATGATGGGAGAAGATGATGATAATGGCGAGGCATTGATGATAATGGGCAGGCATTGATGATGGGGAAGATGATGATGGGCAGGCATTGATGATGATGGGGAGGCGATATGATGATGGGGAGACGATGATGATGATGGGCAGGCATTGATGATATGGGGAGGCATTGATGATGATGGGAGGCATATGATGATGGGGAGGGATGATTATGATAGGCAGGCATTGTGATAATGGGAGGCATGATGATGATGGGGAGAGATGATGATAATGCGAGGCATTGATGATAATGGGCAGGCATTGATGATAATGGCAGGCATTGATGATGGGAGAAGATGATGATGGGCAGGCATTGATGATGATGGGAGGCGATAATGATGATGGGAGGCGATATATGGGCAGGCATTGATGATAATGGGGAGGCATTGATGATGATGGGGAGGCGTAATGATGATGGGGAGGCAATGATGATGATGGGCAGGCATTGATGATAATGGGGAGGCCATGATGATGATGGGGAGCCATGATGATAATGGGCAGGCATTGATGATGGGGAGGAGATGATGATGATGGGCAGGCATTGATGATGATGGGGAGGAGATGATGATGATGGGCAGGCATTGATGATAATGGGGAGGCCATGATGATGATGGGGAGGCAATGATGATGATAAGGAGGCAATGATGATGATGGGGAGGAAATCATGATGATAATGGGGAGTCTTTCCACAGCGCCCTTTCCTGAGCCGTAACAGTGCAGAACGCAGTACAGCGCAGAGGAGAGCTCCATATTTTGTATGGAGCATTATATGGGGACCAGTATCCTATATGGAGCATTATATTGGGTCCAGTATTCTGTATGGAGCATTATTTTGGGTCCAGTATTCTGTATGGAGCATTATATGGGGGTGACATCCTGCATGGGGTATTATATGGGTGATGAGGTGGAGACTGTGGTGCCCATAATATTGTATGGAGGACTGTACTGTCCAGTCTGTTCTGTGCGCTGTGAGGATTTGGCGGTTTTTGAGCTATTGTACAATTTACAATAGATATCACTCATGTAATGGAAGAAGTGAAGTGTTTGGCATTGTACTGTACCCATATTTCTCTGCTGTATCTGTGCATCATGAATCGTGGTCTGTGTTAAAGGGGCCCACTGAGGCTCTTTCGCCCGGGGCCATAAAAACCTGGAGCCGGCCCTGCATTGATATACACAGGAGCTCTGTATATAGTGTCAGTGTTCAGGTAATACAGTGATCAACAGTGACATTATACACAGGAGCTCTGTATATAGTGTCAGTGTACAGGTAATACACTGATCACCGGTGACATTATACACAGGAGCTCTGTATATAGTGTATAGTGTACAGGTAATACAGTGATCAACAGTGACATTATACACAGGAGCTCTGTATATAGTGTCAGTGTACAGATAATACAGTGATCACCAGTGACAGTATATACAGGAGCTCTGTGTATAGTGTCAGTGTTCAGGTAATACAGTTATCACTAGTGACATTATACACAGGAACTCTGTATATAGTATATAGTTTTACAGGTAATACAGTGATCACTGGTGACATTATACCCAATATACAGTGTATAGTAGAAGTGTACAGGTAATCTCCCCATCCTGCCCCATATTATCTCCCCATCCTGCCTCATCTATGTCCATCCTGCCCCATGGGTCCCATAATCCTGCCCCATCTGTCCCATGATCCTGCCCCATCAATCCCATGATCCTGCCTCATATTTCTCCATCCTGCCTCATGTGTCCATGAACTGTCCCATGATCCTGCCCAATCTGCCCCATGATCCAGCCCCTTCTGTCCCATAATCCTGCCCCATCTGTCCCATGATCCTGCCCCATGTGTCCCATGATCCTGCCCTATCTGTCCCATGATCCTGCCACATGTGTCTCTGTCCTGCCCCATAATCCTGCCTTATCTTTCTCCATTCTGCCCTATTTGTCCCATGATTCTGCCTCATCTGTCCCATGATCCTGCCCCATGTGTCCCACGATCCTGCCCCATGTATTTCATGTGTCTCATGATCCTGCCTTATGTGTTCCATGATCTTGCCCCATGATCCTGCCCCCTCTATCTCACGATTCTGCCCCATGATCCTGCCTTATCTTTCTCCATCCTGCCCCATGTGTCCCATGATTCTGCCTCATCTGTCCCATGATCCTTCCCCATCTGTCAAATGTCCTGCCCCTTGTGTCTGTATCCTGCTTCATAATACTGCCTAATCTGCCCCCATGTTGCGGCTTACCGCTTTCAATTAAAAAGACAAACACTTTCTCCTTACCTGGCAGTGGTCCAGCATCGTCGTTTCTTCCATCCATTTGAAGTGCGAACTCGCCGATGCATGACAATGATGCCATACACTGGCAACATGTGTGCTGACGTCAGCTGCCTGCTTGTAATTGGCTGGCAGCTTTTAACTATTTCCGTGCGGGCCCGCATGGCAATAGATTTTAACTGAACGTGCGTCCGAGGATGCATGTTCAGTTACTGCACTGGCAGGATCCTCCTGCCCCAGGGGCCCAGAGAGCAGAGGGGGACCTGATCCGGGCAACCCATCTGTACTTCTGCTCACCGGGCCCCATACACCAGTAAGGGCAGTCTTGCTCTCATGGCGACCCTGTATGTAACTCAGGAACAGCACGGAATCAGTAATGTAATGTATGCACACAGTGACTGCACCAGCAGAATAGTGAGTGCAGCTCTGGGGTATAATGCAGGATGTAACTCAGGATCAGTAATGTAATGTATGTACACAGTGACTGCACCAGAAGAATAGTGAGTGCAGCTCTGGAGTATAATACAGGAGGTAACTCAGGATCAGTAATGTAATGTATGTACACAGTGACTGCACCAGCAGAATAGTGAGTGCAGCTCTGGAGTATAATACAAGATGTAACTCAGGATCAGTAATGTAATGTATGTACACAGTGACTGCACCAGCAGAATAGTGAGTGCAGCTCTGGAGTATAATACAAGATGTAACTCAGGATCAGTAATGTAATGTATGTACACAGTGACTGCACCAGCAGAACAGTGAGTGCAGCTCTGGAGTATAACACAGGATGTAACTCAGGATCAGTAATGTAATGTATGTACACAGTGACTGCACCAGCAGAATAGTGAGTGCAGCTCTGGAGTATAATATAGGATGTAACTCAGGATCAGTAATGTACAGTAATGTATGTACACAGTGACTGCACCAGCAGAATAGTGAGTGCAGCTCTGGGGTATAATACAGGATGTAACTCAGGATCAGTACAGGATCAGTAATGTAATGTATGTACACAGTGACTGCACCAGCAGAATAGTGAGTGCAGCTCTGGAGTATAATATAGGATGTAACTCAGGATCAGTAATGTAATGTATGTACACAGTGACTGCACCAGCAGAATAGTGAGTGCAGCTCTGGAGTATAATACAGGATGTAACTCAGGATCAGTAATGTAATGTATCAAGTAAAAAAGGGGGAGAAGCCAGCGCTGCCTATGGTCAGCATGCAATACATAAAGTGCATATGCACATATTGGTTTCGAACTGTATTTAAAAATGAGACATTTGGCAAATAATTGATCAATTCTTTGAGCCACCCCGCCACGACAAGGCATTCTCATATGCGGCAGTCCTACTCTACGTTTTTTATATTCGCTGTGCCATTACGGCCTCCTGAATGTATAAAAGCAAGACTGCAAAAAATCAAAACAAAAGTACCTGAAGCATTGCTGATCACTTCCATGGTGCCAGCAAGGCAAGCGCAGGTGAAAGCCGACCAGGTCCGGAGATGGACATTTCAGATCTGACCTCCACACTGCCAGACCAGCAACCACAGATGAAGGGTGAAACAGGCCCAGATACAGGTGTACAATCAAGCAGAGCCCAGGGCAGGGCAGGGCTGCTGTGTGTGTGTACAGCAGCCTAGGTCAATCACAAAAAAAAACACAGATAGAACTGCGTGCATAACCCAGCGCGCACGGCAACAAGTGGTGGTCAGCCACTTATCAATATCAGGTAAAAAAAAGGGGGGAGAAGTCAGTGCCGTTCATGGTCAGCATGCAATACATAAAGTGCATATGCACATATTGGTTTCTAACTGTATTTAAAATGTATTGTATTGCATGCTGACCATGTGTGGCGCTGGCTTCTCCCCCCTTTTTTTACCTAATGTAATGTATGTACACAGTGACTGCAGCAGCAGAATAGTGAGTGCAGCTCTGGGTATAATACAGGATGTAACTCAGGATCAGTAATGTAATGTATGTACACAGTGACTGCACCAGCAGAATAGTGAGTGCAGCTCTGGAGTATTATACAGGATGTAACTCAGGATCAGTACAGGATCAGTAATGTAATGTATGTACACAGTGACTGCACCAGCAGAATAGTGAGTGCAGCTCTGGGGTATAATACAGGATATAACTCAGGATCAGTAATGTAATGTATGTACACAGTGACTGCACCAGCAGAATAGTGAGTGCAGCTCTGGAGTATTATACAGGATGTAATCAGGATCAGTACAGGATCAGTAATGTAATGTATGTACACAGTGACTGCACCAGCAGAATAGTGAGTGCAGCTCTGGAGTATAATACAGGATGTAACTCAGGATCAGTAATGTAATGTATGTACACAGTGACTGCACCAGCAGAATAGTGAGTGCAGCTCTGGGGTATAATACAGGATGTAACTCAGGATCAGTACAGGATCAGTAATGTAATGTGTACACAGTGACTGCACCAGCAGAATAGTGAGTGCAGCTCTGGGGTATAATACAGGATATAACTCAGGATCAGTAATGTAATGTATGTACACAGTGACTGCACCAGCAGAATAGTGAGTGCAGCTCTGGGTATAATACAGGATGTAACTCAGGATCAGTACAGGATCAGTAATGTAATGTATGTACACAGTGACTGCACCAGCAGAATAGTGAGTACAGCTCTGGAGTATAATACAGGATGTAACTCAGGATCAGTACAGATCGTAATGTAATGTATGTACACAGTGACTGCACCAGCAGAATAGTGAGTACAGCTCTGGAGTATAATACAGGATGTAACTCAGGATCAGTAATGTAATGTATGTACACAGTGACTGCACCAGAGAATAGTGAGTGCAGCTCTGGGTATAATACAGGATGTAACTCGGGGTCAGTAATGTAATGAATGTATACAGTGACTGCACCAGCAGAATAGTGAGTGCAACTCTGGGGTATAATACAGGATGTAACTCAGGATCAGTAATGTAATGTATGTACACAGTGACTGCACCAGCAGAATAGTGAGTGCAGCTCTGGAGTATAATACAGGATGTAACTCAGGATCAGTACAGTCAGTAATGTAATGTATGTACACAGTGACTGCACCAGCAGAATAGTGAGTACAGCTCTGGAGTATAATACAGGATGTAACTCAGGTCAGTAATGTAATGTATGTACACAGTGACTGCACCAGCAGAATAGTGAGTGCAGCTCTGGGTATAATACAGGATGTAACTCAGGATCAGTACAGATCGTAATAAGTATGTACACAGTGACTGCACCAGCAGAATAGTGAGTACAGCTCTGGAGTATAATACAGGATGTAACTCAGGATCAGTAAGGTCAGTAATGTAATGTATTACACAGTGACTGCACCAGCAGAATAGTGATTGCAGCTCTGGAGTATAATACAGGATGTAACTCAGGATCAGTAATGTAATGTATGTACACAGTGACTGCACCAGAGAATAGTGAGTGCAGCTCTGGGGTATAATACAGGATGTAACTCAGGATCAGTAATGTAATGAATGTATACAGTGACTGCACCAGCAGAATAGTGAGTGCAACTCTGGGTATAATACAGGATGTAACTCAGGATCAGTAATGTAATGTATGTACACAGTGACTGCACCAGCAGAATAGTGAGTGCAGCTCTGGAGTATAATACAGAATGTAACTCAGGATCAGTAATGTATGTACACAGTGACTGCACCAGCAGAATAGTGAGTGCAGCTCTGGAGTATAATACAGGATGTAACTCAGGATCAGTAATGTAATATATGTACACAGTGACTGCACCAGCAGAATAGTGAGTGCAGCTCTGGAGTATAACAGAAGATGTAACCCAGGATCATTACATGCAGGATAAATAATGTCATTTATTTAGAAAGAGATTATATTTGCCAAGAAGAATTTACACATACACTCATCTACCTTGTGTAGTTATGTTAGAAAACTGCTACTGGGACACTCTGAAGAAATGGCCGCACCACTGGTTCCACCACTAAATCAATGTTACGCCGAGTTGTTAGTGCACCTGGAATTAAGACTACAGGGCTCCGGCTACTATACATTGTTCCACACCATAATCTCGGGAGTAAGACTGGTGTGATGTACCTTTAGAAGATCTATTCATGCCCACATGGTCTCCAGAGTAATCTCTCGCTATCATCAAATCCAAGACAAAAGCAGGAACAGAGGCGTAGATTGGGGCTGACCAGGTAACACTGATTACGACTACTGTCATGGACCCTAACTGTAGCTATAGGGGAACCTCAAAGACCAACATCAATATTACCTTCATATAGGAGAACATATAGGAGGTCACAGTACAGTTATAGATGGTGACACACCGCTGACGTTCTTTCTGATGGAGTCGATCACTTTTCCCTTCTTTTCCATCTGGCCCAGACCGACATGACGACTCCTCCAGCCAGGACTCGGCTGCAGAGAATACAACACGGACACATTTCACGTCTCACATTTCCAGCCCCGTCTCCATCTATCCCCAACCTGCACAAACTCTACATCCTGCTGATACCCCAATGCTGAGCTGCTGCCACATGTGTCCCTATTACTGCCCCTGCTGTGTGGTACAATAACCGTGCTCCTCTTACCGCCCCACATAGTAATGCCACCACTGTGCCCCTTACATAGTAATAATGCCCCATTTGCGCCCTCTAGATAGTAAAATTGCCTACTAGAAAATATTAATGCTCTGTGCAATTGCCTTAGAAAGTAAGCCCCCTGTGTGCCGCCGTTGCTTGTCAACCGCAATTCCTTTGGGATATAATTTCAGTGTTGAGGACTGTGTGTAGTTTCACTTTGAGGTACAACAACAGGCAAAGCACTCAGCCTTGGGATCCATTATCCTATCAATATGACAAAATTGTGCGAATAGTTACTATTAATACTATGAAATCTTCTATGTATTACAGATGCAGTATAATCTATTCACCACACGAGGGCGCTCTTGGATAAATTAATTGTAATTCCTATCCATGTTGTACCATGGCTGCAATTTGATCATTTCACCACATGAGGGAGCTCTATACATATATAAGGAATTTTAAGACCTAAATGAAAAGACCAAAAAACTTGTAAATTATAATATATATATATATATAAATACAGAAATATATATCTCTATATTTATATGAGTGAAATCCTTTCATGTATCCAAATTACAGAATGTAATGTGACGATACTACATGAATGCAATGATTATCCCATACATTAATGTACTATACAACCGATACAGCTAGGTCACAACATAAATATGGCCTTAAAAAGGAGTCCTTTATTGAACTTTAGATGTAAAATTTTAGGCAGATTTCTAAATTTAACAAGCATTTTGCAGTTTAAAGTCAGCATCTGCTTGAAGGAAATGTCACCCCTTGACGGTAGTATATCTATTTTCTGCTGTTAATTAACAGATCTTCATAATATTTCCTAACACAAAGCACCAAATCCCCTGCATAGAAGCAAAAAGTGAAAATTCCAGTTCAACAGGAAGATTTTTGCGGTCACTGCTGAATTTAGCTCTCACTAAATTGCACTGATACATTGTAATTAAAGAGGATTCATCACTTATAAAAACAGAATGGAATTTTTTATTTACCCGCTGTTCTCCTGAATCCGGCGATGTTTTTCTTTTTTTTCCGCGCGACTTTGTTCCGGAGATATGGCCCTTTCTTCTTTTTATGCAAATCTAGTCTTGTCAGCAAAATGGGTGTGGTCACCAACTCTCATCTGTGGGTGTATTCTTGATGACCACGCCCAGTTTGATATAAGATTAGATTTACATACAGGGAAGAGGAAGGGGTCGTATCTCAGGAACGGAGAGGCGCAGGAACAAAATAAAAATATCTCTGAATTCAGGAGAACAGCAGAATTTACACCAGGTTAAAAACATTGAGATAATGTACTATGCAAAAGTTTTAATCAGGCATAGAAAAAGGGGACAGAAGAGCAGTGGTTCAAAGCCTGGGATTGAATCAAATAAAACCAACAAGACAAAGTTCAGAACTCCAAAAATGTCAGTAAAATATATAAATTTGTATTGAGTCTCAAAAAAGAAAATAGATAAAAAATGCAAAAATACAGACACAGAAAACAAGATGGGTGATCAAAAAAGGTACATACATAGAAGAATGTATATTGCACATATATAGAAGGACTGAGAATTTAACACTGAGTAATCACAGACAAAAATTCATGAGTAGAGAACACAATGTTAAAACAACTGTTATTATAGAGCAAGGAATTTATAATGTCCTGTAAGGATTCCAATCAGTGTCCAGAAGGGCAGCAAGGAGTGCAAGAGCTCACCCAATATTCCCCCGACGCGCGTTTCACAACAGCTTTATCCGGGCTGTAGAAAATAGCAACAAACTATTGCCTTCCTTTGCCTTCATGAATTCTTCTAGTTACATTTCCACTCAAAGGAGCTCAGTGGTGAAGTCATTCCCAATATCTTGGAGAACTGACCCCAGATCTTCTGTAGATGTCGCTTGTGTAAATCCTTCTTTCTCTTCATGTGATCCCAGACAGACTGGATGATGTGAGATCAGGGCTCTGCGGAGGCTGGATCATCACTTCCAGGACTCCCCATTCTTCTTTATGCTGAAGATGGATCTTAATGACATTGGCTGGATGTTTAAAGTTGTTGTCCTGCTGCAGATAAAATTTAGAGAGAATCGGACACCTCCTTGATGGTATTTCATGATGGGTATGTACAGTGGGGAAAAAGTATTTAGTCAGCCACCAATTGTGCAAGTTCTCCCACTTAAAAAGATGAGAGAGGCCTGTAATTGACATCATAGGTAGACCACAACTATGAGAGTCAAAATGAGAAAACAAATCCAGAAAATCACCTTGTCTGATTAGGCAAGATTTATTTTGCAAATTATGGTGGAACATAAGTATTTGGTCACCTAAAAACATGCAAGATTTCTGGCTCCCACAGACTTGTAGCTTCTTCTTTAAGAGGCTCCTCTGTCCTCCACTCATTACCTGTAGTAATGGCTCCTGTTTGACCTTGTTATCAGTATAAAAGACACCTGTCCGCAACCTCAAACAGTCACACTCCAAACTCCACTATGGTGAAGACCAAAGAGCTGTCGAAGGACACCAGAAACAAAATTGTACCCATGCACCAGGCTGGGATGACCGAATCTGCAATAGACAAGCAGCTTGGTGTGATGAAATCAACTGTGGGAGCAATAATAAGAAAATGGAAGACATACAAGACCACTGATAATCTCCCTTGATCTGGGGCTCCACTCAAGATCTCACCCCGTGGGGTCAAAACGATCACAAGAATGGTGAGCAAAAATCCCAGAACCACATTGGGAGACCTAGTGAATGACCTGCATAGAGCTGGGACCACTGTAACAAAGGCTACCATCAGTAACACACTACGCCACCAGGAACTCAGATCCTGCAGTGCCAGACGTGTCCCCCTGCTTAAGACAGTACAGGTCCAGGCCCGTCTGAAGTTTGCTAGAGAGCATCTGGATTATCCAGAAGAGTATTGGGAGAATGTCATATGGTCTGATGAAACCAAAGTAGAACTGTTTGGTAGAAACAAAACTCGTCGTGTTTGGAGGAGACACTATGCTGAGTTGCATCCAAAGAACACCATACCTACTGTGAAGCATGGGGGTGGCAACATCATGCTTTGGGGCTGTTTCTCTGCAAAGGGACCAGGACGACTGATCTGTGTACATGAAAGAATGAATGGGGCCATGTATCGTGAGATTTTGAGCGCAAACCTCCTTCCATCAGCAAGGGCATTGAAGATGAAACGTGGATGGGTCTTTCAGCATGTGTGTCGACCCGCCACCACAATTGTGGGTTACCAGGGCAATGGGGTACTCAGAGCCGAGCCCGTAGAAGTCTATGGGGTTGTCACAGGTAGCTGTGGCTCGGTCTGTGGCCCTGGCGGTCTGGCGTATGTTGGGGATATATTTACAGGGGATAGGTTTATATACAGTTCGTGACGCCACCTGTAGTATTCTGGTAATATGTACCAGCGCTGCTGTAGATCTCTGAGGGGATGGTGAGGCAGCTAGATGTCGGGTCCCCTACAGGTGGGACTCTTCCCTCAGGTCGGTAGTTAGGTAGGGATTGTGCAGGCATGCAATAATAACTCAGTCTCACACCGTCAGCGTCTTTCCATACCTTTACTTGTAAGATGTTCAAGCAGGTCCCAGGGAGGCTGATGGGGTTGATGGAGGATGAGCTTCGAGGCAACAGCTAAGCAAGTTAGGGGCCTCCTTTACTGTCCAATGAAGATGAGTACGACCAGCCTGAAGCGTAGTCCCCTCTATGATTCCAGCTTATCCAAAGCTGTGCTTCCCAGTCAATTTAGTGTTAGGAGCCTTTCTATGAGGGAGCTGAATTCTTATTTTGTCCTGCAGAGACTCAAAGTCTTCACTTCCCCTGACCCCAGTTACGTACTGACTATAAGGGGGTGTTTGCCGCGACCTAGGGTCCGGTAAATCTCTGGTTTTCTCTTCACTATGCTTGTAGCTAATAGTGATCCTTCGGTCCCCAGTGACCGGTAGCAATGTGCAGGACTTTTCCAAGCCAAACGCACTTTTCCAATAATCTTCCTTCCACTTTGCCCTTCGATTTGCTCGACTCTTACTAGATAGTTCAGTCTTTCTTCCAGTGGGGCACAGCTCTGACTAGACTAAGGTGAATTAGACCACCTGTACCAGCTTTCACGTTCTGAACTGCTGACAGGCTCAAACTGGACACGTCTACTCTGTCCAAGGACAGGAAACTGACTGACTAAATCACTCCCTTCCACACCCCTGCTGGGTGTGTCAGAAGTGTACATGATGTCATGAAGAGACCTTAACTGTTACCTCTCCACTCATCCTCCTGGTATTGTGTACCAGGGCTACACATTCCCCATGGTAAACGACAGCACTCCCGGGCTGTAAAATACAAAAGAGACAGTTTTGTTCATGCATTTAAACATTAACAATAAACAGTAATTCGTCCCATCCGGGAGGTGAGGATATCTTGAACGTTGCGAACAATAACATTATATATAGAAATACAAAAGTATTAAATAGCATTCAATAAATATACAGTATACTTGTGAAGGACCCGCACCAAACCTTCAACGTGGGTCCTGGGTGGGCTGCAGGACATCCGAATGCAGACCTCACTCAGTGCCACACCACACGGGTTTTTGGTTCAGAGGTAAGTCAAGGTTTCATGTGAAACCATTAAAAAGAAAGGCACAAAGTGCAACTATTTACAGGATACAGTTTTTGGGCTGGCTCAGTCCTCAGCCTCTGAGTCCATTGTTAAACGAAGACATAATAGGGAAAAACACATTTATATATATAGACTTTTACAATGTTCACATAAATTCGTTATAACTACTGCTGATATCTAATGGGTAACTTCCCTTTTGTGATTCTCTCTGATCTACGTGGTGTAGTTTCAGGTATATCAAGTTGCGATCTGTCTGCACTGCGTAACGGCAAACTATAGAACTGCCTTAATCTTTCCATGGATCTGGCAAGCGTACTGATGGCTGGGCGGTGTGAGTCAGCTTCACCAGGAGATCCCATAGTATGGGGCGCTGCTTCCGATGATCCATCTTGAGGTTCCACAGGTTGAGGTGTTGCTGGGATGGGTAACTCCTGAGCGGGCTCAACTGGCACCACAGGCACAACTGGAGGTAGAACTTCCTCTTGTGGCTGATAAAACTGCAACACTGGAATTATCACAGCATCTCCCAGTCTAGGCCAATCCGCAGGAAAATCTCCCAGATCGGTGTGTATGACCTCTTCCTTTCTTTCTCTTTGATTGAGGACAGGGTTCTTTTCACAACGCTTTAAGTGTTCTGGACACAACTTCAAATGATCTCTGGACACAGTGGTTGTTGTTCTTCCTCCGTCTTTACTGACGACACAAACTTTTCTGTTGTCATATTTAGAATCTTGTATGACGTAGGGTTCTTGCTCCCACTGATTATCCAATTTGTGCATCTTCCTCTTTCTCTTTAATACTACCTCTCCAGGCATCAAAGGCTTGGCAGGAGCATTTCGGTTGTAAACATCTTCCTGTTTCTCCCGTGCCTTATTGAGACTTTCCTCTACACAGATTTGTACTCTTCTGTACTGCTCTTGCCGATTGACGTCCCAGTTTTCAACAGCGTCGTCTGCCTCCGGTTCTACCACTCCAAGTTCTAGATCCATTGGTAGTTTTCCGGGCCTTGCTCTCATAAGATAGGCTGGAGTGCAGTTAGTTGAGCTTACAGGTATATGATTATACAAATCAACCAAATCAGGTAGTAAGTCCGGCCATCGATTCCTGTCTTCCAACGGTATGGATCTCAGCAAGTCAAGGACAATATGGTTCATCTTTTCACAAAGACCGTTGGTTTGAGGGTGATATGGTGTTGTTCTTATTTTCTTGCACCCGTACATATGACAGAATTCCTTGAATAAATCGGCTTCGAAAGCAGGTCCCTGATCGGTTAATACTTGCTCGGGATACCCATGCGGTCTACAAAAGCTTGCTTGAAAGGTCTTCGCGGCCGTCACTGCGGTCTGGTCTTTCACTGGAACAACCACCAGAAATCTGGAGTAATGGTCCACCATGGTCAAGGCGTATGAGTATCCAAATCTACTCGGCGACAGTTTGACGTGGTCCAGGGCCACAATCTCCAGGGACGAGTCGTCCGGATAGGTTGCAGGGGGGCCTTCTGACTACCGTAGTCCTTTCTTCTGAGACCACAGGGTCCACAGTTCCGACACCACCTCTCGATGGAGCTGCGCATCCCTACCCAATAGAACCGGCATCTCAACAGGGTCTCCAGCTTTCTCCAGCCAAAGTGTCCTGCTTGATCGTGGTACGCTTCCAACACCATTGGGACGTCTGCCTTGGGGACCACTATTTGCCAGACCATCTCGTGGGTTCTGGGGTTGACGTATCTCCTGCACAACTTCTCACGGTATAGGAACAACCTGCTTTTCTCGTTCCACAGGAGCTTGGCTGACATAGGTGCATCCTTTTCCAGAGAGGAGCCTTCCTGTTTTAACAACTCCTTGATGCGGCTGACCACTGGATCACTGTCCTGAGTCTCTTTCCAGCTGTGATGGGGTAAAGGATTTAATGTTGCACCATACTGCTTTCTGTGAACTCGATGCTCATGGACTACCCCATTTCGATGAAACGCAGGGAGCTCAATTTCTTCCAGGTCGTCCGATTCTTCTTCCGTGTCAGAGTCATGCGGCATTCGGGACAACGCATCAGCATTAGCATTCTTTCGACCTGCCCGGTACTTGATAGTAAACTGGTAATTGGACAACCGAGCCATCCATCGCTGCTCCATGGCGCCCAGCTTGGCGGTTTCCAGGTGCGTTAACGGGTTGTTGTCTGTAAACGCAGTGAACTTATTGGAGGCCAGATAGTGCTTAAATCTTTCAGTGATGGCCCAGACCAGCGCCAGAAACTCCAGCTTGAAGCTGCTATAATTTTCCGGATTCCTTTCAGTTGGCCTGAGTTTTCTGCTAGCATAAGCGATGACTTTTTCTTGGCCATTCTGCTTCTGACTGAGAACTGCTCCCAACCCTTCATTACTGGCGTCGGTGTACAACAGGAACGGTTGGCTGTAATCAGGATAGGTTAAGATCTCATCTCCTGTAAGGATCTCTTTCATCTTTTGGAATGCTTCAGCCTGTTCTTTACCCCAATTAAAGGGAGGGTTTCTGCTCTTTAGGGATTGTCCTACCAGGAGGTCCTGTAAAGGAGCTGCCTTCTTCGTGTAATCTTTCACGAATCTCCTGTAGTAACCCGTTAGTCCCAGGAACTGTCGCACTTCCTTAAGGTTCTTCGGCTCCGGCCACTTCTGGATGGCAGTGACTTTCTCTGGGTCCGGCGCTACTCCTTCCGAACTGACGATGTGCCCCAAGTATTGTACCTTCTGTTTGAGTAGATGGCATTTTGAGGGTTTCAACTTCATCCCGTACCTGGACAGGGACTCGAATACTTCTGCCAGGTGCTTCAGATGGTCCTCATATGTCTTGGAATACACGATAACGTCGTCTAGGTATAGCAGCACGGTTTCAAAATTGAGATGTCCCAGACAGTTTTCCATCACTCTCTGAAATGTTCCTGGGCACTGCTGAGCCCAAACGGCATTCTGTCGAACTCACAGAGCCCCATTGGGGTGTGAAAGCCGTTTTCTCACGATCCTCCTCAGCCACAGCCACTTGCCAGTAACCACTAGTCAGATCAAGGGTAGAAAAGTAGTTAGCCGTTTTCAGAGCAGCTAATGATTCCTCTATACGTGGTAACGGGTATGCATCCTTGTGTGTTATGCGGTTCACCTGCCTGTAATCCACACACATTCTCATACTACCATCTTTCTTTTTAACCAGAACTAGAGGGGCTGCCCAGGGGCTACAACTATCCCTTATCACCCCAGCTTTCTTCATATCATTCAACATTTCTTTAGCTTTCTGATAATGAGCTGGAGGTATGGGCCTATACCGCTCTTTGATGGGAGGATGACTGCCTGTAGGGATATGATGTTGTACTCCCTTAATTATCCCAAAATCAAGTGGATTCTTGCTAAACACTTGGGCGTACTCTTGCACCACCCGTAATACCCCTTGCTTCTGGTGAGCGGGAGTGGTGTCCGTCCCAACATGGAGTTGCTGACACCATTCCGCCACCTGGGCTGCTGGGTCATTGTCCTCCTCTATTTGACAGGAGTCTAAGGACTCAGCCGGGAGAATAGAATTATTATCAACAGCATGAAGTTTAGCAATGGTTGCATAACGGGGTAAATTTACCTCATCATCTCCCCAATTGAGAAGCCGTACCGGTACTCTTCCATTCACCACCTCTACTACTCCTCTAGCAGTCATAAGTGTAGGTCTATGTTCTGAATGGTGGGGTTCTACTACAGCTTGGTAATTCTGTCCTCTCAGACCTATGGCTGCCCTGCACCAAATGATCATTTCACTCATTGGGGGTATCACAATAGGATCTGAGTCAGTGACCCGTACATTACCAATTTCGCCGTCGGTAAGCTTCGCTTGCTGCTGACACACCAGGGCCCGGATCTCTCTTTGGATTACTCCTCTCTGCCTTGGTCGGGCAATCTCAGCGAGCTGTTGGAGTAAGAACACAACTTCTCCCAAACAATTACCGATAATGTTAGTACCCAAAATGATATTTAAACCGTTCTCCTCATTTACAGTCTTTACTACCAGAAGCCCTTGGTCTTTCAACTCCTCTCGGCCCACCTTTACATCTACACATTTTGTTCCGAGTACTTCTACAGGAAGACCATTAGAAGCATACACAGTAAAGTCAAGGCTCGGAGGTTTAAGACTGTCCATTGACCAGTACTTGGTATATAGAGCATCAGGTATTAGGGTCACCTGGGACCCAGTGTCTAACAATGCTGGAACAGCAATACCATCTAGAATAATAGACAGGTAGGGTCGCCCGCCCACATACCTGCGGTTCCAGTCTAGGGGGCCTGACGGGTATTCTCCTGGGTGTTGGCCCTTGGACCCAGGTTCTGCCCGTTTAAAGGACACTGTGTAGACAGATGACCTTTCCGGTTGCAGCGGTAACAGATGATCTCTCGACGAGGAGGGTGTTGATCAGAGGTTGCTCCTGGGGTGGCGTTGTCCTCCTCCGGGGGGGCGACGTCTTCTTTCTTCTCCGGTGCATCCACGGAACGTCTTCTGGGCAGTCAGCTAACAAGATCTTTCCTTCCTCCTCTTTCCGCAGCTGCAGGGCACTCATCACAGCGGCCAGATTTTTAGTCAGCTGGCGCACCTCTGAGCGCAGACAGTCCAATTCACTAGGAGGTGTCATCTGCGCTTTGGCTTCGGCCACTAACGGGGAACAGGGGGTTACTGCCGGTTCCAGAGTGACTTCACCCTGATGATGTTGGGTGGCCACCTCAGGTTTGCCCAGGGGCCGCAGCCCTTTTATTGCCATGTCCTTTAGGGCATCAAAGGTAGCATCCGGATGATCTAAGGACCACCAATTTACAGTTCTGCGTTCCTCTGGGGATCTCAATCCCTATATAAATTGTTCTTTCAGCATTCTATTCTCGTCGATAGCATTTAAATGGTTAATTTGCTTGAGGGCTCTCAGGGCTCCCTGTAGTCGGCAAGCATAGTCCCGAATGCTGTCACCTGGCTGTTGTGAACAGTGATAGAAGGCCATCCGGAGATCCGTTTCTGTGCGGTCTTCAAATATGGCATGTAGCTTAAGGAAGATCGCAGGTACCGACTCCTGATCAACGGTATCCCAAGTCTCCACTTCCCTCTCAGCAGCGCCAGTGAGCTGCCCTATTAGCACAGCAGCTTTTTGTCTCTCAGGCATGGAGTACATTTCTAGGATGCTGCATAACTTCCGCTTGAAGCCTGCTAATGTGCCTGGCTCACCGCTGTATTGGGGAAGCCATTTCGCCCCAGGCATATATGGGAGCGTTAGTGGCATGATCGGGACTACCGGACTGGGTGCAGGGCCTGCGCCCCCATCTGGCGCTACAATACCAGGCGGTGCGGGATTGGGGCCTCCGGCTGGGGCCGCACTGTCAGCCGATTGTTGTGACATCTTAGCGCCCCCTTGGTTAAACGGAGCCTACCGGTTTCAGATGCTGCTACTTCACAGGCACCGCAGTGGGAACAGGACCTTCGTCGCAGGCGCTCTGATGTCAGAGCGTTCACTTCCTGTCGCAGGACCTGCAGCTCTATTTTGCGATGCAATTTGCGATGCTGATTGCAATGCAGATTGTGATGCAGTTTGCTATGCAGTTTGCGATGCGGTTTGCGATGCGGTTTGCTATGCAGTTCGCGATGCGGTTTGCAAGCAGATTGCTATGCAGTTTGCGATGCGGTTTGCGACGCAGATTGCTATGCAGTTTTGGGTGCAGGTTGGGGGCGTGTCCAAGACTTTGCGCGCTTTTTCAGGTCCGCCCACCTTCTTCTCCAGCGCCTGAGGGCGCGAATATGGCGGCAAAATGGCGGATTTTAGCGCCAAACAATAGCAACAGTCTTTTTCATCAAAACACTCCACAGGCACACAGGGCTCGCAATGCTGCAAGTTTCGGATCCTGTTCGTGACGCCAAGTTTTTGTGTCGACCCGCCACCACAATTGTGGGTTACCAGGGCAATGGGGTACTCAGAGCCGAGCCCGTAGAAGTCTATGGGGTTGTCACAGGTAGCTGTGGCTCGGTCTGTGGCCCTGGCGGTCTGGCGTATGTTGGGGATATATTTACAGGGGATAGGTTTATATACAGTTCGTGACGCCACCTGTAGTATTCTGGTAATATGTACCAGCGCTGCTGTAGATCTCTGAGGGGATGGTGAGGCAGCTAGATGTCGGGTCCCCTACAGGTGGGACTCTTCCCTCAGGTCGGTAGTTAGGTAGGGATTGTGCAGGCATGCAATAATAACTCAGTCTCACACCGTCAGCGTCTTTCCATACCTTTACTTGTAAGATGTTCAAGCAGGTCCCAGGGAGGCTGATGGGGTTGATGGAGGATGAGCTTCGAGGCAACAGCTAAGCAAGTTAGGGGCCTCCTTTACTGTCCAATGAAGATGAGTACGACCAGCCTGAAGCGTAGTCCCCTCTATGATTCCAGCTTATCCAAAGCTGTGCTTCCCAGTCAATTTAGTGTTAGGAGCCTTTCTATGAGGGAGCTGAATTCTTATTTTGTCCTGCAGAGACTCAAAGTCTTCACTTCCCCTGACCCCAGTTACGTACTGACTATAAGGGGGTGTTTGCCGCGACCTAGGGTCCGGTAAATCTCTGGTTTTCTCTTCACTATGCTTGTAGCTAATAGTGATCCTTCGGTCCCCAGTGACCGGTAGCAATGTGCAGGACTTTTCCAAGCCAAACGCACTTTTCCAATAATCTTCCTTCCACTTTGCCCTTCGATTTGCTCGACTCTTACTAGATAGTTCAGTCTTTCTTCCAGTGGGGCACAGCTCTGACTAGACTAAGGTGAATTAGACCACCTGTACCAGCCTCCACGTTCTGAACTGCTGACAGGCTCAAACTGGACACGTCTACTCTGTCCAAGGACAGGAAACTGACTGACTAAATCACTCCCTTCCACACCCCTGCTGGGTGTGTCAGAAGTGTACATGATGTCATGAAGAGACCTTAACTGTTACCTCTCCACTCATCCTCCTGGTATTGTGTACCAGGGCTACACACATGATAATGATCCCAAGCACACCGCCTGGGCAACGAAGGAGTGGCTTCGTAAGAAGCATATGAAGGTCCTGGAGTGGCCTAGCCAGTCTCCAGATCTCAGCCCCATATAAAACCTTTGGAGGGCTTTGAAAGTCTGTGTTGCCCAGCGACAGGCCCAAAACATCACTGCTCTAGAGGAGATCTGCCTGGAGGAATGGGCCAACATACCACCAACAGTGTGTGCCAACCTTGTGAAAACTTACAGAAAACATTTCACCTCTGTCATTGCCAACAAAGGATATATGACAAAATATTGAGATGAATTTTTGTTAATGACCAAATACTTATTTTCCACCATAATTTGCAAAATAAATCTTGCCAAATCAGACAAGGTGATTTTCTGGATTTGTTTTCTCATTTTGACTCTCACAGTTGTGGTTTACCTATGATGTCAATTACAGGCCTCTCTCATCTTTTTAAGTGGGAGAACTTGCACAATTGGTGGCTGACTAAATACTTTTTTCTCCCACTGTAACTGCCTGTATGTCTCAGCATTGAGGACAGCACAAAATGGGTAACGTTGAGGACTACAGACGCAGTGGACGGCCAAGCAAACTTAGTGCAGCAGATGAAAGACATACCATGATTACTTCTCTTTGAAATCGGAAGATGTCCAGCAGTGCCATCAACTCAGAACTTGCAGCAACCAGTGGTACTCAGCTACACCCATCTACTAATCTTCATGGCCTCTGTAATAGTCATCATATTGAATTTACTTAACTTCGGGTAAATATTAGGCTTAAAATTCTGTTTTATTGAATTTATTAATAAATCTTTATATTGGCTGCAGTTCGTTTTTTCTGATACCTTGCTTATATATAAATTAGAAGCATGATATTCTGGCTTCCTGCAGCCACCACTAAAGGGAGCTCACTGCCTGCTGTTATACTGTACATTGAACCCCTTTGAAATAAGCTCTTATTACGTATTGTCAAACTACAAGTCCTAGCATTCGCTGACAATCAGTGGCTGGGACTTGTAGTTTCACTATAGCCAGGACCTCCTTCCATCTCTAAATCAATTCTACGTAAAAAAGTTATTGAAGGGGATGTAGTTCTGGGGTCGTTGGTGCTCGTTATCTCTAAATCTTATGGTAAGCCTGGTAATGGCAAGTAAGTGGTTAAGGATCAAGATGATTTAATCCAGTTTTTTTTTATAAGTTTTTCCCCGAGCAATTAGATGCTGGTTAAGGAATTAATCACTAATGGGTCATTAACTCTGGCCGCTATTGTGCCGCTAACAAGCTGAGGCTGGATTATTAGACTCAACACCCAATTAAGGAGGGTTAGGATTTTACAACAACTCTACCGAACAGCCTCTTAAAGGTGGAAATGCCGGGAGACGGTGGGAGGACAGATTCTGCCCAAAGTGCACTTGAAACTTTACCTGTTTGTGCTGCAGTTTAATCATCTCCAACTTTCGGCTTTGATTGACCAGTAATAAACTAGTTTTGTTCACACATATGAGGGTTTGTTGCAATTTATCAGTGTAGCTGAAAAGGTGAATTTCAGAGACGGAGATTAGGATTTTGCCGTATTGCTGAATTGCTTTGCTGTTTGTTTTTCTTTTTACAGCAATTTTGCAGAAATGCATCAATTTTTCATGTACGAATACAGTCAAAAGCCTTTAAAAATGGCAACTTTGGGTGCAAATTGTGTTTGGTATCATACAGATGCTCATTAATTGCTGCCACGCTCCATCGGGTGTCGTGTATTGGAGATTTTCTCCAGTATAAGTATTATTTCACCATGATAAGCAGCTGGTGGGGGCATGTGTTACACACCTGTCCGAGGTATTCTGGGCTCTGCTCCCTTCTCCTGGGTCTGCTGCCCTCTGTTGTTCTCCACATCGGGTTTTACAGGTTGATCGGTGTGAATCGATAACATAAGCTCCCTAGACCTATTTAAGGCCCATTAATATGTGTAGCCCTGGTGGTAGGCACACGCAGTACCCTGGAGAGTGTGTGGCGAGACAGCAGTTTAATGCTAAATATTCATTCACTCGACATATACTAGACACACCCTTAGGGTAGTGGAGTTTACTCTTGAGGGAGTGGTCAAGGTATGTGTTGGAGTGATTTAGTCAGTCTAGTTCCTGTCTTCAGACAGAGAAGACGTCTGGAGTTTAGTTCCTGACTTCAGAGAGAGAGGACGTCTGGAGGGAGGAAGGAGTCCAGATTGCTCTATCACCAGCTTTGGAAAGTGGAGTCTAGTATAGGTGCTTTAATTCACCTTAGCCTAGTCAGAGCTGTACTTCATCGGCATACACTGGAAGGAAAGAAGAAGTTTAGTGCAGAAAGTCTTCAGCATCCTGTCTAAAGGACGGTATAAGGTTCAGAGACGTGCTCCTGCCTATTGATAACTGAGCATCTGTAGCTAACTTTGAAGTGAAGGAAAAGAAAGAAGTGACTACTCGACCCTTGGCTAGTGTGAGTGCTTATGTTACCAGCGTGGACAAGGCGAAAGGCACAGTGGTTTTATTGGAATAGTGCTTACGGATTGAAGAAGTCCTGCACAATGCAACCGGTCACTGGGGACCGAAGGATCACTACTGTTTCAAGCATAGTGATAAGAAAACCAGGAATCTACCGGACCCTAGGTCGCGGCAGACAGCCCCTTATAGTCAGTACGTAACTGGGGTCAGGGGGAGTGAAGACTTTGGAGTCTCTGCAGGACAAAATAAGAATTCAGCTTCCTCACAGGAAGGCTCCTAACACAAAGCTGACTGGGCAGGTACAGCTATAGATTAGCTGGAGATTTTGAGGGAACTACGCTTCAGGCTGGTTGTACTCGTTGTATTGGAAGTAAAGGAGGCCCCTAACTTGTCCAGCTGCTGTCTCAAGATACACTCTCCTTGGATCAGCCTCCCTGGGACCTGCCTTACCATCTTGCAAGTAAAGGTATGGAAAGACATTGACCGTGTGAGACTGAGTTATTATTGCATGCCTGCACAATCCCTACCTAACTACCGACCTGAGGGACCAGTCCCACCTGTAGGGGACCCGACATCTAGCTGCATCACCATCCCTTCAGAGATCTACAGCAGCGCTGGTACTAATTACCAGAATACTACAGGTGGCGTCACGAACTGTATATAAACCTATCCCCTGTAAATATATCCCCAACATACGCCAGACCGCCCGGGCCACAGACCGAGCCACAGCTACCTGTGACAATCCCCATAGACTTCTACGGGCTCGGCTCTGAGTACCCCATTGCCCTGGTAACCCACAATTGTGGTGGCGGGTCGACACAAAAACTTGGCGTCACGAACAGGATGCGAAACTCGCAGAATTGCGAGCCCTGTGTGCCTAAGGAATTGTTTTGGTGAAAAAGGACTGTTTGCACTTTTGGCGCCAAAATCGCCATTTTTGTCGCCATATTCGCGCCCTCAGGCGCTGGAGAAGAAGGTGGGCGTACCTTCGTGGGCGTCTACCCCCCTGTGGCGCGAAGAAAATGCCGGCCTTCTCAAAGTGCTATTACAATATGCGATCCTGCCCTACAGCAAAGGAGGTCCGCCTCCTCTTCACCTTCCCTGCGAGGAGGAGGAGACGCAAACCCCACCTCCACGGAAGAGACCGGATGTCTCCGCAGGAAGAAGAGAGAATCTTCTGGAACATCATGGAGGCAGGACGTGTGCAGCCGAGCAGGGAAGCGGAGGAAGGCAGGCCCCGTGCCCCAGCCAAGCTGCCACCAACACCGGAGTTATCCGTGATCCTGCACCTGAAGCAGGCGTTGCTAGAGACAAGAGAAGAAAATGCACGCCTGAAGAAGATGGTCCAGCACCAACCTGGATTTGAAGAAATCGAGAGACGCCGGTGTACCCTGGAGCAGCGGAGGCTGTGGGACACGGTGATCTCTCCCCTCAACGACCCCCCACGATTCCAGATACCGAAGAGTTTGCTGCCCAAGGCGAAGGAGCAACCGGAGGCTGCCCCCGAAAGTACCGATCCCGATCCCACCGGTGAAGCGGTGGAAGCGAAGGAGGTTGAGGAGGTACAGCCAATCCCGGAACGCCCGCCCGGCCAGGAGGCCGCAGCAGATGATCGGTCCCCGGCAGGGACACCGGAGGGGTCCTGTCCGTCACTACCAGATGTGGACTGGGACGAAATGGCGCGCTTGGATGACGTCGCCTATACCGCCCAGTGGGAACAGGAATGGCAGAGTCGTGAGGAGAAGAAGAAACGCCAGCAGGAGGAAGAGCGGGAAACTCAGCGGAACCGTCAGCGACAATATGAAGAGCTGATCGCGGACAAAGAGAGTGTCCGGAGAGATAAAGGTACCCTGAGGGAACCGCGGCGGCAGGGGTGTGTGACTGAGTTCCAGCTCCGGAAGGGCTGGGGCTTTATCCGTGAACCGGGCCTCTACCCAGGGGTCTTTGTCAGCAGGCGTGACGTAGAATCCCACCTGCCGCAAGGCCATCCCGGGAGGGACTTAGCAAATGGAGATATCGTCACATATACGCGGCACTGGGGAATGAAGGGATGGTATGCCCTTAATGTCACCATCGTCCGTGACCCCGTCCCAGACGCAGGTACCGTCACCATTACCGCAGCGTCCCCGTCTCCAGCTCAAGCAGAATCCGGCCGTGCCCCAGCATCGCCCCCTGCAAATTCATCGCAACTAGCGACCCAGAGTTCATCGCAAAAGAAAGTTATATCTTCATCGCAACATGCGACCCAGTCTCAATCGCAATCCATGACGCGGTCCATATCGCTAACTGTGATTGAAACGCAATCGGTGTCACGTGAAGAAAATGTACCCGTTGCGCCCCTAGAGGTTCGCACCAGAAGTGTGGCGACCCAGACCCTAATCGCAGCACATGATTTGCTAGTCCTGGGATCTAGGGCCCATTGCATTGTTCCAGCCCCCGGGGTGGAAAGTGTATTTGCAGAGAATGAATAGATAGTAAAGAAAAAGTGGTGAGATCCCTATCGGGTCTACCAAAAGTAAAAAAGTTTGAAATGTTTTATAAAGTTTTGCACAAATTATATAGTGAATATATATATTTCTAACTGTAGAATGCCCGGCTGGGTAAATGATAAACAGTAACCAGAAAAAGTTTTTGCACTTTAGTATTATGTGATTTGATATAATATGTCTTTGGTTTTACATTGGACTTGGAGGTTGAGGACTGTGCCAACCCAGAACTTACTTGTACATAGTTGCGCTTCGGTGCTTTATCTTGGTTTTACATAAACCAGTACAACTACCTCTGAAAACAAAACCCGTGTGGTGTGGCACTGAGTGAGGTCTGCAATCGGATGTCCTGCAGCCCACCCAGGACCCACGTTGAAGGTTTGGTGCGGGTCCTTCACAAGTATATTGTATATTTATTGAATGCTATTTGATACTTTTGTATTTCTATATGTAAAATGTTATTATTCACAACGTTCAAGATATTCTCACCTCCCGGATGGGAAGAAGTTATTGTTTAATGTTTATTGCATAAACAAAATGTCTCTTTTGTATTTTACAGCCCGGGAGTGCTGTCTTTTACCATGGGGGAATGTGTAGCCCTGGTGGTAGGCACACGCAGTACCCTGGAGAGTGTGTGGCGAGACAGCAGTTTAATGCTAAATATTCATTCACTCGACATATACTAGACACACCCTTAGGGTAGTGGAGTTTACTCTTGAGGGAGTGGTCAAGGTATGTGTTGGAGTGATTTAGTCAGTCTAGTTCCTGTCTTCAGACAGAGAAGACGTCTGGAGTTTAGTTCCTGACTTCAGAGAGAGAGGACGTCTGGAGGGAGGAAGGAGTCCAGATTGCTCTATCACCAGCTTTGGAAAGTGGAGTCTAGTATAGGTGCTTTAATTCACCTTAGCCTAGTCAGAGCTGTACTTCATCGGCATACACTGGAAGGAAAGAAGAAGTTTAGTGCAGAAAGTCTTCAGCATCCTGTCTAAAGGACGGTATAAGGTTCAGAGACGTGCTCCTGCCTATTGATAACTGAGCATCTGTAGCTAACTTTGAAGTGAAGGAAAAGAAAGAAGTGACTACTCGACCCTTGGCTAGTGTGAGTGCTTATGTTACCAGCGTGGACAAGGCGAAAGGCACAGTGGTTTTATTGGAATAGTGCTTACGGATTGAAGAAGTCCTGCACAATGCAACCGGTCACTGGGGACCGAAGGATCACTACTGTTTCAAGCATAGTGATAAGAAAACCAGGAATCTACCGGACCCTAGGTCGCGGCAGACAGCCCCTTATAGTCAGTACGTAACTGGGGTCAGGGGGAGTGAAGACTTTGGAGTCTCTGCAGGACAAAATAAGAATTCAGCTTCCTCACAGGAAGGCTCCTAACACAAAGCTGACTGGGCAGGTACAGCTATAGATTAGCTGGAGATTTTGAGGGAACTACGCTTCAGGCTGGTTGTACTCGTTGTATTGGAAGTAAAGGAGGCCCCTAACTTGTCCAGCTGCTGTCTCAAGATACACTCTCCTTGGATCAGCCTCCCTGGGACCTGCCTTACCATCTTGCAAGTAAAGGTATGGAAAGACATTGACCGTGTGAGACTGAGTTATTATTGCATGCCTGCACAATCCCTACCTAACTACCGACCTGAGGGAAGAGTCCCACCTGTAGGGGACCCGACATCTAGCTGCATCACCATCCCCTCAGAGATCTACAGCAGCGCTGGTACTAATTACCAGAAGACTACAGGTGGCGTCACGAACTGTATATAAACCTATCCCCTGTAAATATATCCCCAACATACGCCAGACCGCCCGGGCCACAGACCGAGCCACAGCTACCTGTGACAATCCCCATAGACTTCTACGGGCTCGGCTCTGAGTACCCCATTGCCCTGGTAACCCACAATTGTGGTGGCGGGTCGACACAAATACACAAACCTGTGTCTTGGGGATGAGATGCTAGTAGAGATGGGCGAACTGAACAGTAAAGTTCGGGGTCCATACCGAGCACCTAGTGTTCGGACACGGACCCCGAAACAGACATCTTCAGGAAGGGTTGCAGCCCGCAGCTCAAAAAGAAAAAACTTAAAAACTTTTATTTTAATACCATAAAAAGGTGGGGCTAAAGAGTCTAATAGGATTTGATAACAATACAGAAAAGCTAGCCCTATAACGGTCTCACCCAATTTCCCTACTTTGTCGTGGAGGATGGCACCCTAGTTTGGCAATGTGTCGCCCCCTCGTCAGCTCTCCCTCTCTGACCCTATTATGCCCTAAGTGTAAACACCAAAAAATGTGTGATTAGATGACAATATTTGTGAAAATAATATGCCAGTTGTGCCTGCGCAAGTTGTCAAAAATAGAAGAGATCCCACTTTATTTTTTAAATTTATTTATAGCACAGGCGAAGGCTGATGAATACTCCCATCAGCGGCGCCTACTGCCACTGTCATTAGCGACAGCCGGTGTAGTCTGATTGGAGTAGTACTCTCTCGTTAGCCGGCGCCTGTGACCGGAGGTAACCTTTTTACCACCAGTCACAGCTAGTGGCTCACGCTGTCATCTGACAGTGTGGGAAACGCAGCTCTCTGACCGGTGGTAATGATCTTTTCGTCGGTGTTTCTTGCGCTGGCATGCAGATGACAGTGCAGCAAACAATGGACGTTCTGACCCCCCCTTCATCTGAATGGGGTCCAGGTTTGGGTACCAGTCTCACCAAATGTCAGTAACAAGCCATCCAATCCACACAGGCAAAGAAATCAAACCATAGATGTCCATAAATTAAGTTATGTATAATAATGAGAAATGTCACAGGGAAAAAGTACTGAACACAAGTTGTGTCGACCCGCCACCACAATTGTGGATTACCAGGGCAATGGGGTACTCAGAGCCGAGCCCGTAGAAGTCTATGGGGATTTTGTCACAGGTAGCTGTGGCTCGGTCTGTGGCCCGGGCGGTCTGGCGTATGTTGTTGGGGAATATTTACAGGGGATAACTATATACAGTTCGTGACGCCACCTGTAGTATTCTGGTAATTAGTACCAGCGCTGCTGTAGATCTCTGAGGGGATGGTGAGGCAGCTAGATGTCGGGTCCCCTACAGGTGGGACTCTTCCCTCAGGTCGGTAGTTAGGTAGGGATTGTGCAGGCATGCAGTAATAACTCAGTCTCACACAGTCAAAGTCTTTCCATACCTTTACTTGCAGAATGGTAAAGCAGGTCCCAGGGAGGCTGATGGGGTTGATGGAGGATGAGCTTTGAGGCAAACGGTTAAGCAAGTTAGGGGCCTCCTTTAACTCCAATGAAGCTGAGTACGACCAGCCTGAAGCATAGTCCTCTCTATGATTCCAGCTTATCTTTAGCTGTTCTGCCCGATCAGTGTTGTGGTTGGAGCCTTTTTGGTGAGAAAGATGATTTCCTATATTGTCGTGCACTGACTCACGGTCCTCACTTCCTCTGACCCCAGTTACGTACTGACTGTATGGGCTTATCCGCCGCGACCTAGGGTCCGGTAGATTTCTGGCTATCTTATCACCTTGCTTGAAACAAAGATGATTCTTCGGTCCCCAGTAACCGGTAGATTCGTGCAGGTATTCTTCACCTATAGCACTTCCTTGCTTTCTTCCACTTTTGCCCTTCGACTTGCTCAGTTCTCAGGAGATATTTCAGCCTGTCTCCAGTGGGGCACAGCTTTGACTAGGCTCGGGTACGTTAAAGTACCTATACTAGACTCCACAATTTTAAGCTGAAGATAGAGCAGAGTCCCTAAGACGTCTTGTCTCTCCTAAGTCTGGACACACTCTCCTCTGTCCAAGGACAGGAAAACACAGACTTCTCACTCTGAAGTCCGGACACAGACTAACTAAATCTCTCTCTTCCACACCCCTACTGGGCGTGTTTTAAGGTACATGATGACATGAAGAACACTTAACCTTTACCTCTCCACTCATCCTCCTGGTATTGTGTACCAGGGCTACACATTCCCCCATGGTAAACGACAGCACTCCCGGGCTGTGAAATACAAAAGACAGAAAAATTTTGTTTATGCAACAACATTTGGAACAATAACATCTTCCCATCCGGGAGGTAAGACTACTTTGAACGTTACAAACTTGATAGAAAAATACAAGTAGTATCAAATAGCATTTTCAATAAATAGATATACAAGATACTTGTGAAGGACCCGCACCAAACCTTCAACGTGGGTCCTGGGTGGGCTGCAGGACATCCAAATGCAGACCTCACTCAGTGCCACACCACACGGGTTTTTGGTTCAGAGGTGAGTCAAGGTTTCATGTGAAACCATTAAGAAGGCACTTTAGTGCAACTATTTACAGGATACAGTTTTTGGGCTGACTCAGTCCTCAGCCTCTGAGTCCATTATTAAACGAAGACATAATAGAGAAAAACACACTTATATATATAGACTTTTCACAATATATTTACATCAGTTCGTCATAACTATTGCTGATATCTAATGGGTAATTTCCCTTTTGTGATTCTCTCTGACCTACGTGGTGTAGTTTCAGGTAAATCAATTTGCGATCTGTCTGCACTATGAAACGGTAAACCATAGAACTGCCTTAATCTTTCTATGGATCTGGCAAGCGTACTGATGGCTGGGCGGCGTGAGTCAGCTTCACCAGGGGATCCCATAGTATGGGGCGCTGCTTCAGATGATCCATCTTGAGGTTCTACAGGTTGAGGTGTTGCTGGAAGGGGTAACTCCTGAGCGGGTTCAACTGGCACTACAGGCACAACTGGAGGTAAAACGTCCTCTTGTGGCTTATAAAACTGCAACACTGGAATTATCACAGCATCTCCCAGTCGGGGCCAATCCGCAGGAAAATCTCCCAGATCTGTGTGTATAACCTCTTCCTTTTTCTCTCTTTGATTGAAGACAGGGTTCTTGTCGCAACGTTTCAAGGGTTCCGGACATAGTTTCAAATGGTCTCTAGACACAGTGGTTATTGTTTTTCCTCCGTCTTTACTGACGACACAAACTTTTCCGTTGTCGTACTTAGAATCTTGTATGACGTAGGGCTCTTGCTCCCACTGATTATCCAGTTTATGCATCTTTCTTTTTCTTTTTAATACTACCTCTCCAGGCATCAGAGGCTTGGCAGGAGCATTTCGGTTGTAAACATTTTCCTGTTTCTCCCGTGCCTTATTAAGACTTTCCTCTACACAGATTTGTACTCTTCTGTATTGCTCTTGCCGATTGACGTCCCAGTTTTCAACAGCGTCGTCTGCCTCCGGTTCTACCACTCCAAGTTCTAGATCCATTGGTAGTTTTCCAGGCCTTGCTCTCATCAGATAGGCTGGAGTGCAGTTAGTTGAGCTTACAGGTATATGATTATACAAATCAACCAAATCAGGTAGTAAATCCGGCCATCGATTCCTGTCTTCCAATGGTATGGATCTCAACAAGTCAAGGACAATATGGTTCATCTTTTCACAAAGACCGTTGGTTTGAGGGTGATATGGTGTTGTTCTTATTTTCTTGCACCCGTACATATGACAGAATTCCTTGAATAAATCGGCTTCAAAAGCAGGTCCCTGATCGGTTAAGACTTGCTCGGGATACCCATGCGGTCTGCAGAAGCTTGCTTGAAAGGTCTTCGCGGCCGTCACTGCGGTCTGGTCTTTCACTGGAACGACTACCAGAAATCTGGAGTAATGGTCCACCATGGTCAAGGCGTATGAGTATCCAGATCTACTCGGCGACAATTTGACGTGGTCCAGGGCCACAATCTCCAGGGGACGAGTCGTCCGGATAGGTTGCAGGGGGGCCTTTTGACTACCGTAGTCCTTTCTTCTGAGACCACAGGGTCCACAGTTCCGACACCACCTCTCGATGGAGCTGCGCATCCCTACCCAATAGAACCGGCATCTCAACAGGGTCTCCAGCTTCCTCCAGCCAAAGTGTCCTGCTTGATCGTGGTACGCTTCCAACACCATTGGGACGTCTGTCTTTGGGACCACTATTTGCCAGACCATTTCATGGGTTCTGGGGTTGACGTATCTTCTGCACAACTTCTCACGGTACAGGAACAACCTGCTTCTCTCGTTCCACAGGAGCTTGGCGGGCATAGGTGCATCCTTTTCCAAAGAGGAGCCTTCTTGCTTTAACAACTCCTTGATGTGGCTGACCACTGGATCACTGTCCTGAGTCTCTTTCCAGCTGTGATGGGGTAAAGGATTTAATGTTGCACCATTCTGCTTTCTGTGGACTTGATGCTCGTGGACTACCCCATTTCGATGGAACGCAGGTAGCTCAATTTCTTCCAGGTCGTCCGATTCTTCTTCCGTATCAGAGTCATGCGGCATTCGGGACAACGCATCAGCATTAGCATTCTTTCGACCTGCCCGGTACTTGATAGTAAACTGATAATTGGACAACCGAGCCATCCATCGCTGCTCCATGGCACCCAGCTTGGCGGTTTCCAGGTGCGTTAACGGGTTGTTGTCTGTGTACGCAGTGAACTTATTGGAGGCCAGATAGTGCTTAAATCTTTCAGTAATGGCCCAGACCAGCGCCAGAAACTCCAGCTTGAAGCTGCTATAATTTTCCGGATTTCTTTCAGTTGGCCTGAGTTTTCTGCTAGCATATGCGATGACTTTTTCTTGTCCATTCTGCTTCTGACTGAGAACGGCTCCCAACCCTTCATTACTGGCGTCGGTGTACAACAGGAACGGTTGGCTGTAATCAGGATAGGTTAAGATCTCATCACCTGTCAGGATCTCTTTCATCTTTTGGAATGCTTCAGCCTGTTCCTTACCCCAATTGAAAGGAGGGTTTCTGCTCTTTAAAGATTGTCCTACCAGGAGGTCCTGTAAAGGAGCTGCCTTCTTCGTGTAATCTTTCACGAATCTCCTGTAGTAACCCGTTAGTCCCAGGAACTGTCGCACTTCCTTAAGGTTCTTCGGCTCCGGCCACTTCTGGATGGCAGTGACTTTCTCTGGGTCCGGCGCTACTCCTTCCGAACTGACGATGTGCCCCAAGTATTGTACCTTCTGCTTGAGTAGATGGCATTTTGAGGGTTTCAACTTCATCCCGTACCTGGACAGGGACTCAAACACTTCTGCCAGGTGCTTCAGATGGTCCTCATATGTCTTGGAATACACGATAACGTCGTCTAGGTATAGCAGCACGGTTTCAAAATTGAGATGTCCCAGACAGTTTTCCATCACTCTCTGAAATGTTCCTGGGGCACTACTGAGCCCAAACGGCATTCTGTCGAACTCACAGAGCCCCATTGGGGTGGTGAAAGCCGTTTTCTCACGATCCTCCTCAGCCACAGCCACTTGCCAGTAACCACTAGTCAGATCAAGGGTAGAAAAGTAGTTAGCCGTTTTCAGAGCAGCTAATGATTCCTCTATACGTGGTAGCGGGTATGCATCTTTGTGTTTATGCGGTTCACCTGCCTGTAATCCACACACATTCTCATACTACCATCTTTCTTTTTAACCAAAACTAGAGGGGCTGCCCAGGGACTACAACTATCCCTTATCACCCCAGCTTTCTTCATATCATTCAACATTTCTTTAGCCTTCTGATAATGAGCTGGAGGTATGGGCCTATACCGCTCTTTGATGGGAGGATGACTACCTGTAGGGATATGATGTTGTACTCCCTTAATTGTCCCAAAATCAGTGGATTTTTGCTAAACACTTGGGCGTACTCTTGCACCACCCGTAATACCCCTTGCTTCTGGTGAGCGGGAGTGGTGTCCGTCCCAACATGGAGCTGCTGACACCATTCCGCCACCTGAGTTGCTGGGTCATTGTCCTCCGCTATTTGACAGGAGTCTAAGGACTCAGCCGGGAGAATGGAATTATTGTCGACAGCATGAAGTTTAGCAATGGTTGCATAACGGGGTAAATTTACCTCATCATCTCCCCAATTGAGAAGCCGTACAGGTACTCTTCCATTCACCACTTCTACTACTCCTCTAGCAGTCATAAGTGTAGGTCTATGTTCTGAATGGTGGGGTTCTACTACAGCTTGGTAATTCTGTCCTCTCAGACCTATGGCTGCCCTGCACCAAATGATCATTTCACTCATTGGGGGTATCACAATAGGAACTGAGTCAGTGACCCGTACATTACCAATTTCACCGTCGGTAAGCTTCGCTTGCTGCTGACACACCAGGGCCCGGATCTCTCTTTGGATGACTCCTCTCTGCCTTGGTCGGGCAATCTCAGCGAGCTGTTGGAGCAAGAACACTACTTCTTCCAAACAATTACCAATAACATTAGTACCCAATATTATATTTAGACCATTCTCCTCATTTACAGTCTTCACTACCAGAAGTCCCTGGTCTTTCAACTCCTCTCTTCCCACCTTTACATCTACACATTTTGTTCCAAGTACTTCTACAGGAAGACCATTAGAAGCATACACGGTAAAGTCAAGGCTCGGGGGTTTAAGATCGTCCATTGACCAGTACTTGGTATATAGGGCATCAGGTATAAGAGTGACTTGAGACCCAGTGTCTAGCAATGCTGGAACAGCAATCCCATCTAAAATAATGGACAGGTAGGGTCGCCCGCCCACATACCTGCGGTTCCAGTCTAGGGGGCCTGGCGGGTATTCTCCTGGGTGTTGGCCCTTGGACCCAGGTTCTGCCCGTTTAAAGGACACTGTGGAGACAAATGACCTTTTCGGTTGCAGCGAAAACAGACGATCTCTCGACGAGAAGGGTGTTGATCAGAGGTTGCTCCTGGGGGTGGCGTTGTCCTCCTCCGGGGGGGCGACGTCTTCTTTCTTCTCCGGTGCATCCACGGGACGTCTTCTGGGCAGTCCGCTAGCAAGATTTTTCCTTCCTCTTCTTTCCGCAGTTGCAGGGCACTCATAACAGCAGCCAGATTTTTAGTCAGCTGGCGCACCTCTGAGCGCAGACATTCCAATTCACTAGGAGATGTCACCTGCGCTTTGGCTTCAGCCACTAGCGGGGAACAGGGGGTTACTGCCGGTTCCGGAGTGACTTCACCCTGATGATGTTGAGTGGCCACCTCAGGTTTGCCCAGGGGCCGCAGCCCTTTTATTGCCATGTCCTTTAGGGCATCAAAGGTAGCATCCGGATGATCTAAGGACCACCAATTTACAGTTCTGCGTTTCCTCTGGGGATCTCAATCCCTGTATAAACTGTTCTTTCAACATTTTATTCTCATGGAGAGCATTTAAATTGTTAATTTGCTTGAGTGCTTTCAGGGCTCCTTGCAATCGGCAAGCATAGTCCCGGATGCTGTCACCTGGCTGCTGTGAACAGTGATAGAAGGCCATCCGGAGATCCGTTTCTGTGCGGTCTTCAAATATGGCATTTAGTTTAAGAAAAATCGCAGGTACCGACTCCAGATCAACGGTATCCCAAGTCTCCACTTCCCTCTCAGCAGCGCCAGTTAACTGCCCTATCAACACAGCAGCTTTTTGTTTCTCAGGCATGGAGTACATTTCCAATAGGCTGCTTAACTTCCGCTTGAAGCCTGATAATGTGCCTGGCTCACCACTGTACTGGGGAAGCCATTTCGCCCCAGGCATATATGGGAGCGTTAGTGGCATGATCGGGACTACCGGACTGGGTGCAGGGCCTGCGCCTCCATCTGGCGCTACAATACCAGACGGTGCGGGATTAAGCCCTCCGGCCGGGGCCGCACTGTCAGCCGGTTGTTGTGACATCTTAGCGCCCCCTTGGTTAAACGGAGCCTACCGGTTTCAGACGCTGCTACTTCACAGGCACCGCAGTGGGAACAGGACCTTCGTCGCAGGCGCTCTGATGTCAGAGCGTTCACTTCCTGTCGCAGGACCTGCCGATGAGTCAGAGCCGGGGGCGGAGCCAGGCAACAGCGCGCTTTTACAGGTACGCCCACCTTCTTCTCCAGCGCCTGAGGGCGCGAATATGGCGGCAAAATGGCGGATTTTAGCGCCAAACAACAGCAACAGTCTTTTTCACTCAAACAGTTACATAGGCACGCAGGGCTCGCAATTCTGCGAGTTTCGTATCCTGTTCGTGACGCCAAAAGTTGTGTCGACCCGCCACCACAATTGTGGATTACCAGGGCAATGGGGTACTCAGAGCCGAGCCCGTAGAAGTCTATGGGGATTTTGTCACAGGTAGCTGTGGCTCGGTCTGTGGCCCGGGCGGTCTGGCGTATGTTGTTGGGGAATATTTACAGGGGATAACTATATACAGTTCGTGACGCCACCTGTAGTATTCTGGTAATTAGTACCAGCGCTGCTGTAGATCTCTGAGGGGATGGTGAGGCAGCTAGATGTCGGGTCCCCTACAGGTGGGATCTCTCCCTCAGGTCGGTAGTTAGGTAGGGATTGTGCAGGCATGCAGTAATAACTCAGTCTCACACAGTCAAAGTCTTTCCATACCTTTACTTGCAGAATGGTAAAGCAGGTCCCAGGGAGGCTGATGGGGTTGATGGAGGATGAGCTTTGAGGCAAACGGTTAAGCAAGTTAGGGGCCTCCTTTAACTCCAATGAAGCTGAGTACGACCAGCCTGAAGCATAGTCCTCTCTATGATTCCAGCTTATCTTTAGCTGTTCTGCCCGATCAGTGTTGTGGTTGGAGCCTTTTTGGTGAGAAAGATGATTTCCTATATTGTCGTGCACTGACTCACGGTCCTCACTTCCTCTGACCCCAGTTACGTACTGACTGTATGGGCTTATCCGCCGCGACCTAGGGTCGGTAGATTTCTGGCTATCTTATCACCTTGCTTGAAACAAAGATGATTCTTCGGTCCCCAGTAACCGGTAGATTCGTGCAGGTATTCTTCACCTATAGCACTTCCTTGCTTTCTTCCACTTTTGCCCTTCGACTTGCTCAGTTCTCAGGAGATATTTCAGCCTGTCTCCAGTGGGGCACAGCTTTGACTAGGCTCGGGTACGTTAAAGTACCTATACTAGACTCCACAATTTTAAGCTGAAGATAGAGCAGAGTCCCTAAGACGTCTTGTCTCTCCTAAGTCTGGACACACTCTCCTCTGTCCAAGGACAGGAAAACACAGACTTCTCACTCTGAAGTCCGGACACAGACTAACTAAATCTCTCTCTTCCACACCCCTACTGGGCGTGTTTTAAGGTACATGATGACATGAAGAACACTTAACCTTTACCTCTCCACTCATCCTCCTGGTATTGTGTACCAGGGCTACACAGAAAAAGTACTGAACACATGAAGAAAGAGAGGTGCAGAAAGCCCTTGAAAGTCCTGACACCAGCTGAAATCTATCGGTAATTAGAAAGCAATCCTGTCACATAGTGGACAATAATATCAGCTGGTGGAACTGATGGTCTATAAAAAGGTGTCTCATTAAGAAGGTGCCACACAAGGAACATCTCATGATGGGTAAAACCAGTGAGGTGTCAAAAGACCTTCGCAACCTTATTGTTGCTTTGATTACAGAACACTTTCTAAATTGCTGAAGGTTCCAGTGAGCACTGTGGAAGCCATAATCTGGAAGTGAAAAGAACATCATTTCACCATAGACCAGCCACAACCAAGTGCTCCCTGCAAGATTTCAAACAGAGGAGTGAAAATAATTTTCAGAAAGATGTCCATGAGCCAAGGATCACCCATGGAGAGCTACAGAAAGATCTGGAATCAGCAGGCAGAATGGTTTCAAAGAAAACAATAAGTAATGCACTCAACCTCCATGGCCTGTATGCACGCTCACCACACAAGACTCCATTGCTGAACAAAAACATGTTCAAGTGCAATTGTCTCGACCACGCACCACAATTGTGGGTTTCCAGGGATATGGGGTACTCGGAGCCGAGCCTGTAGATTTCTATGGGGAATGTCACTGGTAGCGTGGCTCGGTCCGTGTCCCTGGCGGTCAGGCGTTAAAGGGGGATTTATTTACAGGGGATTTAGTAGATAACAGTTCGTGACGCCACCTGTAGTTGTCTGATCACTGAGACCAGCGCTGCTGAATAGAACTCTGAGGGGATGTTATAGCAGCGAGGTGTTGGGTCCCCCACAGGTGGGACTGTCCCTCTGAGTCTATGGTGATTGTAGTAGGGAGATGTGGATAAATGACACAGTCTCACACCATCCAGCGTCTTTCCATACCTTTTACTTGTCAGATGTTAGGCAGGTCCCGGGAAGCTGTTGGGGTGGATGGAGGATGCGTTTCGAGGTAACGGCTGAGCAGGTTAGAGGCCTCCTTAACTTTCCATGTAGCGAGTCCAACCTGCATAAAGCTAAGTTCACTCAATACTCCAGCTAATTCTGTAGCTGTACTGCCCGGTCAGCATAGTGGTCGGAGCCTTCCATATAATGTGAGAGAGCTGAGTTCCTACTGTTGTCCTGCATCGACTCAAGGTTCCCACTCTCCCAGACTCCAGTTACGTACCGACAATAGGCTTGTTCCTGTGACCTGAAGTCCAGCGAACCTCTGGTTTTTCTTATCACCACGCCTGAAGCCGTAGCGACACTTCGGTCCCAGTGACCGGTGATCAATGCAGGATAGTTCAATCCTTAAGGCACTTCTAGAATTCTTTTCACTGCGCCCTTCGCCCTGCTCACACTCTTAATATCAGCACTGACTAGACTAGGATAATATTCGGTTATCCGTACTAGCCTCCACTTTTGTACCGTCTCTCTGTATTGACAGGAATCTCGGCTCTCCAACAGGCACCAGTCCTGACTCCCTCCACCCTCAGGAGAAACTTTCAGACTCCACTGTGCTACAGGACACTCCCCTATACACCCCTGCTGGGTGTGTCTGAAGTGTATGTGAGTGATGTCGAGCCCTTAACCGTTACCTCTCCACTCATCCTCCTGGTATTGTGTGCCTTACATACCAGGGCTACACACAATGAAGTTTGTACAACAACATTTAGACAAGCCTGTGAAAAACTGGGAGAATATAGTCTGTTCACATGACACCGAAATTGAACTGCTTGGATGCCATCATACACACCAGGTTTGAATATCAAAAAGCACTGCATATCACCCCCAAAACACCACACCAAAAGTGAAGTTTGAACATCTTGGTGTGGGGCTGTTTTTCAGCATACGGTACTGTCAAACATTGGTGAGTCAGTGTGTTACCTGTACAGAGTAACTATACACTATATACTACACACAGAGCTCCTATGTATAATGTCATTGGTGATCACTGTATTACGTTTACTCTATATACAGAGCTCTTGTGTATAATGTCAACGATGATCACTGTATTACCTGTACAATATATACAGAGTTCCTGTGTATAATGTCACCGGTGATTACTGTATTGCCTGTACCCTATACACTATACACAGAGCTTCTTTGGTAATATGTGATCTAGTCATGGTGTGGCAGTATGTGTTCCATGTATGTGGTAATATTCGGTTACAATGTTGTGGTAATATGTGATCTGGTTATGGTGTAGCAGTATTTGTTTCTTGTATGTGGTATTATTTAGTTGCTATGTGGTGGTAATATGTGATCTGGTCATGATTACAGATGGGCGAACCCCTGGATGTTTGGGTCCGGCGGATTTGACCAAACAGTTAAAAAAAAGTTTGAGTTCGGGTACCAGAACAGTACCCGGACTCGAAGCCGTACACTTGAATGGGGAACCCGAGCATCCAGTGTTTGCCATACTGTCATGTTCTGCCTTTTCTGGGCGGCTGTGGGCTGCTATTTTTAGGCTGGGGGGCCAATATCAATGGCCCCTTACCAGCCTGAGAATACTAGCCCCCAGCTATCTGCTTTAGCAAGGCTGGTTGTCAAAAATGGGTGGACCTCATCTCATTTTTGAAATTATTTACTTAAATAATTTAAAAAAACAGCATGGGTACCCATCTATTCTTGATAACCAGCCTTGCTAACACTGACAGCTGAGGGATGCAGCCCCCCGCTCTCAGTTTTACCTGGCTGGTTATGAAAAATACAGGAGAACCCAAGCCGTTTTTTAAAAAAGATTATTTATTCAGAGCGCAGGCGCCTTCTGATGAATATTCCCATCAGCTGCTGCCTGTTGTCGCTGTTATTAGCGGCAGCAAACATAGGCTAATGGGCGCATTTGTCCCATCAGCCGACGTCAGTGACCGGAGGTAAACTTTTTACCTCCAATCACAGCTGTAGGCTCACTCTCTCATTTGACAGGGTGGGATCTTTGGATATCTGATCGGCGGTAATGATTTTACAGCCGATCAGAAGTAGTGTTTGCCACGCTGTCACGCATATGAAAGGGCGACAAACACCCAGTGTTTCGGGGGCTGAACCTGAACAGTAACACGGAGAAGTCCGTGCCCGAACAGTAGATGATTGATACCAACTCCGAACTTTACTGTTCGGGTTCGCCCATCTCTGGTCATGATGTGCTATTTGTCCCTTGTATGTTGTATTTTTCAGTTGCTATGTGGTGGCAATGTGATCTGGTCATGGTGTGGCGTTATTTGTTCCTTTTATGTGGTATTATTTGGTTACAATGTGATGGTAAAATGTGGTCTGGTCATGGTGTGGTGGTATTTGTGTTTTGTATGTGGTATTATTCGGTCACTATGTGGTGGTAATATCTGGTCGGGTCACGGTGTGACGGTATTTGTCCCTTGTATATGGTATTATTCAGTCACTATGTGGTGGTAATATGTGGTCTGGTCACGGTGTGACGGTATTTGTCCCTTCTATGTGGTATTATTGGTCATTTTAAAAATTCTATATGACACATTCCCTTAAACCCTTTCCGACATCGGTTGTAATAGTACTCCGATGTCGGCCTCACTCCTTTTGATGTGGGCTCTAGTGCTGAGCTCACATCTTTCCTGGCACATGTCAGCTATTTCATGTCAGCTGTTTTGAACAGCTGACATGTGCCTCTAACATCCGCGGGTGGAATAGTGATCCACCCGTGGCTGTTAACCCGTTAAATGCAGCTGTCAAACTCTGACAGCGTCATTTAACTCACGCTTCCGGCAAGCTTACCGGAAATCTCGCCCTTGGGCGCACGTGTCACATGACTGCGGGTCACCGGTGGGTTGGCATGACAACCAGAGGTCTCCAGCAGACCTTTATGGTTGTTGTCATTGCCGGATTGCTGCTACATACAGGCGATCTGATCATCGCCTGTATGTAGCAGAGCTGATGGAATTATGGCAGCTTCTAGACTCCCATGGAGACTATTGAAGAATGCCAAAAGGAAAAAAAAAGCTTTTAAATATATATAAAAAAAATAAAAAATGAAAAATGGAGATGCTACTGTAGTGACCAGAAAAAACATTATTAATGTATGTTATATGGTAAGTGTGCTCTATTTCTTACATGATTTCAGTTGTGATACAGGCTCCTTGTTTTGCCTTGGGAGGAGGTAAATTATTTAATATTATGCTGCCCTCTTCTTGCCTGTTTTGTTGCAATAAAAAACATGATTGTCTATGTAGACACACCTGAATCAGGATGCCTGCGTCCAATCTGCATGCGGATTTCATACTGCGCATGCTCGGAGCCCCATTTTTTTTTCTCTCCCCTCTCTCCTCTGCCCCAGAAGTCAGAATTTCACATTTCCAACCAAATCCTGATCAGGATGCAGTTCTATGCGTTTGCAGAAAAAATCTGGATGCAGATAAATCACTAACACTGGCTAACCTCAGAATAGGTCAGCTATGTCTGATCAGTGGGGTGCGACACCTAGCACCCCTGCCAGTCAGCTGTTCTTGGTGCCAGCTGGAACTGCTGCCTTAGGCCTCTTTCACACATCCGGGATTTTGCCGCAGCGCCGCATCAGAAAACCTGATGCGCCGCATGCGGCTTTTTTCGCATTGACATGCATTAGCGCCGGATGGCGCCGCATGTCAGTGCGTTGCATGCGGTTTTTTTCCGGATGCGGCGCAAATGTACATTGCGGCGGCCGGACAAAACGCAGCATGTAACGTTTTTTGTTTTTGCCGGATGGTTTCTGATATCTCCGGGCATCAGAAACCATCCGGCAAAAAACCGCATGCGGCCGCCGGCGGCGCATCAGGTTTTCTGATGCGGCGCTGCGGCAAAATGCCGGGGGCGCCGCAAGGCGCCCGCCGGATGTGTGAAAGAGGCCTTACAGAGCTGCTCTGTCTACTATTTAGTGGCCATGGCAAGCTACTGCACATTTTCCCCCTATTCAAATCAAATGCACTATAGAGCCTCATCATGTATCATCAGTGTGCACTTCACTGTGCCCTATACAGCCTCATCATGTATCATCAGCGTGCACTATAGAGCTGTATCATGTATCATCAGCGTGCACTAAAGAGCCGTATCATGTATCATCAGCGTGCACTAAAGAGCCGTATTATGTATCATCATCGTGCACTAGCCTCATCATGTATCATCACTCTGCACTGTACAGCCTCATCATGTATCATCAGTGTGCACTATAGAGCCGTATCATGTATCATCAGCGTGCACTATAGAGCCGTATTATGAGAGACATCAGTGTGCACTTCACTGTGCACTATGGAGCCATATCATGAGAGAGAGACATCAGTGTGCACTTCACTGTGCACTCTAGAGCCGTATCATGAGAGCGAGACAGCAGTGTGCACTTCACTGTGCACTATAGAGCTGCATCATGAGAGAGAGACCTGTGGACTTCACTGTGCACTATAGATCCATATAGAGAGAGACCTGTGCACTTCACTGTGCACTATAGAGCCATATCATGAGAGAGACCTGTGCACTTCACTGTGCACTATAGAGCCATATCATGAGAGAGAGAGTCCGGTGCACTTCACTGTGCACTATAGAGCCATATATATATATATAGAGAGAGACCTCCAATGCAGAAGCTTCCGCCACTACTCACCCTGGCACCGAGGGGCTCCTAATAACAGGTCTCACAGGACAGGTGCAGATCTGTGGGACCCTTGGCCAGCAGCAGGAGGACACAGCAACAGCTTGCAGCACTCACACACACTCAAGCAGTGGGGCGGCTTGAGGTGTGGACACACCTCTCTGTGAATCACGTGACACGGTGACTGCATTCAATCCATATTCCCCCCAACTAGAGGACCTACGGTGACGTCTCCCTGCTGTGGGTCACATGGTTGGGTGACGTCCTCCTTCTCCTTCACTATTGGTGGACGGACGGGCCCCTAAGCAGTCCGGGCCCCATCGTAGCTGCAACCACTGCGACCGCTATAGTTATGCCCCTGTTTATCCTCCCTTTATATCCCAACCTCCCATTGATATAATATTATTTTAATTATAATCCTGCATCACCACTAGTACTTCTGGCTCTGTATATGCACTTTACCTCCCACCCAACATCTGCACAATTGATACCCTGGTCATCACTATATACTCCGACAGGGCTAGATCAGGGATGTGCGCATGCGCTGCCTGCATTCTGGTTGGTCCCTGCCCCCGGCGTCTCCATGCCTCCGTGATGCCGAGTCACGATCATGTGACTCTGCGTTATCGGTCTCGTGACGCGGGGGATGATTACCTCCGGATACTCCCGGTGCGCATGCGCCAAATCCTCTCCGGTCTCCACCTATCGCCGTCCTGCCTCCTCTATATAAACCTTCCCAGTTCTATGCGGTAGACACCCCCTGACAAAGGACTGAGGTTCGAAACGCGCGTCGGGACGTGTGCCACATGTGATCCACCACCCACCAGTGACCAGTTAAAACCCAGTGACAGAAGGGCATTTATGTAATAATCATGATATAATGCTGTATGGATACTTACCCCTCCAGTATGTTTTACCTAAAACGGTACTTATGTGATATGTATTTCACCTGGGGGCCTTGTTGGTGTTATATATTTTTACCACATACAAATATGCTTTCATTTTAATCGTGTGTGCACCCTTGTGTACGGTGTTACCACTTACCAAGTTTTTCATCAATAAAGGTATTTTACTTCTATAATTGTCCCTATTCCTCCTTGACCACATGTTCGCTTTCTTCGTTCGTCTTCAGTAGCACCTACGTGGTATATGTCATTACATGTGAAAAATGCAGGATGCAATATGTGGGATGTAAGCTACTCGAACGCTATAAAGATTTAATGTACATTTACTAAACAAACTAAATGTAATATATTTCAGTATAATAGATCAGTGATCCTTCCACATCATATCCTCTAGCTTCATTATATAAACAACACTCAACACAGAAGAACTATGCCCTACTATGACTAAGAACACATAGTTCAAAATGTGTCAGTTGTGCATGACTCTGACACATTTTTTTTAATAAGATCTCCATTTTTTAATCTTTTTCCAATAAATGTTATTTTAAATTTAATATACATGGAAACCCATGCTGGATACTCCTGAGTCGCACGTACCAGGGCTTTGGGGTACTCGGCACCGAGCCCGTTCACTTCACTGGGGGATGTCACGGGTAGCACAGCTCGGTCCGTTGCCCTGGGCGCTCACTAAAGGGGGATATTTACAGGGGATGATAGAATGTTCGTGACGCCACCTGTGGTTCCTGGTCAGGGTGACCAGCGCTGCCGGGTAGGTCCCCTGAGGGTTTGGGGCAGCAAGGTGTTAAGTCTCCCACAAGCGAGACTGATTCCTCAGAGTATATGACGGTGTAGGGGTGCAGGAGCAATAATGCAGACACACACAAACAAGTCTCTTTCTGTACCTTTACTGGTGATATTTGCAGGCACGTCCCGGGAAGCCACTGAGTAGGTGTAGGGCCTCCTTACGCCTTTAATGTGTGTGAGTTTCTGACTTGCATAAAACAAAGCTTAACTCCGTGTTTTCAGCTACGCCCGGCTGACCTTGTGGTGAGGTCTTCTTGTGGACAGAACAGTGTCTTTGTGGCGGTACCTGCCAGACTCCCGTCTTCCTAACCTCGGTTACGTATCAGCACTGCTGGGCCCCTGCGACTTGAAATCCAGGGTCTCCGGTGTCTCCTACCAGTCGTGCAGATGCTGGTAAGCGCGGACCCGGTGTCCGGTGGTGCAGAGTGGAGGTAAGCTATCAATGCTGGTTGACCTCGGTCACTCTCTTTTCCTCTTTCTTCCACCTGCCTTTCGTCCTACTCTCACCACTATCATAAGCACAAACTAGCAGCAGATGTCAGCTTTCTTCTCTTCACTGCTCTCCAAGCGTCGGCACGCTTACTTACTGAAAACGCTCGCTGAAGCACTCTCAGTGGACTCAACTTTGACCAGACTAAGTGGCAATCATTTCCACTACACTGGACTCCACGATGTAAGCTGAGTAAGTCCTGAAGTCCTCAGGCTTTCAGATAAGTCTTTCTTTGGCTAGTCTTTCCCTCTCTACTCGTCTGAGGTAACTAGCTTGTCTGTCTCAGCCCTCCGGCTAAACTGATCTCTTCTCTGAGGTAAAACCAACGACTAGCTAACTCGCAGCTAGACTGCCTTCATCTCACTACTGTCGTCTCAAGGGCTCCCTTTGGTGGAACCAGGGAAAATGTGAAGTGTTGTGTGCTTATAGGTTATCATGGATTTACCTTTCGTGCATCCTCCAGGGTAACATGTGGCTCCAGTCACAGCTGGGCTACACACTCCCTATCTGCAGCCTTTATATTTGGTATGATCCCCCACATAGCCTCCAATATACAGCATGAGCCCCACATAGCTTCCTATATAAATGTATCCATTCCATACACATATGAAAGAAAGAAAAAAAGCCACATACTCATCTCCTTGAAAGCACCAACTGTAATGCCTCATTCAAATATTAAAAAAGTATAGTTGTTGTACTCCTAAACTCATAAAAGCTCCGCACACAGTGCAAACACAAACAAAAATTATAAGCAGGGTCCTCCATAGACCCTTGAAGGCAACAATTAGAGGGCCTCATTCAAATATTAAGAAAGTATAGTTGTGGTTCTCCTACACTCATAAAAGCTCTGCACACAGTGCAAAGCCAGAAAAAAAATTATAAGCAAGGTCAACCATAGACCCTTGTAGTCAAATAACTGGAGGGTCTCATTCAAATGTTGAAGATTAAAAACACTTTGTGCTGCTGTCATCTGGTGATGTGTAAAAGTCAGGACTAATCCAGGCTTTGTTCATTTTTATCAGAATGAGTCTGTCAGCATTTTCTGTTGACAGGCAAAAGCGCATGTCTGTTATGACCACCCACGGCAGCACTAAAAACCCACTCAGACAAGACTCTAGCAGCAGGGCAGCTCAACACCTCCAAAGCATATAGGGTCAGCTAATGCCAGGTGTTTATCTTTGAGATCCAAAAGTTGCAGGTCAAGGAGGTATTAGGGAATATGCTGGTTTGGTTGAGCAGGTATTGCTTGATCGTCTTTAAAAATGTTTCCCTCCTTGTTAAAAATACATCTTCATCATGGCCTGGACGCTAGGTGAACATCATGAAATTGGCCCAGGCAGTTGACAGTGTATCACTGACTCTGCTGTACCTGCCGTATGTCTCCCTCGCCTCTCCTCCTTGGTTGGGCAAGGGAGCTTGCCCCCTGCCGCTAGTATTTTTCCAACATGTTTTCCACAATGGCCTTATGGTATAGCACCATTTTAGTAGACATCTCCGCCTCAGGAAAGAGCGATGCAAGGTTCCCTTTGTAGAGTGGGTATAGCAGGGTGAACAACCAGTACTCTTTTATGGCCAAGATGAATATAACACGAGGGTAACGGGAAAACCAGCAGTACATAAAGACCTACCAAGCTCCCTACAGCCAACGCTTCCGTCTCCACCATTATGACGACTCTCCATCTCCTCCTACCTCTCTTCTTCTTCATTCCCCTACTCTGCCCACCCACATAGGAAAGACAGAACAAAGTTTGTGTGAATACTATCCTCTGTTTCTTCTTCAGCCTCCTGTTCCTCCTCCTCAGCCTCCTCCTTCTCTTTGTTACCTAACCTATGCTGAGCAGATGAGATGAAGCTGGGCTGGGTAGTATTTCCCTGTCTCATGTCCTCTTCCATCTACACCTGGTCTGCATGCAAAGCTTCAGCTTTAATTGTGAGCAGCGAGTGTTTAAGTAGGCACCAAAGTGGGATCGTTGTGCTGATTATGGTGTCATCGTCGTTCACCATCTTTGTGGAGTCCTCAAAGACTGGGAGAAAAGCACAAATGTCAGATATCCTTGCCCACTCTTCAGTGTTGTTATATTTGGAGGCTGACCAGAATACCAACGGGCGTGTTGGAGCTGATATTCAACAACTGGACTCTGCTGCTTGCAAAGCCTTGCCAGCATGTGCAGTGTGGAGTTCCAGGGCACGGTCACGTCGCACACTATTTGATGAGCTGGCACTTGCATGTGCTGCTGCAGCTGTAGCTTGACTAGCAGAAATGGGCGCTCATGCAGCGTACCTTGCCATGTAGCTCTGGCAAATCTGGGTATGTTTTCAGAAACCGCTGAACCAAGCTGAGCACATGGGCCAATCATGGTACATGTGTGAGCTTGCAAAGCTTTACAGCTACCACCAGGTTACAGCAATTATCACACATGACAATGCCTGATTGTAGGTTCAGCAGTGAAAGTCACAGGTCTGTATGGTCTGTTATTCCTTTCAACAACTCTGGAGCAGTGAGCAGTTTGTGTGAGGGAGGGACAGGGCCATAGTCATGGCCGAGGATACCAATATATCTGTGCCCTGTCCTCCCAATACATGAAAATAGTGCCCATTACTCTGCTCACCTGTGGCTTCATTCTCTGAGCCGTCAGGGTCCTCTCTGCGCCCACTATAGACAATTTCACATGGACAGAGACACAGTTCATTTCAACTTGCAAAAGAACAACTTTACTTTTTTTTATGCAGCACATCCATAGTCTTCACAGCATTAAAGGGAATCTGTCACCCTAAATTGGCGGGATATTTAAATGATGGCAGTCAGGTCAGATGGGCGGTGTTTTGGGTACTTGCCTTAACATGTTGTTCGCCGCTGTCTCCATTATTTCTGGGAATTGTAGTCGTTGCCCTCCATATAACGCGCCTGCGCATTGCAATCTGCGGGCAAAGCATACTGGGCGTGCGCAATTCAAGATTGCAATGCGCAGGTGCGTTATATAGAGGGCAACGAATACAATTCCCAGAAATAATGGAGACAGCAGCAAACAACATGTTAAGGCAAGTACCCAAAACACCGCCCATCTGACCTGACTGCCATCATTTAAATATCCCGCCAATTTAGGGTGACAGATTCCCTTTAAGCACATGTTCCACATTGCAGAGTTCTTTCTCTGTCCCTGCACTTCTCTCACTGTCACACAGCACATACCCGGGTCAATCCGTCTCATACGGTAATATAGAGGAAGGTGGCACAGTCAGGGTGATACAGGGGGAGGTGGCGCAGTCAGGGTGGTACAGAGGGAGGTGGTGCAGTCAGGGTGATACAGGGGGTGGTGGTGCAGTCAGGGTGATACAGGGGGAGGGGACACAGTCAGGGTGATACAGGGGGAGATGGTGCAGTCAAGGTGATACAGAGGGAGGTGGTGCAGTCAGGTTGATACAGGGGGAGGTGGTGCAGTCAGGGTGATACAAGGGGAGGTGGTGCAGTCAGGGTGATACAGGGGGAGGTGGCACAGTCAGGGTGATACAGAGGGAGGTGGTGCAGTCAGGGTGATACAGGGGGAGGTGGTGCAATCAGGTTGATACAAGGGGAGGTGGCACAGTCAGGGTGATACAGGGGGAGGGGACACAGTCAGTGATACAGGGGGAGGTGGTGCAGTTAGGGGAGATACAGGGGGAGGGGACACAGTCAGTCATAAAGGGGGAGGTGGTGCAGTCAGGGTGATACAGGGGAAGGTGGTGCAGTCAGAGTGATACAGGGGGAGGTGGTGCAGTCATGGGTGATACAGGGGGAGGTGGTGCAGTCAGGGTGATATGAATCGCCCGCCAGGGCAGTGGGTTACTTGAGACCGGGCCGGTGTCTTAAAGGGATGTGTCAATGCAGCAGTGACCCGGTCCGTGAACCTGGGCGTCCAATTAAAAGGGAATATTTACAGCGGATGATAGAGTTTGTAGTAAAGTGTTCGTGATGACACCTGTGGTTTCTAGTCAGAGGTGACCAGCGCTGCAGTGCAGATCCTCTGGGACTGATGTTGTGATGCAGCATAGTGATACAGGAGGAGGTGGTGCAGTCAGGGTGATACTGTTGTGTTTCGGTAGCTGAGGATTACAGGAACAACAGCAGGGCAGCAGAACACCTGAGAAGTTTGCAACTAATGGGTTGCAGATTCCTAAACTAACGACACAACTAGAGGTAGCCATGGAGCGTTCCTACGTTGATCTTAGACGCCTCGTCACAGCCTGAGAGATAACTACACCTAAAGGCAGAAAGATGAAAGCTATCTGCCCCGGAGCAGATCCCCAAAGAAAATAGGAAGCCCCCAAACATATAATGGCGGTTAGACAAGATGAAAACACAAACACAGGCAGAAAATAGTTTGAGCAAACGCTGGGGCCACAAGCTGACTAAATAGGATAGGAAAGGAGAGATTACTTTCTGCAACCCAGAAAACCCTACAAAAATCCAACAATACTGAGTACAAAAATACTGAGATCACACGATCTCGCCACCCGCTAAATCAGATCTCAGTGTGAACAAAACCAAGCTGCAGCCGCTGAAAAAACAGGAAAAAGCAAATGAGCAAATAACAGTGGCTGCAGATAAACTGTGAGGAGCACAGGCCCCAGGAGGGGACCTGACTGACCTCCACAAAAGTGCAGAAAACAATGCAAAAAGCAAGCACAAAAAGAAAAGCAAAAAATATCTTATCTGAAAGCAGGAGATGCAGGCAAGACTCCAGCAAACTTCCAAATGAGCCAGGAACGACAATTGAGACAAGAACAATTGATCACCTGCAACCATCATGGGAGGGAACCTCCCTTATATCAGACCAGTCAGTGAACCCAGATTGCCATTCCTCGCTGAAAGGTTCAGTACTGTCTGTAACCACCAGAGGGAGCCTCTGCTCAGAAACCATCTCTAGCACATTCACAACAGTACCCCCCTTGAGGAGGGGTCACCGAACCCTCACTTGTGCAACCAGGCCGATCAGGATGAGCTCGGTGATAGGCACGGATCAGTCTCGTAGCATGGATGTCCGAAGCAAACACCCAAGAATTGTCCTCCTGACCATAACCTCTCCACTTAACCAAATACTGGAGTTTCTGTCTAGAAAAACGAGAATCCAATATTTTCTCAACCACATACTCCAGATTGCCCTCAACCAAAACAGGTCAGGAGGCGCAGCCATAGGAACCACTGGCTCGACAAACCTCTTCAATAAGGACTTGTGGAACACGTTATGGATCTTAAATGTCCCTGGAAGAAGCAAACGGAAGGAAACAGGATTAAGAATCTCCATGATCTTATAAGGTCCAATGAACCTGGGTTTAAACTTTGGAGATGCAACCCTCATAGGGATATTTCTTGAGGACAACCAAACCAAGTCCCCCACTTTAAACCGAGGACCATCAGTCCTATGCCGGTTGGCAAACCGTTGGGCCTTCTCCTGAGAGAGACAACCTCTCCACTACCTGGTCCCAAATCTGCTGTATTCGCTCCACAACAGAGTCAACACCCGGACAGACAGAAGCTTCCGCCTGTCCGAAGAAAATCGAGGGTGAAACCCAGAATTGCAGAAAAATGAAGACATCAAGGTGGCAGAGCTAGCCCTATTATTAAGAGCAAACTCAGCCAAAGGCAAAAAAGAGACCCAGTCATCTTGATCAGCAGAAACAAAACATCTCAAATAAGTCTCCAAGGTCTGGTTTGTTCTCTCGGTTTGTCTATTGGTCTGAGGATGAAAAGCAGAGGAGAAAGATAATTGAACACCAAGTTTAGAACAAAATGTCCTCCAAAATCTGGAAACAAACTGGACTCCTCTGTCAGACACAATGTTCTCCGGAATGCCATGTAACCGAACCACCTGCTGAAGGAACAAAGGCACCAATTCGGAGGAGGAAGGCAACTTAGGTAATGGCACAAGATGTATCATCTTGGAAAACCTATCACAGATTACCCAGATAATGGTCATTCTCTGAGAAACAGGGAGGTCGGAAATAAAATCCATAGAGATATGGGTCCATGGCCTCTTGGGCACAGGTAATGGCATTAACAAACCACTAGAGCGAGAGCAAGGCTTGGAGCGAGAGCAAGTCCCACAGGACTGCACAAATTCCCTGACGTCACGAGACAAAGTAGGCCACCAAAAGGACCGACTCACCAAGTCTCTGGTACAAAAAATCCCTGGATGACCAGCCAACGTGGAACAATGAATCTCAG
>JARQOD010000001.1:975713397-976003423 GCA_033576555.1 Oophaga sylvatica | reverse complement strand
ACCCCGTTATGCAACCATTGCTAAACTACATGCTGTTGACAATAATTCTATTCTCCCGACTGAGTCCTTAGACTCCCGCCAAATAGCGGAGGACAATGACCCAGCAACTCAGGTGGCGGAATGGTGTCAGCAACTCCATGTTGGGACGGACACCACTCCCGCTCACCAGAAGCAAGGGGTATTACGGGTGGTGCAAGAGTACGCCCAAGTGTTTAGCAAGAATCCACTTGATTTTGGGATAATTAAGGGAGTACAACATCATATCCCTACAGGCAGTCATCCTCCCATCAAAGAGCGGTATAGGCCCATACCTCCAGCTCATTATCAGAAGGCTAAAGAAATGTTGCATGATATGAAGAAAGCTGGGGTGATAAGGGATAGTTGTAGCCCCTGGGCAGCCCCTCTAGTTCTGGTTAAAAAGAAAGATGGTAGTATGAGAATGTGTGTGGATTACAGGCAGGTGAACCGCATAACACACAAGGATGCATACCCGTTACCACGCATAGAGGAATCATTAGCTGCTCTGAAAACGGCTAACTACTTTTCTACCCTTGATCTGACTAGTGGTTACTGGCAAGTGGCTGTGGCTGAGGAGGATCGTGAGAAAACGGCTTTCACCACCCCAATGGGGCTCTGTGAGTTCGACAGAATGCCGTTTGGGCTCAGCAGTGCCCCAGGAACATTTCAGAGAGTGATGGAAAACTGTCTGGGACATCTCAATTTTGAAACCGTGCTGCTATACCTAGACGACGTTATCGTGTATTCCAAGACATATGAGGACCATCTGAAGCACCTGGCAGAAGTGTTTGAGTCCCTGTCCAGGTACGGGATGAAGTTGAAACCCTCAAAATGCCATCTACTCAAACAGAAGGTACAATACTTGGGGCACATCGTCAGTTCGGAAGGAGTAGCGCCGGACCCAGAGAAAGTCACCGCCATCCAGAAGTGGCCGGGCCGAAAAAACCTTAAGGAAGTGCGACAGTTCCTGGGACTAACGGGTTACTACAGAAGGTTCGTGAAAGATTACACGAAGAAGGCAGCTCCTTTACAGGACCTCCTGGTAGGACAATCCTTAAAGAGCAGAAACTCTCCCTTTAATTGGGGTAAAGAACAGGCTGAAGCATTCCAAAAGATGAAAGAGATCCTTACAGGTGATGAGATCTTAACCTATCCTGATTACAGCCAACCGTTCCTGTTGTACACCGACGCCAGTAATGAAGGTTTGGGAGCAGTTCTCAGTCAGAAGCAGAATGGCCAAGAAAAAGTCATCGCATATGCCAGCAGAAAACTCAGGCCAACTGAGAGGAATCCGGAAAATTATAGCAGCTTCAAGCTGGAGTTTCTGGCGCTGGTCTGGGCCATTACGGAAAGATTTAAGCACTATCTGGCCTCCAACCAGTTCACTGCGTTTACAGATAACAACCCCTTAACGCACCTGGAGACTGCCAAGCTGGGTGCCATGGAGCAGCGATGGATGGCTCGGTTGTCCAATTACCAGTTTACTATCAAGTACCGGGCAGGTCGAAAGAATGCTAATGCTGACGCGTTGTCCCGAAGGCCGCATGACTCTGACACGGAAGAAGAATCGGACGACCTGGAAGAAATTGAGCTACCTGCGTTCCATCGAAATGGGGTAGTCCATGAGCATCGAGTCAACAGAAAGCAGTATGGTGCAACATTAAATCCTTTACCCCATCACAGCTGGAAAGAGACTCAGGACAGTGATCCAGTGGTCAGCCGCATCAAGGAGTTGTTAAAACAGGAAGGTTCCTCCTTGGAAAAGGATGCACCTATGTCAGCAAAGCTCCTGTGGAACGAGAAAAGCAGGTTGTTCCTATACCGAGAGAAGTTGTGCAGGAGATACGTCAACCCCAGAACCCATGAGATGGTCTGGCAAATAGTGGTCCCCAAGGCAGACGTCCCAATGGTGTTGGTAGCGTACCACGATCAAGCAGGACACTTTGGCTGGAGAAAGCTGGAGACCCTGTTGAGATGCCGGTTCTACTGGGTAGGGATGCGCAGCTCCATTGAGAGGTGGTGTCGGAACTGTGGACCCTGTGGTCTCAGAAGAAAGGACTACGGTAGTCAAAAGGCACCCCTGCAACCTATCCGGACGACTCGTCCCCTGGAGATTGTGGCCCTGGACCACGTCAAACTGTCGCCAAGTAGATCTGGATACTCATACGCCTTGACCATGGTGGACCATTACTCCAGATTTCTGGTGGTTGTTCCAGTTAAGGACCAGACCGCAGTGACGGCCGCGAAAACCTTTCAAGCAAGCTTCTGCAGACCGCATGGGTATCCGGAGCAAGTATTAACCGATCAGGGACCTGCTTTCGAAGCCGATTTATTCAAGGAATTCTGTCACATGTACGGGTGCAAGAAAATAAGAACAACACCATATCACCCTCAAACCAACGGTCTTTGCGAAAAAATGAACCATATTGTCCTTGATTTGTTGAGATCCATACCGTTGGAAGACAGGAATCGATGGCCGGATTTACTACCTGATTTGGTTGATTTGTATAACCATATACCTGTCAGTTCCACTAACTGCACTCCAGCCTATCTTATGAGAGCAAGGCCCGGAAGACTACCAATGGATCTAGAACTTGGAGTGGTAGAACCGGAGGCAGACGACGCCGTTGAAAACTGGGACATCAATCGGCAAGAGCAATACAGAAGAGTACAAATCTGTGTAGAGGAAAGTCTCAACAAGGCACGGGAGAAACAGGAAGATGTTTACAACCGAAATGCTCCTGCCAAGCCTTTGATGCCTGGAGAGGTAGTATTAAAAAGAAAACGGAAGATGCACAAATTGGATAATCAGTGGGAGCAAGAACCCTACGTCATACAAGATTCTAAATATGACAACAGAAAAGTTTGTGTCGTCAGTAAGGACGGAGGAAGAACAACAACCACTGTGTCCAGAGACCATTTGAAATTGTGTCCAGAACCCTTAAAGCGTTGTGAAAAGAACCCTGTCATCAATCAAGGAGAAAGAAAGGAAGAGGTCATACACACAGATCTGGGAGATTTTCCTGCGGATTGGCCCCGACTGGGAGATGCTGTGATAATTCCAGTGTTGCAGTTTTATCAGCCACAAGAGGAAGTTCTACCTCCAGTTGTGCCCGTGTGCCAGTTGAGCCCGCTCAGGAATTACCCATCCCAGCAACACCTCAACCTGTGGAACCTCAAGAAGGATCATCTGAAGCAGCGCCCCATACTATGGGATCCCCTGGTGAAGCTGACTCACACCGCCCAGCCATCAGTACGCTTGCCAGATCCATAGAAAGATTGAGGCAGTTCTATAGTTTGCCGTTACGCAGTGCAGACAGATCGCAACTTGATATACCTGAAGCTACACCACGTAGATCAGAGCGAACCACCAAAGGGAAGTTACCCATTAGATATCAGCAGTGATTATAACGAATTGATGTGAATATTGTAAAAAGTCTATATATATATGTGTTTTTCCCTATTATGTCTTATAATGGACTCAGAGGCTGAGGACTGAGCCAGCCCAAAAACTGTATCTTGTAAATAGTTGCACTAAGGTGCCTTTTAATGGTTTCACACGAAGCCTTGACTTACCTCTGAACAGAAAACCCGTGTGGTGTGGCACTGAGTGAGGTCTGCATTTGGATGTCCTGCAGCCCACCCAGGACCCACGTTGAAGGTTTGGTGCGGGTCCTTCACAAGAATACTGTGTATTTATTGAACATTTTGATGCCTTAATACTTTTTGTATTTTTCTATATTTACTGTTTTATTGCAACATTTAAGACATCCTTACCTCCCGGATGGGACGAATTAATGTTTAATGTTGATGTTTTCATGCATAAACAAAATGTCTCTTTATATTTTACAGCCCGGGAGTGCTGTCGTTTACCATGGGGAATGTGTAGCCCTGGTACACAATACCAGGAGGATGAGTGGAGAGGTAACAGTTAAGGGCTCTTCATAACATCACGTACACTTCGGACACACCCAGCAGGGGTGTGGAGGGGAGTGATTCATTCAGTCAGATTCCTGTCCTTGGACAGAGCAGACGTGTTCAGTCTGAGCCTGCTAGCAGTTCAGAAAGTGGAGGCTAGTACAGGTGGTCTAGTTCACCTCAGCCTAGTCAGAGCTGTGCCCCACTGGAAGACAGACTGAGATATCTATTAAGAGTGTGAGCAAATCGAAGGGCAAAGTGGAAGAGAACAGAGAAGTGCCATAGGTCAAGGATACCTGCACATTGTAACCGGTCACTGGGGACCGAAGGATCACTATTAGCTTCAAGCATAGTGGTAAGAAAACCAGAGACTTACCGGACCTGAGGTCGCGGCAAGCAGCCCCGAATAGTCAGTACGTAACTGGGGTCAGGGGAAGTGAGGACCTTGAGTCTCTGCAGGACAAGATAGGAATTCAGCTCTCCCACAGGAAGGCTCCGACCACAAAACTGACCGGGCAGAACAGCTTTGGAATAGCTGGAATTATAGAGGGAACTACGCTTCAGGCTGGTTGGACTCATCATCATTGGACAGTAAAGGAGGCCCCTAACTTGCTTAACCGTTGCCTCAAAGCTCATCCTCCATCAACCCCATCAGCCTCCCTGGGACCTGCCTTACCATCTTGCAAGTAAAGGTATGGAAAGACGCTGACCGTGTGAGACTGAGTTATTTATTTGCATGCCTGCACAATCCTTACCTAACTATCGACCTGAGGGAAGAGTCCCACCTGTAGGGGACCCGACATCTAGCTGCCTCACCATCCCCTCAGAGATCTACAGCAGCGCTGGTACAAATTACCAGAAGACTACAGGTGGCGTCACGAACTGTATATAAATCTATCCCCTGTAAATATACCCCCCAACATACGCCAGACCGCCAGGGCCACAGACCGAGCCACCGCTACCTGTGACAAACCCCATAGACTTCCATGGGCTCGGCTCTGAGTACCCCATTGCCCTGGTAATCCACAATTGTGGTGGCGGGTCGATTCACAGGGGGAGGTGGTGCAGTCAGGGTGATACAGGGGGAGGTGGCGCAGTCAGGGTAATACAGAGGGAGGTGATGCAGTCAGGGTGATAAAGAGGGAGGTGGTGCAGTAATGAGTGATACACGGGGAGGTGGTGCAGTCAGGGTGATACAGGGGAAGATGGCACTGTCAGGGTGATACATGGGGAGGTGGTGCAGTCAGAGTGATACAGGGGGAGGTAGTTCAGACAGAGGTAATATAGGGGAAAGTGGCTCAATCAGAATGATACAAGGGGAGGTGGTGCAGTCAGGTGTGATGCAGGGGTAGAGGGGCTCAGTCAGGGTGATTCCAGGGTGAGGGAGTTCAGCAGGGGTAATACTGGTGAGGGGGTGCAGTCAGGGGTGATACAGGAGAAGGGGGTGCAGTCAGGGATAATACAGGGGTAGAGGGGCTCAGTCAAGGTGATTCCGGGGAGAGGTGTTTCAGCAGGGGTGATACAGGGGAGGGGGTGCATTCAGGGGTGATACAAGGGAGGGGGCTCAGTCAAGGGTCATAAAGAGTGAGGTGGCGCAGTCAGGGGTGATACAGGGGCTCAGTCAGGGTAATTCCAGGGCAAGGGGATTCAGCAGGGGTGATATGGGGAGGGGGTGCAGTGAGGGGTGATATAAGGGAGGGGGCTCAGTCAGGGGTTATATAGTAAGAGAGGGTTCAGTCCAGGGGTGATACGGGAGAGGGGGTGCAGTCCGGGTGATTCAGGGATGAGGGGGTGCAGTCAGGGGTAATACAGGGGGAGGGCGCAGTCAGGGTGATTCCAGGGCGAGGGGATTCAGCAGGGGTGATACAGGGGAGGGGGCTCAGTCAGGGGTCATATAGTGGGAGAGGGCTCAGTCAGGGATCATATAGTAGGAGAGGGCTCAGTCAGGGGTGATACAGGGGAGGGGGCTCAGTCTGGGGTGATATAGAGGGAGGGGTTGCAGTCAGGTTGATACAGGGGGAGGTGGTGACGTCATGCTGGGAGGACGTCCTGCTCTCGGCTCCTCCCACAGAGCAGTGAATATTATTTTTTTTTGTTAGCAGTGGGGACAGCAGCAGCCGGCTTCTGCTTCCTGTCACCACCTACTGCTCAGCTGGCACGGTGGGGCCCTCATAGGAGCTGCCCACTGGCTGTGGGCCCCTGGAACAGTGGGGGCCCAAGGCAGCTGCTGGCCAGTATGCCAGCAGGTGTCAGTGCCTGGGCCCACCAGAGAATCCTCCGGTTCTCCAGTGGGCCAGTCCCACCCTGGTAGCACATATGCTGTGATGGGGTGGGACTTGGCCCTAGCCTCCACAAAGTTCACTCAGTGTGCCGTCAGGGAAATGTAGTGTCCCTGGCCACAAGTGCTTGTCCACACATCAGTCGTTAAGTGGACAATCCCAGTAACTGCATTGGTAAGGGCATGGGTGATGTTCCTAGACACGTGCTGGTATGAGGAGAAGATGCAACACTAAGAAAAATAGTGGCTGCTGCGAACCGAGTAACGAGGGACGACTACAGCCAGAAGTCGGCAGAAATCCTCCATGTCTACAAGCCTAAATGACATTTCCATGGCAAGCAGCCTGGAAATTTGCCCATTTAATGTTTGGGCCTGTGGGTGCGTGAGTAAGGTGCCCAAGTGAGGTAGTCGTGGGCGAGCTTCGGTCCTCACTCGCTCTGGCATCCTACAGACAAGGTGTGCCCTAGCCCTGGTGTGCTGTTAAGTATATTGTGCTTTCCACTTACTTCTGGCCTGCATGCCTCTTCTGACTCCAGGAATCCCTCTTCTGGAATCAGGGCAGCAATTAATCCAGGAGACACGTGGTTCATAAAAACCTGACTTTTACTTTGTGAATGGTTGTCTGTACAGTATTTGCAAACAAATTCTAAGAATAAGGTCCAACAGTTTGTCATCTCTCCTGCAAAAACAGTACACAACTTCAGCCCTGGTTCTCAGTATAGGTGGAATATCTCTCTCACTGGCTTTCCTAGCCTTAGGGAGTCTTCCACACTTCTAGCAGTATATCTGGATTGCAATACCTTCCGCCCCATGTAGTCTGAGTCCATCTTTCCCAGTAGCTTCACAAGCTGAGTGTGCCCTGGCCCCGACATCCATCTCAAGGTTGCCCCAGGCCATTAGACAGACTCACACGGAAGAGTATTTGCAGCAAACCACTGCCCCAAGTTTTAGGCTCACACTATCCCTAGCAACCCAGCAGCCTGCTAGTTTACTCACTGCTGTCCACACACTGACCCACTGTCACTTCCTGCACTTGCCACTAGCACTGAGTTCCTCCTCCCAAACTGGGCTGGCCACTACACTTTACCCTGTCCCAGCTAACTGCAGCCCCAGTGGGTATAATACCTATATCACATACATGGGGATCAAATACATTTAACCCTTGAGTGTCAGGGAGCAATCCATCAGCTCCCACCACTGTTATGTGTAGCCCTGGTGTTAGGCACACGCAGTACCCTGGAGAGTGTGTGGCGAGACAGCAGTTTAATGCTAAATACCCATTCACTCAACATACACTAGACACACCCTTAGGGTAGTGTAGTTTACTATTGAGGGAGTGGTCAGGGTGTATGTTTGTGGAGTGATTTAGTCAGTGCCTAGACTTCAGAGAGAGGAGTTCAGTTCCTGTCTTCGGACGGAGCAGACGTCTGGAGTTTAGCTGGAGGGAGGAAGCAGTCCAGCCTGCTCTATCATCAGTTCAGAACGTGGAGGCTGGTACAGGTGGTCTAATTCACCTTAGCCTAGTCAGAGCTGTACCTCATCAGACTACATTGAAAGAAGAAAGAAGCTTAGTGCAGAAAGACTTCAGTCACCTGTCTAAAGGACAGTGAAAGGTTCAGAGACGTGCTCCTGCCTAGTGATAACTGAGCATCTGTAACTAACTTTGAAGAAAGTGAATGAAGGAAGTGACTACCCGACTTTATGCTAGTGTGAGTGCTTATGCTACCAGCGAGGACAAGGCGAAAGGCACAGTGGAAAGTTTATTGGAAAAGTGCGTTCGGATTGAAGAAGTCCTGCACATTGCAACCGGTCACTGGGGACCGAAGGATCACTATTTGCTACAAGCATAGTGGTAAGAAAACCAGGAATTTACCGGACCTTAGGTCGCGGCAAACAAGCCCCTTATAGTCAGTACGTAACTGGGGTCAGGGGGAGTGAAGACTTTGAGTCAGGCGCAGACAAAATAAGAATTCAGCTCTCTCGCAGGAAGGCTCCTAACACAAAACTGACTGGGCAGTACAGCTATGGATTAGCTGGAGTTATTGAGGGAACTACGCTTCAGGCTGGTTGTACTCATTGTGTTGAAAGGAAAGGAGGCCCCTAACTTGTCCAGCTGCTGTCTCAAGATACACTCTCCTTGGATCAGCCTCCCTGGGACCTGCCTGAACATCTTACAAGTAAAGGAAAGGAAAGACGCTGACCGTGTGAGACTGTGTTATTTACCTGCACTCGACTTCACTATCTTCATAGACTTTGAGGGACCAGTCCCACCTGTAGGGGACCCGACATCTAGCTGCCTCACCATCCCCTCAGAGATCTACAGCAGCGCTGGTACAAATTACCAGAGTACTACAGGTGGCGTCACGAACTGTATATAAATCTATCCCCTGTAAATATTTCCCCAACATACGCCAGACCGCCCGGGCCACAGACCGAGCCACAGCTACCTGTGACAACTCCCATAGACTTCCATGGGCTCGGCTCTGAGTACCCCATTGCCCTGGTAATCCACAATTGTGGTGGCGGGTCGACACAGTTACATGTGGCTAAGAACTTTCTTTTACATTCCAAGACCTAGGGTAGGGACAGCTGAACGGTGTGCTTTGACAAGGATTGTGCCTGATGATTGTGCCTCAGAGTGTGCAAGGACAGGTGCAGGTTGGTAGGCATGTGTGCCAGTGTGATGGACAGGGAATAGGCCTAGACCTAGCCCAGGAGAAGAGGCAGTGTTGTCACCCACTGGTACCAATTGTGGTCCCAGGCGTTCGGCCCACCAAGTCGGGTGCTTAGATGACAAGTGCCTAATTGTCACGGGGTGACTGTAACGATGTGACTCAACCCAATGGATGATCGGTCAGCTAACGGCACAACACACAAACAACGGGATGGAAAAGGTGAGAGGAGCACCCTACCAATAGGGAATGAGGGATGGTCACCACCTGAGCTCAAACCTGAGCCCTTCCCTGCACTCCTCTAATGCCCTATGTGGGTCCTTCCCCCCGCCGCCATCAGGATACCTCGTCCCTAGTAGTCACCTATTACTACCCTGGCTAGTGCACTGGCTGGCAAGGAGCACTAGCATCACTCCCGCAGATAATACACACAGAGGGAAGTGAAAAACACCAAAGGGACAAGGTGAAAAAACACCACACTTAGTTTATGTACACCGCTGCTAAGCTCCACACTGCAGATAACAACAGCAACTGTACTCCAAACACCAGACGTGGCTGACACCAGAGAGCTGCTCCTGCTAGGCTGGTCTGCAGAAAGAAACTGTATCACCAACAGTCAGCTGATGCATCAGGTGACCATTTAAAGGATGGTGGGAGTGGTCACCACCCACATCAGCTGATCCAGCAGCACTGCAATTACACCACACTGCCAGCAGGGAAAAACTGACATTAACCCCCGCTGGCCTGAAAGGAAAAAAGTTTAAACTGAGTGAAACCAGAGCTGCCACAAATCCAAAAATAGATCGTGACACTAATCATGCAGGTAGTGGTTAGGCTCTTAGTGTTCAGGTCCAGGCCCGGTTGGCTAATCTACCCAGCTGGGCAGATGCCTGGTCGGCTGGCGGCTCTGTGCATGCTCAATGCATCTGTAAAAGCTGGCAGCACACCAACATTGTACAGAAATACAGGAATGTAGCCTTATTATGTATAGCGCAGTCCCTTAGTATATAGCGTACTCACTTATTATGTATAGCACAATCCCTTAGTATATAATGTTCTCACTTATGTAGAGCACAGTCTCTTAGTATATAGTGTACTCCCTTATTATGTATAGCACAGTCCATTAGTAAATAGTGTACTCACTTATTATGTATAGCACAGTCTCTTAGTAAATGGTGTACTCACTTATTATGTATAGCTCAGTCCCTTAGCATATAGTGTACTCACTTATGTATAGCACAGTAGTAAATAGTGTACTCACTTATTATGTATAGCACAGTCCCTTAGTATATAGTGTACTCACTAATGTATAGCACCGTCCATTAGTATATAGTGTAATCACTTAGGTGCAGCAGCATCTTTAGCTACATAGTTAGTTACATACTGTAGTTTCCTCTTTTATTATGTATAACACCGTCCCTTATTAAGTACCATCCTCTCTAGTTATGTATGGGGCGGTCCCTTATTACTGTATATAGCTTCTTCTGTTATGTACAGTGCTGCCAATTACAAAGCGTATTTTTGTCATTTCTGTTATTTACAGTGCCCTCTTTTATTACAAAGTCCTCTCTCGATATAAAATGACTGATGGAGCAGCTGATGGAGCAGTCGGTGACCAGAAGACCACTCCATCAGCCTCCTCCATTAGAAAAGAAGCTTTCACATGCTCCATCAGACATCATTGTGTTATATATTTAACAAAGAGAGGATGGTATATATTAAAAAACAGGGTGCTATATAATCCGATATGTAAGGGACGGTGCTGTACATAACAAGAGAGGGCACTGTGCAATAAGGGAAGTTAATTTACATAAAAAAGGAGACTATGTAAGATTATACAGTACAGACCAAAAGTTTGGACACACCTCATTCAAAGATTTTTCTGTATTTTCATGACTATGAAAATTGTACATTCACACTGAAGGCATCAAAACTATGAATTAACACATGTGGAATTATATACTTAACAAAAAAGTGTGAAACAACTGAAAATATGACTTATATTCTAGGTTCTTCAAAGTAGCCACCTTTTGCTTTGATTACTGCCTTGCACACTTTTGGCATTCTCTTGATGAGCTTCAAGAGGTAGTCACCGGAAATGGTCTATCAAAAGTCTTGAAGGAGTTCCCAGAGATGCGAAGCACTTGTTGGCCCTTTTGCCTTCACTCTGCGTTCCAGCTCACCCCAAACCATCTCGATTGAGTTCAGGTCTGGTGACTGTGCAGGCCAGGTCATCTGGTGTAGCACCCCATCACTCTCCTTCATGGTCAAATAGCCCTTACATGGCCTGGAGGTGTGTTTGGGGTCATTGTCCTGATGAAAAATAAATGATGGTCCAACTAAATGCAAACCGGATGGAATAGCATGCCGCTGCAAGATGCTGTGGTAGCCATGCTGGTTCAGTATGCCTTCAATTTTGAATAAATCCCCAACAGTGTCACCAGCAAAGCACCCCCACACCATCATACCTCCTCTTCCATGCTTCACGGTGGGAACCAGGCATGTAGAGTCCATCCGTTCACCTTTTCTGCGTCGCACAAAGACACGGTGGTTGGAACCAAAGATCTCAAATTTGGACTCATCAGACCAAAGCACAGATTTCCACTGGTCTAATGTCCATTCCTTGTTTCTTTAGCCCAAACAACTCTCTTCTGCTGGTTGCCTGTCCTTAGCAGTGGTTTCCTAGCAGCTATTTTACCATGAAGGCCTGCTGCACAAAGTCTCCTTTTAACTGTTGTTGTAGAGATGTGTCTGCTCCTAGAACTCTGTGTGGCATTGACCTGGTCTCTAATCTGAGCTGCTGTAAACCTGCGATTTCTGAGGCTGGTGACTCGGATAAACTTATCCTCAGAAGCAGAGGTGACTCTAGGTCTTCCTTTCCTGGGGCGGTCCTCATGTGAGCCAGTTTCTTTGTAGCGCTTGATGGTTTTTGCAACTGCACTTGGGGACACTTTCAAAGTTTTCCCAATTTTTCGGACTCACTGACCTTCATTTCTTAAAGTAATGATGGCCAGTCGTTTTTCTTTACTTAGCTGCTTTTTTCTTGCCATAATACAAATTCTAACAGTCTATTCAGTAGGACTATCAGCTGTGTATCCACCAGACTTCTGCACAACACAACTGATGGCCCCAACCCCATTTATAAGGCCAGAAATCCCACTTATTAAACCTGGCAGGGCACACCTGTGAAGTGAAAACCATTCCCAGGGACTACCTCTTGAAGCTCATCAAGAGAATGGCAAGAGTGTGCAAATCAGTAATCAAATAAAAAGGTGGCTACTTTGAAGAACCTAGAATATAAGACATATTTTCAGTTATTTCACACTTTTTTGTTAAATATATAATTCCACATGTGTTAATTCATAGTTTTGATGCCTTCAGTGTAAATTTAAAATTTTCATAGTCATGAAAATACAGAAAAATCTTTGAATGAGAAGGTGTGTCCAAACTTTTGGTCTTTACTGTATATACAGTATGTGTGTGTGGCTATATATATACAGTACAGACCAAAAGTTTGGACACAGCTTCTCATTTAAAGATTCTTCTGTATTTTCATGACTATGAAAATTGTAGAATCACACTGAAGGCATCAAAACTATGAATTAACACATGTGGAATTATACATTACACTTTACAAAAAAGTTTGAAACAACTGAAAATATGTCTTATATTCTAGGTTCTTCAAAGTAGCCACCTTTTGCTTTGATTACTGCTTTACGCGCAGAAAAGGTGAACGAATGGACTCTACATGCCTGGTTCCCACCGTGAAGCATGGAGGAGGTGGTGTGATGGTGTGGGGGTGCTTTGCTGGTGACACTGTTTTAGATTATTCAAAATTGAAGCAGTGAGCGGTCCAGCTCACCCCAAACCATCTCGATTGGGTTCAGGTCTGGTGACTGTGGAAGCCAGGTCATCTGGCATAGCACCCCAACACTCTCCTTCTTGGTCAAATAGCCCTTACACAGCCTGGAGGTGTGTTTGGGGTCATTGCCCTGTTGAAAAATAAATGATGGTCCAACTAAACACAAACCGGATGGAATAGCATGCCGCTGCAAGATGCTGTGGTAGCCATGCTGGTTCAGTATGCCTTCAATTTTGAATAAATCCCCAACAGTGTCACCAGCAAAGCACCCCCACACATCACACCACCTCCTCCATGCTTCACGGTGGGAACCAGGCATGCAGAGTCCATCCGTACACCTTTTCTGCGTGCAGAGCAGTAATCAAGCAAAAGGTGGCTACTTTGAAGAACCTAGAATATAAGACATATTTTCAGTTATTTCACACTTTTTTGTAAAGTGTAATGTATAATTCCACATGTGTTAATTCATAGTTTTGATGCCTTCAGTGTGATTCTACAATTTTCACAGTCATGAAAATACAGAAAAATCGTTGAATGAGAAGGTGTGTCCAAACTTTTGGTCTGTACTGTATATACATATATATATATCTTAAGCTTTGTCACCATAAAAAGAGGGAGGCCCAGTCACATTTCTTGGACAGGGGCCCAAGCTGTCAGTGTCCGCCCCTGGTGTAATATATAAAGGATCTGTCAGCTCTCTTATATGTTGATATTGTAAGCTTTTCAGGGGATATAGCTCTGGGATCGCCGTCCGGGTAGACGGAGTGGCACGGAAACAGTTCATTCACAGACAGCAGTTCTGGCAAAAGCTGGCCGCAACCAGTTTTATTAAAGTCCACAGCAAACAGAACATAAGCAAAACCAAATCATAAACATAAGCCCTGGGCTTGTCCAGCCACTTACTACACTTAGATAGATTTCCCTCTCTATCCGGGACCAGACTCTAACAGCCTGTCCCCAAAACAACACATATGTTCAGCATTTACCAGCATGGAGTTTCACAGAGTCTCCTCCTTGTGTCTGAAGGCATATCCAACGTCCAGACTTGAGAGAGCTCCCCTCCTATTCAGCAGCGATCCGCATGGATTCTCACAGAGACTACTCCTGTGTCCGGGGTACATCGAGCACCCAGACTGAGACAGCTCATACTCCTGGAGACTCCTTCTTGTGCCTGGACTCCTTGTCCAGACTAAGCGAGCTCTCTGTCTGTGTTCGCAGACACCTAATTCTGGTCTCCTAATTAACAGCTGAGTGGTTTCAGGCCTGAGCTGCAAGTGTGTACTGAATGTAAGGTGTAGTGACCTTTCTCTACCACTAGGTTTACAAAGCCATACATTTCCCTTATACCAGTCAGCAAAGTATCTAGGTGAAATGTACACCCCATTCAACACACATACTCTCACTGTCTCACATATCCCCCCCTCTTCTCCAGACCGGAGGGCTGGTCATCCAGACCGGAGGGCTGGTCAACAATCCAAAAGAGACAGTGAACTCTGGACCAGTCATGGCCCTCATCAGCTTCATCTTCACTACTGTCATCTGTATCTTCACCTGAGCCATAGCCAACATCAGCTTTCTCTTCATCTGAAGCATCCGCAGTACCCTGTACCCTCCCAGGCCTATGCTCTCTGCGGGCCTCGGGTATCCTGCACGGTTTCATCTTGACCTTAGGGCCGGGCTCAGTTTCGATATAGTGCCTGGCCAGAGAAGTACGACCCGGCACATCAGAACACTTCTGCTGACTCTTCCTCAGAAACTCACGTACCTCCTGTCCTTGGTGCACTGACCATGTGTCACCAACTATCACAGAAGGTATGGGGGGTTTTTCACTTTTCTCTAGTTCCCCTTGAACCCTCTTTAGCACATCTATTTTCTTGAATATCGGTTGACTCATAAAGTCTATTTCACAGACCTTAAGCTCCTCTGCCATGGTCTATGACCATTTTAAGCTACACTGTTCAAATGATTGGGACTGTAGAAGGAGCTGATCGTTTTTTTTTTTGCAGTACACATAAATCATCCGCTAAGTCTCCAGCTGAATTGTAATGTTCTACCGTGACAACAGCATTCTTAAATAGAGCCTTAGACTTATTGAGCAGCATTTGCTCTTGCAACGAAGAGATTCCCTGTATCCTTCCTTTTACTTCATTGACCTTCTCACGAAGATGCTCATGGCTTTCATCACACTCCTTCATCACAGTTTGAAGTTTTTTCTGAGAAGTCATCAATTCATCTGGTACCTGTTGGACGTCTTTTATGTCTTCGGCCCCTTCTTCAGGCTCTTCTGGTAGAACATGCTCAGAAGCCCTACCGTCAGTCTTACATTCTACCTCTTCAGTCACATCATTATGGTCTCCAATATTTCCATTTATTCCGGCTTTCAAGTTCTCCTTGATAGCTGCATCTGTATACTCAGAACCCGCCGGATTCTTCTCTTCCACCACGTTCTGCATCCCATCTGAGCTCCCGTGTGTCTGCAGCGGCAACGGAGTGACACATCGCTTTTCCCATTTGTTGGGACGTGGCTCCGATGTAGACTCCATGAAAGTGCGCTTGAGCTCACCAATGCCAGCCTGATGTCTCAAAATCTCATCTTGTGATTTATCCAGATCCTTGGTGTCACTCGGGAACACCGCTGGGGCTCCGGGCGCCGAACTTCCAGCCTGAGCTTCACGAGTTGCAGCTACTGATCCGAACCGTAACCCGTCCACGCCGCTGTCTTCGGCAGAAACAGATTCCTGGACAGAGTCAGTCCCCATATCTTCAGTCTTGTTCCTCACAGCTTCACTTGAGACCTCAGCTTCTGATGAGGCATCTGGCTTGGTGACTACCACTTCTATGGCTCCTTCCACCTCTGCAGCATCTCCCTCAGAGTCCCTGGCATGATGCAGATCCACACCACACGTCGACAACTTCCCACTTCCAACAGCCTCCACTTGTGCTGTGTTCAGTCTCAGAGTCCTGCCTTCAAAGCTCAGCTCTCCTCCTTTCACCTTAGTCTTCGCCAGGGAACCGGCCAACTGTAAAACATCTTCAGATGCCATCTTCTGTCCGGCTGTAAGGTCAGCATCAGTTTTCTTCTCAGGACTCTCAACCTCCTCTGCTACCATGCCTTCCTCATTTGCACTGGTTGCTTTATTGTCATCAGATGATTCACTATCACTACCACTATCCCTGTCTGACCCCTTTTTCTCAGCCACATCCGGCTCACTTTCAGGGTTATACAATTCATTCTCATTCTCATTCTGCTCACTTTCAGGGTTATACAATTCATTCTCATTCACATCCTGCTCACTTTCAGGGTTATACACTTCATTTTCATTCACATTCTGCTCACTGTCAGGGTTATACAATTCATTCTCATTCACATCTTGATCTGGAACCTCAGTTAACATGTCATCCACAACATTAACTTCACCATCTGGTCCCTGGTTTCCCTCAGGTGGTCCCTCAAGTATGTGACTATGTAACAACCTCAGCACTATACTTCCATATAGCTCAGGTACTAGGAGCTGGCTCACGACCTCTCCCTGGACTTCAGTGTCCCTATACAACAGGTTATTGTTTATGGCAACATGAGGAAACCTCTCCTCAGAGCCAGGCTCTTGGGAAACCTCATTTAGAACATTTATATTTTCCTGTGCCGTTTTAAGAGAGGGGTCTCGCCACTGCTCACTCTCAAAATTGTCACAGGACACAGGTAAGTCAGGGACACTCGGTTCCCGAGAACCACCATCCTCGTCTCCCAACATCACCTGCAAAGGAATTTCATCACTATCACAGTCATCATTATTATCAATATCATTATCATGATTATGATCAGTATCATCATCACTATCATGATCATCATTATCATTATCATCATCATCATCATCATCATCATTATCACATAAGTTTAACGGCCCACTAGCATTGTGTTCCGCCCCTCGGGACTGCGCACCCTCAATAGGAGCTTCATCACACTGTCCATCAGAAACATTTTTCCCACAGAGATCCTTAGACCGGGGAAAGTCATTACCCAATATGACGGGGTGCACCAGGTTCTTCACTACCCCCACTTCACATGAAACCTCCCCGCGTTTGGGGATCAAGTCCACCGCAGTCTCTGGGTAGACTTTGGTGTCTCCATGGACGCACACCACACTCAGGTGTTTATCAGGGATAAAGTCCCTATCAATCAGGCTGTCCCATACGGAAGTCACTGGACTCTCTGAGTCCAAGAGGGCCTGTGCTGGGCAGTCATTTACAACCACCGGGGACCCCTGTGGTCCAGTCTCTTCGGCTGAGGTGGACACACACACAGGCTCTGCGCAGGGAGAGAGGGATCCGCCAACATCACAACACATAGGCTCCCCCTCTATTGGACAGTTGGCTATAATTTCACGACATCTCCAACACTGTCCATCACACTCTCCCACCCACACGACCCCAACAGCTGGAACGCTCTTACCGGGAGAGTTCGGCGTCCAGGAACTCCGAAGTGACGACCTCTCAGACGGCTGGTCACGGAGGCAGTCCTTGGTGGCGAAGGCCCTCTCCATCAGGCTGACCAGACGATTGGCGTCCTGGTGGTCTCCTTGTCCGACCTCTGGCTGTACCACAGGAGGACGTGCTTGGGTGTAGCAGTCCACTATCACCTTTTCAACTCCATAATCAGGTTTGCTGACTGCAGACTCCCAACTGCATCTCCAGTCATGAACTCCCTGGCACGGGCTGTCACGGTAACACCCAGCCGGGTAAGAATCTCCGCTTTCAGCTTGGCATAGTCTTGGCTGTCCTGCTCGCTCAGGTCAGCATAGGCCCTTTGGGGTTCTCCAATCAGATAGGGTGCGACCATCATGGCCCATTCAGATAGGGGCAGATTCTCCTTCTCTGCCAGTCCCTCAAACCTAGTGAGATATACCTCCACATCATCACGAGGTGTCATCTTTTTCAGGGACCGTCTTACCGCCTTCTTTACAGCGGACAATGCAGGTGACTTTGCAACATTACTTTGGGACGATGCGCTGCAAGTCTTTTGTAGTGCTGCAACCTGCTCAAAAAACAACCGGTTATTCTCCTGCTGCTGCTGCAGGAATTGCTGCTGGGCCTGCTGCATGCGCTGCTGGTGCTGCAGGCGCTGCTGCTCCATGCTCTGCTGCATGCTTCGCTGGGCCTGGACCAGGTACTCAACGAGCTCCTCCATACTGCCGGACTTATCTGTCTCAACCACGGCAGTCTTATGTTGCACATTAACTTGCGCCATTTGTTCAAACAGCGCCTCCATGCTGTCATCCATGCTGTCAGACTTCTCTGTCTCAACAACGGCAGTCTTCACTCAAGACATACACACTCCACAGTCTTTTCCACAGAAAATTCAGCTTTGCTGTGCAGACACTTTTTTTTTTTCTCTGCAAACTCTATTAGGGCCACTGTCTCTTTAAGACTGCTCCAACAGACGTTTCTCCTTTATTGACACACTTTTTTTTTTTTTTTCTTTGCAAAGTCTATTAGGGCTACTGTCTCTTTAAGACTGCTCCAATCAGACGTTTTTGCTGACACACTTTTTTTTCCTCTGCTGCTGCTTCAACAGACTTCTCTCCTTTATTGCTGTCTCTAAGCCACTGTGCTGCACGCACATTCCAGCACCAATTGTAAGCTTTTCAGGGGATATAGCTCTGGGATCGCCGTCCGGGTAGACGGAGTGGCACGGAAACAGTTCATTCACAGACAGCAGTTCTGGCAAAAGCTGGCCGCAACCAGTTTTATTAAAGTCCACAGCAAACAGAACATAAGCAAAACCAAATCATAAACATAAGCCCTGGGCTTGTCCAGCCACTTACTACACTTAGATAGATTTCCCTCTCTATCCGGGACCAGACTCTAACAGCCTGTCCCCAAAACAACACATATGTTCAGCATTTACCAGCATGGAGTTTCACAGAGTCTCCTCCTTGTGTCTGAAGGCATATCCAACGTCCAGACTTGAGAGAGCTCCCCTCCTATTCAGCAGCGATCCACATGGATTCTCACAGAGACTACTCCTGTGTCCGGGGTACATCGAGCACCCAGACTGAGACAGCTCATACTCCTGGAGACTCCTTCTTGTGCCTGGACTCCTTGTCCAGACTAAGCGAGCTCTCTGTCTGTGTTCGCAGACACCTACTTCTGGTCTCCTAATTAACAGCTAAGTGGTTTCAGGCCTGAGCTGCAAGTGTGTACTGAATGTAAGGTGTAGTGACCTTTGTCTACCACTAGGTTTACAAAGCCATACATTTCCCTTATACCAGTCAGCAAAGTATCTAGGTGAAATGTACACCCCATTCAACACACATACTCTCACTGTCTCACAATGTATATAGCTCCCCGACACAACACAAAAGATGACCTAGAGATCCTCCAAAAATTTTTCAAATATCACAGCAGAAAAAAGGCAGAGATGCTTACCAGCCCAGGCCTCTAAGCAAATGCACTATCAGGGTGCAGTGTACCCAATTAAAGATGGCGGCAACACGGGTGCAACAATACTGATGAGACAACCTCTCTCAACCTACCAATCCATGGAGGGGGTGGTTGTTTGGTATATTAGTGCACAAAAGATAATCTGTATGCGGCGTTGTTCATACAGGTAATGCAGAGCATCTCGCTTACAGCATATTAGTGATGCCTGTTATGTTTCGGTAGCTGAGGAGAGCAGGCAAAAAACGGAAATACACCAGAGAGGTTGGAATCTCTTGGATTGCAGTACCCTGACTAACCACCACAACTAAAGGCAGCCGTGGGGCGTTCCTCCGTTGGTGCTAGACGCCTCGTCACAGCCTGAGAGATTAACTACACCTAAAGATAGAAAGAGGAAAGCTATCTGCCCCGGAGCAGATTCCCAAAGAACATAGGAAGCCCCCAAACATGTAATGGCGGTTAGACAAGAGGAAATACAGACACAGACAGAAAATAGTATGAGCAAACGCTGGGGACCAATCTGCCTAGACAGAAAAGGATAGAAAGGATACTCACTGCAATCCAAAAAAACCCTAAAAAATGCCAACGCTCTGATTGCAAAAACACCTGAGATCACACGACCTCTACCACCTAAATCAGTTCTCTGGTGTAACAAAACTAAGCTGCAGCCACTGAAAAAACTGGAAAAGGCAAATGAACAAATAACAATGGCTCCAGAGGAACTGAGAGGAGCCCAAGCCCCCCCGGGGGGGAACCTGGCTAACCTCACAGAAATGCAGAGAAATATGCAAATGGTAAGCACAAAAAAAAAAAAAAAGAAATATCTTATCTGAAAGCAGAAGAAGAGGCAAGACTCAGCAAGCTTCCAAGTGAACCAGGAACCACAGTTGAGACAAGAACAATTGATCACTGGCAACCATGATGGGAGGGAACCTCCCTTATATCAAGCCAGTCTGTGAATCCTGATTGCCAATCCTCATTGAATGGTTCAGTACTGTTTGTAACCACCAGAGGGAGCTTCTGCTCATAATTCATTTCCAAAACATTCAAAACAGTACCCCCCCCCTTGAGGAGGGGTCACCGAACCTTCATTTGTGCAACCAGGTCGGTCAGGATGAGCTCGGTGATACGCACGGATCAGTCTCCTAGCATGGATGTCCGAAGCAAACACCCAAGAATTGTCCTCCTGACCATAACCTCTCCACTTAACCAAATACTGGAGTCTCCGTCTAGAAAAACGAGAATCCAATATTTTCTCAACCACATACTCCAGATTGCCCTCAACCAAAACAGGGTCAGGAGGCGCAGCCATAGGAACCACTGGCTCGACAAACCTCTTCAATAAGGACTTGTGGAACACGTTATGGATCTTAAATGTCCCTGAAAGAAGCAAACGGAAGGAAACAGGATTAAGAATCTCCATGATCTTATAAGGTCCAATGAACCTGGGCTTAAACTTTGGAGATGCAACCCTCATAGGGATATTTCTTGAGGACAACCAAACCAAGTCCCCCACTTTAAACTGAGGACCATCAGTCCTATGCCGGTTGGCAAACCGTTGGGCCTTCTCCTGAGAGAGAGACAACCTCTCCACTACCTGGTCCCAAATCTGCTGCATTCGCTCCACAACAGAGTCAACACCCGGACAGACAGAAGCCTCCGCCTGTCCCGAAGAAAATCGAGGGTGAAACCCAAAATTGCAGAAAAATGGAGACATCAAGGTGGCAGAGCTAGCCCTATTATTAAGAGCAAACTCAGCCAAAGGCAAAAAAGAGACCCAGTCATCTTGATCAGCAGACACAAAACATCTCAAATAAGTCTCCAATGTCTGGTTTGTTCTCTCGGTTTGTCCATTGGTCTGAGGATGAAAAGCAGAGGAGAAAGATAATTGAACACCAAGTTTAGAACAAAATGTCCTCCAAAATCTGGAAACAAACTGGACTCCTCTGTGAGACACAATGTTCTCCGGAATGCCATGTAACCGAATCACGTGCTGAAGGAACAAAGGCACCAATTCGGAGGAGGAAGGTAACTTAGGTAATGGCACAAGATGTATCCTCTTGGAAAACCTATCACAGATTACCCAGATAACGGTCATTCTCTGAGAGTCAGGGAGGTCGGAAATAAAATCCGTAGAGATATGGGTCCATGGCCTCTTGGGCACAGGTAATGGCATTAACAAACCACTAGAGCGAGAGCAAGGCTTGGAGCGAGAGCAAGTCCCACAGGACTGCACAAATTCCCTGACGTCACGAGACAAAGTAGGCCACCAAAAGGACCGACTCACCAAGTCTCTGGTACCAAAAATCCCGGGATGACCAGCCAATGCGGAACAATGAATCTCAGCCATCACACTCTTCTTCCACTGGTCTGGGACAAACAATTTCCCAATAGGGCAGTGCTCAGGTTTATCCTCCTGACACCCTTCCAAGGCCAGTCTCAAATTGGGCGAGATGGCGGAAAGAACTACACCCACTAAATCAGATCTCAGTGTGAACAAAAACCAAGCCGCAGCCACTGAAAAAACAGGAAAAGGCAAATGAACAAATAACAATGGCTCCAGAGGAACTGAGAGGAGCCCAAGCCCCCCGGGGGGGAACCTGGCTAACCTCACAGAAATGCAGAGAAATATGCAAATGGTAAGCACAAAAACAAAAACAGAAAATATCTTATCTGAAAGCAGAAGAAGAGGCAAGACTCAGCAAGCTTCCAAGTGAACCAGGAACCACAGTTGAGACAAGAACAATTGATCACCGGCAACCATGATGGGAGGGAACCTCCCTTATATCAAGCCAGTGTGTGAATCCTGATTGCCAATCCTCATTGAATGGTTCAGTACTGTTTGTAACCACCAGAGGGAGCTTCTGCTCAGAATTCATTTCCAAAACATTCACAACAGATGCCCATACTCTTAGATCAGGCGGGCTGCCCAGTGCTAACCAAAATTCATCCTGTGTGAACAGACGCCACAGTTTACAGAGCCATCTGGGTCCAACTGCATGATGTTGTATAAAGAAGATCTCTCAGCAATACTCCGTGGTGTAGTATATAGAGAAACCGTGCTCTGCACAACATTCTTGTGGCAAATATCTTCCTGTATTCAAATACACTTGAATGCTGAGGGACAGAGGCACAGGAACGCCTAACATGCAGCAGCATGATGAGGTCAACTCATCATGTTGCTGAATTCATCACACTGCTGCTGTCACCATCGTGCCACAGAGGCAGCGGAGACAGCAGAGAAGCTGGATTGTAAGCTTTCCATGGAGGATATTACTGTGAGGTGTGTGTTATGGATGGAGATGAGCGAACATGTTTGGAAAACGTGCGCCAATCTCAAATTCGTCACAAATGTAGCACATTCCGATTCATGTTCGGTTTCACAAGCATTTTTACTCAAAGTCAGCAAAATTCGGTCACATTCCAGAAACCATCCACAACGTCATGACACAAGGTCTTCTGTGATTGGCTGCCGAAGTCATATGTCCCTGTCCATATAAAAAGCAGATATCTTGTTTTGCTAGCGCCATTTCTCAGTGTCATAGTGCAAAGAGGCCACTCCTGCTAGTGCTGCTGCTGAAAGTTAACTTGTCAGTTAGGTAGATAGGATAGATAGGATCCTGTCCTGTGTGAAATCGATCTTCCAGCATCTAACTAGATGGTGCTAAAAATGGTGTTGCAGCCTAAGGAGGCCCCATTTGCTAATCCAAATTGTTTGTGATAAAATTGTGTTGCAGTGAGAAATCAAAAGGCTACATTTTCACTTAAAAATAATTAGGCCTAATATTGGGGTTCAGCCAGGAGGCCCAATGTGCTAATCCAAATAGTTTGTGATAAAACTGTGCTGCAGTGAGAAATCAGAAGGCCAGATTAACACTTAAAAATCGTTAGGTATAACAGTTTTGTTCAGGCACACTATCTAAGAAAATAAATAGTGATTATTCATTTAGTGACAGGCGAATGACAGGTCTGGGCCTAAGGTTGTGAAACAGCAGGTTAAAAGAGGGGAAGGGTACATGCTACATGAGTGGGAAAAAGCGAGGTCGTGTAGGCTTAGTGTCCGACGTGTAGGTGGGTTAGGTGTTAATATTAATGAAAGCTCAACTGAACAAATACCGTATCATCCTATCCAATGAGAACTGACAACATGTGTTACTCGATGGGCTATTCTACTCCCTTCCTTTGGCAGCTGCACAGCGGTTCCCAATGTACATGAGGCTCACCCCAGTCACCCTTGTTTCCCCCCCGCGTCACTTATTTCCAACCGCTCAACTAATTGTGGGGAGCTACAGATGGTCCATTCTGCAGAGCTGTTCACACATTCTATTCCATAGGCATCAAAGGTTTGCTCCAAAGATTCACAGAATCCAGAGGAGGAAAGCATCTGCACCGATGCCTGAAATATTTTCATGTTGGATCCGGGTCCGGAAGAAGTAGGGTCTGAGCAGAATCAAGACCTTCATCACCAGACATTAACCACCAGGGGTGGAGGTGATCCTGATGAGACTCAGATACCAGAGATGCACGTGGACTATACTGTGGTGTCAGGGCAGGAAGAGGAGGATGGTGACTCTCATGGAGAGGAGTGTGAGTACAGAGAGAATGACGATGAGGTTGTAGATCCCACTTGGTGTACATCCAGAGGTACGTGGCTGAGTAGCTCAGCAGAGGAGGTGGAGGAGGAGGAAGACAAGGAGGTTATGTTGTGCCTCCCCACACAGACATGAAGTGAAGCAACCACGACAAGCACTGCGTCCTCAGCCTGAACTGTGGCTGTGGCCAGCACCAGTCACGAGTGTGCAGTTCGCAGGGGTGGCAAGGGTTGCCTAGACTAAGCCTTTTTTGAGACCGCAAAGGATGACCCAACTCAGGTTATCTATCAAATTTGCAAATAAAAATGTAGTAGAGACATAAATGGCAATAATTTGACAACTACATGCATGAATCAGCACATGCTTGATCAACATGCCTTAGTCTGGGAACCTCACTGCGCTAAAATGCCGACTAGTGGGCCTCGCCAACCATCGGCCATCCCATCAACCACATCTGCTGCTTCTTCCTGCTCCATCACCGTTCTTAGACAGGCCTCCAGCCGTAGAAAATCTACTTGCTTACCCACTACAGTCGGGGTGAGTGAGAGCCCATCAGCTGTTAAGGAAGTGGAGATGCCTGCTGTTTTGTGTCACCGAGCACAGCACATCTTTCTCAATCCACCATAACATCTCCACTTGCACCTCACTCATAGTCCAGCAGTTTGTCCTGCTCACCCTACTCCACCTTCTCTCAGCACAGCAGCCAGCCCTCCGTCCCATAGTTGTGGTCACGTAAAATAATGTTTCCTCCTACTCCTACACATGACAAAGCTAAGAGCTTGAACTCCATCATCTCCAATCTGTTGGCCTTTCTGCCTGGTGGATACAGTTTCTGAAAGTTTATAATGGTCTCAGAGCTCCAGTACCAGTTGTCCAGTTGCCATTACTTCTCTAATAAAGTGGTGCCTGCGCTCCACCAGCATGTTGCAGACAACAACACCCTTTCCCTGCAAAAATCTTTCTTTGTCTGCCAGGGTGCATTTCACTACTGACACCAGGATGAGCAAACATGGGCAGGGGTGTTATATCTCGCTGATTGGGCACTGGGTGGCTATGGAGGAAGGCAATCAAGGGGTTGCTCCACAAGTCTTGGAACCCCCAAGGCTTGCAGGACAAACCTCTGTATCTAACACTTCCTCCACTGCTTCTGCCTCCTCCACCTGTGCCCTCAACCTCTCCCTTAATGAGACATGCGTTTCAACAGTACAACGAGAATCACCTACCCCTCCGCAATGTGCAGCCAGGGTTCACCACAATCAGGCACTGTTTAAATTAATATGCCTTGGAGATCCCAACCACACAGCTCAAGAGTTGTAGACAGCTATCCAGGCTGAGTTTGAGCAATGGCTGTCTCCACTGAAGGCCGTGTGCGATAGCAGTGCAAGCCTGGTGGTGGCCCTACGCCTGGGCAACCTCACACACATGCAGGGGCGGAACTATAGTGGAAGCAGGGGAAGCAGCTGCCACAGGGCCCGGGCTAGAAGGGGGCCCGTCCCTGCTGCAGCTGCCCTGTGATTTAGGAGCAAAAAGGGGGGCCCGAGCACGCTGGCAAATGGATCCGCGCTCGGGCCCCCTCCCAACATTTTGTTCAGGCTTCTGACTCTGAACGCTGATGCATAACAACACTGTGTTGTTTTAAAGAGACACTACAGTGTTGTAAATGCAGACAGCGAACAGAAATGAGCACTGTAGCTTTAAGCTGCGGCCCAGTGCATTATGGTCCGTCTGTCACAGCGTGTGTGCATGTGGGGGCGGACAGCAGACGGCCAGGCAGACCACATGAAGCAGCAGGCTGACTGGACAAGCAGGTGGAAGCCCGGGCGAGCAGGGTGAGTACCGTGAGTCTCTCAACAGTGAGAAGAGGCTTGGCTGCTCAATGGTGACTGGGAGGGCAGGTGCAGGCAGGATCTAACAGGGCCCACATTCAACAGGGCCCAGGCCCCAGGCTGCAGTGCAGGGGGCCCACATTCAACACAGGGCCCAGGTAGCAAGGGGCCCGCATTCCAACAGGGCCTCGGGCTCCTGGGCCCTGTTTGACGCAAGCCTCAAGTCACCACTAACCTCCCCCTGGGCCCTGTTGGGCACGGGACCTCAGTCACCAGTAGCCTCCCCCTGGCCCAGTAACAGCCTCATGGTTGCTACAAGTGACGAGTGACACCCTGATCTCTGCTACATGTGACAAGTAACAACCTCAGCTCTGCTACATGTAACAAGTAACAACCTCAGCTCTGCTACATGTGACAAGTAGCAACCTCGGCTCTGCTACATGTGACAAGTAGCAACCTCAGCTCTGCTACATGTGACAAGTAACAACCTCAACTCTGCTACTTGTGACAAGTAGCAACCTCAGCTCTGCTATTTGTGACAAGTAACAACCTCAGCTCTGCTTATGTGACAAGTAACAACCTCAGCTCTGCTCATGTGACAAGTAGCAACCTCAGCTCTGCTACATGTGACAAGTAACCTCAGCTCTTCTACATGTGACAAGTAGCAACCTCAGCTCTGCTACATGTGACAAGTAACAACCTCAGCTCTGCTACATTTGACAAGTAACAACCTCAGCTCTGCTACATTTGACAAGTAACAACCTCAGCTCTGCTACATGTGACAAGTAGCAACCTCGGCTCTGCTACATGTGACAAGTAACAACCTCAGCTCTGCTACATGTGACAAGTAGCAACCTCAGCTCTGCTCATGTGACAAGTAACAACCTCAGCTCTGCTCATGTGACAAGTAACAACCTCAGCTCTGCTCATGTGACAAGTAGCAACCTCAGCTCTGCTCATGTGACAAGTAGCAACCTCAGCTCTGCTCATGTGACAAGTAGCAACCTCAGCTCTGCTACATGTGACAAGTAACCTCAGCTCTGCTACATGTGACAAGTAGCAACCTCAGCTCTGCTCATGTGACAAGTAGCAACCTCAGCTCTGCTCATGTGACAAGTAGCAACCTCAGCTCTGCTCATGTGACAAGTAGCAACCTCAGCTCTGCTACATGTGACAAGTAACCTCAGCTCTGCTACATGTGACAAGTAGCAACCTCAGCTCTGCTACATGTGACAAGTAGCAACCTCGGCTCTGCTACATGTGACAAGTAGCAACCTCGGCTCTGCTCATGTGACTAGTAGCAACCTCAGCTCTGCTACATGTGACAAGTAACCTCAGCTCTGCTACATGTGACAAGTAGCAACCTCAGCTCTGCTACATGTGACAAGTAGCAACCTCGGCTCTGCTACATGTGACAAGTAGCAACCTCAGCTCTGCTACTTGTGACAAGTAGCAACCTCAGCTCTGCTATTTGTGACAAGTAACAACCTCAGCTCTGCTCATGTGACAAGTAACAACCTCAGCTCTGCTCATGTGACAAGTAGCAACCTCGGCTCTGCTACATGTGACAAGTAGCAACCTCAGCTCTGCTACATGTGACAAGTAGCAACCTCGGCTCTGCTACATGTGACAAGTAGCAACCTCAGCTCTGCTACTTGTGACAAGTAGCAACCTCAGCTCTGCTATTTGTGACAAGTAACAACCTCAGCTCTGCTCATGTGACAAGTAACAACCTCAGCTCTGCTCATGTGACAAGTAGCAACCTCGGCTCTGCTACATGTGACAAGACCTCAGCTCTGCTACATGTGACAAGTAGCAACCTCAGCTCTGCTACATGTGACAAGTAGCAACCTCGGCTCTGCTACATGTGACAAGTAGCAACCTCAGCTCTGCTACTTGTGACAAGTAGCAACCTCAGCTCTGCTATTTGTGACAAGTAAACACCTCAGCTCTGCTCATGTGACAAGTAACAACCTCAGCTCTGCTCATGTGACAAGTAGCAACCTCGGCTCTGCTACATGTGACAAGACCTCAGCTCTGCTACATGTGACAAGTAACCTCAGCTCTGCTACATGTGACAAGTAACCTCAGCTCTGCTACATGTGACAAGTAACAACCTCAGCTCTGCTACATTTGACAAGTAACAACCTCAGCTCTGCTACATGTGACAAGTAGCAACCTCGGCTCTGCTACATGTGACAAGTAACAACCTCAGCTCTGCTACATGTGACAAGTAGCAACCTCAGCTCTGCTCATGTGACAAGTAACAACCTCAGCTCTGCTCATGTGACAAGTAACAACCTCAGCTCTGCTACATGTGACAAGTAGCAACCTCGGCTCTGCTACATGTGACAAGTAACAACCTCAGCTCTGCTACATGTGACAAGTAGCAACCTCGGCTCTGCCACATGTAACAACCTCAGCTCTGCTACATGTGACAAGTAGCAACCTCAGCTCTGCTCATGTGACAAGTAACAACCTCAGCTCTGCTCATGTGACAAGTAACAACCTCAGCTCTGCTACATGTGACAAGTAACAACCTCAGCTCTGCTACATGTGACAAGTAGCAACCTCAGCTCTGCTACATGCGAGGAGTGACAGCCTCATCTCTGCTACATGTGCGGAGCGACAGCCTCAGCTTTGCTATACAAGTAGCAGAGCTGAGGCTGTCACTCCTCACATGTTGCAGAGATGAGGCTGTCACTCCTTACATGTAGCAGAGCTGAGGCTGTCACTCCTCGAATGTAGCAGAGCTGAGGCTGTCCCTACTCACATGTAGCAGAGCTGAGGCTGTTCCTCCTCACATGTAGCAGAGCTGAGGCTGTCACTCCTCACATGTAGCAGAACTGAGTCTGTCACTCCTCACATGTAGCAGAGCTGAGGCTGTCACTCCTCACATGTAACAGAGCTGAGGCTGTCACTCCTCACATGTGTAATTGGTGAGGGCGTGGTGCAGAAGTACGGTATACAGAACAATCTTAGATTATTCTGTATACCGGACTGTTGTTCTACTGAATAAATCATCCGTTTTGAAAGCAATTTGCAGGCTGGATTACAAGTTTCTTCACATATTTACTCTGGAGAAAGCCTACCTTCGTCACTACCTCAGTTGCTTCCTGGGAGTTGGTTCTTTTCTGTTATTTCACTATCATTACTCCAAAAACCTCTAATTTTGGATAATAAAGGTATCTTTCTTAACACAACTTGGGTAGACCGGGATTGGCAACGCGCGCGAGGGGGGGGGGCCCCATTGTGAAGTTTGCTGTGGGGCCCTGCCGTTCCTAGTTACGCCCCTGCACACATGCCTTGCATGGCTCACGTCCTCAACCTGGTGGTACAGCAATTTCTCCTCTACTATCCTGGACTGCTGGAGAATGCATGATCGCTGTGTGCTCACTTCCACTGTTCGGATCCAACGGGTCATTGACTTGCATCACTACAGAGGTCTTTCAGCCTACTGGTTAACTGGTTGATATGCAATGTGCTGACATGGTGGAAGCAATGAGCCCTGGTTCAGTATGTCCTTTTGCATAGCCTGGGTCAAAGCATTATGAATGTGGATTAAATCATGCTAGCCGAGTGGGCACAGCTGAAAGTCAACTGCACCCTTCTGCACATTTTCGAAATGGCTGCTAAGATGGTTAGTGCTAATGATGCCATCATAAGCATCCAGTCATCTATATGCTGTAGCACACTTTGAATAGGCTGCATGAGGGATTGGTGGTCCAGAGGAAGAGGTGGAAGCAGAGGAGGATGTGGAAGGGATAACAATATCTTTAAGTTCCGCACTGTCTTCATACAGGCGGTTGCCATGGGAGGGTGGATTACTGCGACCAAAGGGGGCTCATGGTACCAGAAAATCTGTTAGTGAAGGTGCAGGAACCGAGGAACAAGTTGAAGAGTACAAGAAGGAAGAGTGTTGTGTTTTGGTAGCTGAGGAGAATAAGCAAAAAAGGCAATACACCAGAGAGGCTGGAACCTATTGGATTGCAGTACCCTGAACTAACCACACAACTAGAGGTAGCCGTGGAGCGTTCCTACGTTGATCCTAGACGCCTCGTCACAGCCTGAGAGATAACTACACCTAAAGGCAGAAAGATGAAAGCTATCTGCCCCGAAGCAGATCCCCAAAGAAAATAGGAAGCCCCCAAATATGTAATGGCGGTTAGACAAGAAGAAGCACGGACACAGACAGAAAATAGAATGAGCAAACGCTGGGGCCCAATCTGTCTAGACAGAAAAGTACAGGAAAGGATACTCACTGCAATCCAAAAATAACCCTAAAAAATACCAACTCTTCTGATTGCAAAAACACTTGAGATCACACGATCTCTACCACCTAAAATCAGATCTCTGGTGTAACAAAACTAAGTCGCAGCCACTGAAAAAACAGGAAAAAAAAAATGAACAAATAACAGTGGCTTCAGATAAACTGAGAGGAGCACAAGCCCCCGGAGGGGACCTGGCTGACCTCCACAGAAGAGCAGGGAACAATGCAAAAAGCAAGCACAAAAATAAAAGCAGACAATATCTTATCTGATAGCAGAAGATGCAGGCAAGACTCAGCAAACTTCCAAATGAACCAGGAACCACAATTGAGACAAGAACAATTGATCACTGGCAACCATCATGGGAGGGAACCTCCCTTATATCAGACCAGTCAGCGATCCCAGATTGCCATTCCTCGCTGAAAGGCTCAGTACTGTCTGTAACCACCAGAGGGAGCCTCTGCTCAGAAACCATCTCTAGCACATTCATAACAGAAGAGGTGATGGGCGGACAACCGTCAGGAGATGAAGAGGATAATGATCCTCTCTCTGTTGTCCGTACTTGGCGGGAGGAGACAAAGGAAGCAACCTTGAGTATTACCCTGCCACCACCACACCATGGACTTTGACTTCATGGTAGCGCCAGATACATTAGTGCCTTCTTGCTGCATTATCTTCAACATGATGTCCGTATTACCTGGGTTGCAACTCTGCTAGATCTATGGTGTAAGAGTAAATTTAGCCAGATGCTTCCCCCCTGGCAAGGGATGCACGCATGCTGGAGTATCAAAACATGCTTGTAGACAATCTTAAAAGTGTTTTTTCCCCAAACAGCCATGAGGCACACAGTGTGCATCACAGTTCTAGATGTCCAACCCCAGGAACGTCAAGTTGTCATTGCAAAAACATGAGCAACAGCAGTGTAAATGGTATAAGCAATTTCTGTGAGTTGTTCCAGATATTTTCTTAGACCAGCCTGTGACCAGCAAAACAGAATACAAGTCTGACACGCTGTGAACAACTGGAAAGGATGGTGCAGGAGTATCTGGAGCTCAATATCAATGCAATCATGGGGGAGTTGGACCTCTTTGCATTTTGTTCTTCAAAAATGGAAGAGTGGCCTGAGTTCACTTGTCACGCCTTTTCATGCCCGGCAGCCAGCGTTCTCTCAGAACATGTCTTCAACACTCCTGGTGTTGTCCAGACGGATAAGTGCATCCACCTGTCCCCTGAAAGTGTAGACTGCCTAACTTTCATCAAAATGAACAAGTCATGGATTTCCAATGACTTTTGCACCCCAGTCAAAGACTGGGCAAACTAGACGATGGTGTTATTTTTAGTGTCATGCATTCAACTCACTTTATTGTCTGTAACAACTTTGTCGTGGCTTCTGTGCCTGCTGTTAGTACTGCTGCTGATGTTACAAACAATTTTTTGAAATGTGGATACTCCAAGTTGGGTCTCCATCTGGTGGGTTGCCTGTAGTGGAAGGTGTGTCAGAGGCCTATTATACTGTTTCTACTTTGTGGAAATTTATGCCACTTTAGTGGTGTGTGACAATAATTTTTGGAAATGTGGGAACTCCAAGTTGGGTCTCCATCTGGTATGTTGCCTGTAATAGATGTGTCAGAAGCCTATTATACTGTTTATACTCAGTGAAAATTGATGCCACTGCTGGTGGTGTGTGACTTTATTTTTTGAAATGTGGAGAATTCACGTTGGGTCTCCTTCATGTGTTGTTGCATGTGTATGTAGGGCTCCAGACAGGCAGGTCTGCACTTATTTTCACTCAACTAAACCCTTGGACTTTGATTAATCTATCTGCTCCCCCTCTTACCCTGTCTAAAGCTTTTACTGCTTCGCCTGGTGCGAGCCTCTGCTAAATCTCCACCTTTTTTCTTATTACTATCCTTCCCTGTTTTGTCTTATGGTGTCACTCCTCCTATAACTGACTATGTTGCTTTGGGTAAAGTGTATGCCCTTACCTGGCACCGTGTCACCATGGTGTTCTTTCTTTTACCTTGCTCTTTACTCTTTCCAAACTAGTGTCTCACTGGTTCTTTGCTTATCTTTTAACGTCCTTTAACTGGGTTCCATGTGTGGGAGATTTAGAGAGAAGGTGATAAGTTAGGGGTGTGCAGGAAAGGTAGGAAAGAGGTGAGGCGTAAAAGGGAGCTTTAGTGAAGAGAGGTGAAAAAGTAAAAGTGGGACAGAGGCGCAAGAAAAGAAAGTAACGGTCAGGGTAGCAGGAAATGACGAGAGGAGATATGGAATTAGATTGGAGCACGAGGGTGGGGGTAGAATTGTAAGCTTGATAACAATCAGAAGGGGGTATGTTAAAGGGAAAAATAGTTAAGGGACAGTCGTGAGGGAATTAGGGGAAGTGTTGAGGCGGAATTTCATGAATGTAGGGTGGGAATTTGAGTATTTCACCGTAGGGGGTGAGAGAAAAAATGTATGAAGACTATGGGGCACAGCGGGGGATCTGTATTATTGTCTCTTTTAGTTATTGGAGGTTTTATTACATCTTAGGAACTTTACTGGGGTAAGAGTTTAGATGGATAGTGAGCTGCAATGTGTAAGAGGTAAAAGTGCAGAAAGGGGGGACACGGGGGTCACGCTGGTTTATATGGGCTCAAGCACGCCTGCTGCTAATCTACTATCTCTGATACTTAATCTGAATTTTGTTCCATTGCTCATTGTTTTCACTGGGCTTTCTCCATTCTCTCCTTTGCTAATCTGTTACCTCTCCCTTTCCTTTTCTGCATTTTCTCTTTCCTTCTGTGGCCATTCGTTACGTGCTTGCTTTTTCCCACCGCGTCGTGCAGTTTGCTTTTGCTTCGGCGGCGTAAGAAGTGGGCATGTAGTCAGACAAGTTGGGGCGTGTTAAGACGTGAGAGTGTGGAATACATTCGACTGGCACTTTCTAGAGGGTTTCTTGTTTGTTGGTGATCTTTCTTACACTTTTATCATAGTCCCTGTAATACTTCTTGATCCTGTTCCCTCTGAGATGCTTTACTTAGCTGTTCTCCATGTCATATGGCAAAACGTTGCTTGCCATCATACCAGCTCTTGCACTTAGGAGTAGTGCTAGAGTCGTGCCATAGGGGGTCTCACGTCGTCGGTGACAGAATAAGTGGCGCGAGGTGAGACGGGCGGCATCGGGCGAGGTAAGGCTAGCTTGCTTCTTTGGAATGGAACAGGTTAGATAAGTGTATTTCTGTGTAGAGGTAGTATCAGCCAGCGGACAGGAGGATGACCAATTGGAGAAGGCGGTGGAGAATGAAGTTTGCGCGGGCAATTTAAGTAGGAGATTGTTATTCAGAAGTACAGGCGGGAACAAAGGACACGTAGTAAAGTGGTTAGTAGCAGGAAGTTGTACAGGTATCCCGCGTAATTCTCGTAGTCTGTGGCTTTAATGCGACCGCCATGGACACAGTATTTTAGCCTCGCCGGGCGTATCGCTTTAACACGAGGTAAGGCCCAATGGTGTACACATGGGAATCGGTCGTTTTGAGTCCTACGGGCTATGTATATGGCGTTAGATAAGTTTGGAAATCTTAGCGGTTGAGACAGGTCTACATGCGTGGTACTTTCTACTTTCTCTGACTTGTTTTAAACTCTGAATACTCGGCACTCTCTCGCTGCCCCTTTTTATGCAAACCGGCTGATCTCTTACGTTTTACTGTGTTGCTGGGGTAAAACGTATAGGGCGGGGTTTGTCTTGATCTAAGGGTAGGTTTTACGAAGCGATCAGTGTGCTATGTCCTCCGGTGAGTTGGGAAATGGCGCTACACAGGAAGGTATGTGCCGGGAAAGGACGACGAAAGCAGGGCAGGAGTTGGGGTTAAGACGACAAGATTAGGGTAAGAAAAAGGATTGTCAGGGGAGAAACACGTTGGAAAGGGTAACAGTCTGTTAGTCACACGCCCGGGTAAGGGGGTAGAGAAGTCAGGGAGCGATGGTCATTTGTCCCTATGTCTGCCCACGTCATGGTTGAGAAGAATTTTCTTCTTCCACACTTTTATTTCACCCTAGCTGCTATCAATCAGTGATTTTACTCCTATCATGCTCTTGCTTATTCCACGCCCTTACCTTTGTGTGTCTCACTTTTCTCGTTGATCCTTATCCTACTTGTCACTTGTTGTATGTACTTTTTGTCTTGGCACTGTCCGGCAATTCGGTTTGGTCAGAAGGATTTAGTATATATGACTGAGTACTGTGCTAAGAGATGTTTCCCTGTTTAGGTTGACAGGGAAAACTCTTCGGTGTTGCTCTAAGTCAACGCTGGTTAGAAGGATGAGAAATTCCGTAAGGTTTACTGACCCCGAATGTATGCGGGGTGTTTGGGTTCACTTACCACTTTAGGTATTGTAAACGAGGATAGGCGGTTGTAAGTAGGAACTGGTGTGGCAGACCAACAGTCAATGTTCAGCATCGTGGGAAGACCTTTCACTGACGTCAACGTCGGGTGTACTGACATAAGTCCTAGATTGGTGGTGACGTGTTAGGCACTAGGGATTACTACACTGCCCGGCGGGGGTACTTACTGCTGTCTGTCATAGGGGTAAGGCGAGTCATATAGGAGTAGTTTTATGAGGGGAGAGCAACACAGTGTGCACGGAGCGCTAACAAGAGACTCTCACTGGGGTTCCATCGTGACAGACGAATGTGAGCCACAAGAGGGGATAGGAGAAGCACGAGTCGTAGGGTGACGGTGAGGAAACGGGTTCTTTGGTTTTAATGAGATGTCCGGAGTGTTGGGTGTGAACGGTAACGGTTGACGGTTAATGTACAGAGAGGTAGCCGGGGGACAGGGGGGATTAAGAACGTCAAGCAAAAGTAGAGCGCAGGGGCGAAGGAGGTTCAGTTATCTGCTGTTGCGGGTCTGAGCTCCCCCCCGTTTGCTGGATCGTTTATACACGACCTATATGCTAATTTGTACAGTGTAGGCACTAACACTGTGTTACACTTCCTCACTACATAATGTGCACAGGGTTAGGTTAGAATGGCAATGAGAGTAGAGTGGGAAAGGAGTAGATGGACGGCTCAGTGTGAGAACCCAGGGGTGAGAGGCGGGGAGAGGAGTCAGTACACAGCGGAAAAGCAGACCAGTAGAAGGGGTGGCGAGGGAGAACGCTAGAAAAGGTAGAGAGCAAGAGGGTGGGGGGGTGGGGGGGGGTGCGAAGATAATATAAAGTTGTGACCTGCTACTGCATATTTAATTACTGCCCTCGCTGTAATGCTCTGCACATGCTTCCTTACATTTTTCTACCAATAGTACTGTATGAAACTGATGTTTGTGCCATGTGAGTGTGGCTGAAAAAAAAATGGAGATGTTGCATGAGGTATCAGGGCTCCCAGCTAAGAAGGCTTACACCATTCCCTTAACCACCAGGTCCTCATTGAAACTTCAAATCAAAGGTGACTGCTGCTGTGCCATCTGTAAATTTCTACTGTGGGTCTATTGATGCCACTTTTCAAGGTGTCTCAATCATCTTGGCAATCTCATACATAAATTTGACTTGCAACAAACAAGGCAGTGGAGGTGGCTCATATACTTCATAATAATTAGATCACAGACAGACATCGATGCAATCACCGAGCTAAGAACAGTATACAAGTCTGGAATGGTGGTCTGAAAAAAGGTGAAGGAGCCTCAACTTCAATATTATCATAAGAAGCGTCGGTTCGAGTTTGAAAACAAGTGCGAAAAGTGGACATTTAAAGATTTGAAATGGGTGATTTGGAGTGATAACACGAAAGTCAATAGGCTATAGTCAATAGTCACTAGGTTCTGATGGTGCAAATGGGTCTGAAAGAAACAAGGGAAAAAAGGGCTAACGGATTGAAAAATTGAAGGAAATGTCAAGTTCGGTGGAGAAGCCTGATGATATGGGTTTATTTCACAGCCAAAGGCATTGAATACTTGACCAGGATCGATGGTGGTCTAAATGCTGACCTATATGTGAGTTTCCTACAAGATGAGTTACTTCATACACTCAAGTACTATGGCTATGAAAAAGACACATAGTGATCCAACAGATCAACAATACGAAGCATTGGTCGAGATTGGTGAAGAAATGGTTCAATTACAATGAAGCAGAGGTGCTGGAACGGTCCTCACAGTCCCCTGACCTCAACCCAATCAAACACTTGTCGGTAGAATTGAAGAAAAAACTGTATACATACCCAAGTGAATCGACCAGTATGCACCAACTTTGGGAATGTGTAGAAGAGACCTGAGATCAAATTTGACTGACAGCATGCCTAGGAGGATTCAGGCAGTGTTGAAAGCCAAAGGTGGATTTAAAAAATGTTAACAAAATAATAAATATTACAATTTAGATCTTTAGGAGCAAACAACAATGCAGTGACATAACAAAATCTGCATAACTAATCATATGCTAAATAGTTGCTAGTCAAATTTAAATATGAAATATCCAAGATGATTTGCTATAAAATAATAGCAGTCTCAAATTAAAAGCAGAAGTGGATAATGAGATATGGAGCCTGAAAGTCAAAAGTTCAAAACATTGTTACCCTTTTGTTCTTCACTGTATATTCCTTTAATGACAACGGTTATGGTGCTGCATTCATGTACTGATGCTGGTTCTGGCTCTGCATTCATATACTGATGGTGATTTTGGTGCTGCATTCATGTAATTGGGGTGGTTCTGATCTTGCATTTATGTACTGAAGATGGTTGTGATTCTGCATTCAGGTACTGGTGTTGGTTCTGATGTTGAATTCAAATACTGATGGTAGTTCTAATATTCTACACACATAGTAATCCATAGCTGGTCAGATGACAAGCTGCATGACCATATTGAAACTGAAAAATCTTCAAAACTTGGAGTTTGAAGACAAAGAGAAGGATATGAAGAGTTTCTACACAGTTTATGCTTCAAAAACCTAGTGTAAGTTAGGGTGTGTTGACATTTATTTTTTTGCAGCAGAAACTCTCCAAATTGTTTCTGGTGATATATTCATGTACTGATGGTGGTTTTGTTGAATTCTTGTAAGTATCCCCTTAATGTTTTTTGAGACACCAGGGATTGGTGCAGTAAGACAATGTGGCTCTCAGACCAAAATATTGTTGTGCGCTCCGGATATAGAAGATCTGTCAGCTCCACTGATATGTTTGCTTTCGTATTTATTTCCTCGCAAGATACAAATTCTTGGTAATCTTTTTTCAGACCACTAACATGTGACATTCCTCTGTTATACTGCTGGAAAATATGTGAAAAAATTGGCAGCTGAGAGTCATCATTGTATTTTTCTTTGGTCAAACAACTAAGTTTCTCTTGATACGTTACATATAGTAACCATAGTGCTACGCACTCACCAGATACTGAGTCCCCTGGACTGGAGAGCTTGCCATCCGTGGACGCTTCCAAATTGTCTTACAAGTGAAAAACTTCTTGAAGTGAAGCTGAACAAGGTTGACAAGTCTGCTTCAGACAGGGCTTTTTAGGCTAAGCACAGATTGTGAAAATATAATTAGAGGCTGGCATTTGTTTCCACACAATGAGTGGGAAACATTGAAAGGAAAGGTCTCCCAGGATTCATTGAGCCAGTCCTGGGCATAATGGTTTTGCCTCTGTGTCCTTCTCCTCTCTCTAATGAGAAACACTAATTGCCATAATTTCCAGATTGTCCTAAGCGGCGTCCTGCTAGCAGGGAAAAGAAGGGGTGTTTTATTTAAATGGTTCTGTAACTTCTCATTCTCATTAAATGTAGTAACAGAGTTAATGGAAAATAAAATGTTTCAGTTTTTTTGGGGTCTCACTCGCTAGGCAGTTCATGATCAATCGAAAAGAAAAGAGAGTATTTAATATTTTGTTAGAAAATTCAACATTTGATCACAGCTTCATGAAAAGTTCTGCAACTTTTCAAAATATTTTGGAAATGGTTTTTCTGACGTTAAAAACAATTCCTCCAAATTTCCATCTCTTTTCCTTTCTTGACACTTTTCAAAAGTGTTGAGCAAAATATTACTGTTGGTATTTATTCTAAAAATAGAAAAGGAGATAAAAGCGACACAGTGTACAGTGTGGACGTAGAGTTATTTTTCTGCCCTTTGAACAGGATAAAGATAAACTGAATTTACTAACATGGTTCATAGAATCATAGAATGTTAGAGTTAGAAGGGACCTCCAGGGTCATCGTGTCCAATCCCCCTGCTCAGTGCAGAATTCACTAAACCATGTTAGACAAATGTCTGTCCAGCCTCTGTTGGAAGACTTCCATTAATGGAGAACTCACCACCTCTTGTGGCAGCCTGTTCCACTCATTGATCCCCTCACTGTCAAAAAGTTTTTTTCTTATACCTAATCTGTATCTTCTCCCTTTCAGTTTCATTCCATTGCTTCTTGTGTTTCCATGTGCAAATGAGAATAAAGATGATCCTTCTACAATGTGACATCCCTTCAGATATTAGTAGACAGCTATTAAGTCTCCTCTTAGCCTTCTTTTGTGCAAGCTAAACATTTTCAGATCCTTTAACCGTTCCTTGTTGGACATACTTTGCAGTCCGCTCACCGTCCTGGTAGCTTTTCTCTGAACTTGCTCCAGTTTTTCAATGTCATTTTTAAAATGTGCCCAGAATAGGACGCAGTATTCTAGATGAGGCCTGACCAAGGAGGAGTAGAGGAGGATAATTACTTCACGTGATCTAGACGCTATACTTCTCCTAATACATCCTAGAACTGTGTTTGCCTTTTTTGCTGCTGCTTCACACTGTTGACTCATGTGCAGTTTGTGATCTATTAGAATATCTATCAGTATTTTTCACACATGCTGTTGCTTAGTTCTATTTCTCCCATTCTATAGATGTAATTTTCGTTTTTCTTACCCAGGTGTAGAATCTTGCATTTCTCCCTGTTAAATTCCATTCTATTAGTCCTTGCCTATTGTACAAGCTGATCTAGATCCTTCCTAAAATGGTTACACTATTTTAATACATTTGTTGCACTTCACTTTACTCCAATGATCTTTTGTTTAGGGCTGACACACAAAAGGTGAGTGTTAACCTGTTTCCGATATGGACAGAGCCCACACCATGCACAACACCTGCCTCTAACAGTAGCATTCAGAGCTATTCCCAATCGCTGCTGTTTAACTACTTACATGCCAGCTGCACCCTGACTGAGCACCATAGTGAACCATTAATTTCATTACAATCTGCAATACCAAAGTTTCCCCTAGAGGGACTGAATGCTTAGTTAAAAAATAAAAATAAAAAGCTTTGAAAAATACATATACATATATATATGTATATATATATATATATATATATATATATATATATACATATATATGTACAGTATATATATATATATTCATATATTTATATAAAGAAAATTAAAAGACCACATTTAAATCACCCATCTTTTGCTAACACAAAAATAATCAAATTAAAAAGTTGTTATCACCGCCTCTGCAAAAGTCTGATCTATCAAAAGTTTTTCGGTTGCTGCACCTCCTTCAAAAGATGAGATATAGAAAGTTATCAATACATTGTATATGCTTCCAAAAAGTTTTCGATAAAAACTGATGCTCAACTCACAGAAAAAGAAGTCCTCATATAGTTTGACTGATGGAAAAATAAAAAAGGTGCAAGTCTTACATAATGTTGAAGCAAACAATATTTTTGGCTTACAAAGTTCTGAATTTTTTTTAAATTAAAAAATCCATAAAACAACATGAATTGTGTTTTTTCAACTTTTCACTAAATTTGGAATGTTTTCCCCATTTGCAGTATTGTACATTGTATAGAAAAGTGAATGGTGTCAATCAAAAGCACAACTTATCCCTCAGAAACAAGCCACGTACTTCTATGTCAACTGAAAAAAAAAGTTATTCCACTTGGAAGAAGTAAAACAACAAGCACAAAAACAAAAAATTGAACCCAATCACATACAGCCTGCATCACTGGGAAAATTATACAGATCTCACAACCAACCTATATTACTGGGAGAGACACACGGCGCTCACATCCAGCCTATATTACTGGGAGAGACACACAGAGCTCACATCCAACCTATATTACTGGGAGAGACACACAGAGCTCACATCCAACCTATATTACTGGGAGAGACACACAGACCTCACATCCAGCCTATATTACTGGGAGAGACACACAGACCTCACATCCAGCCTATATTACTGGGAGAGACACACAGACCTCACATTCAGCCTATATTACTGGGAGAGACACACAGAGCTCACATCCAACCTATATTACTGGGAGAGACACACAGATCTCACATCCAGCCTATATTACTGGGAGAGACACACAGACCTCACATCCAGCCTATATTACTGGGAGAGACACACAGATCTCACATCCAGCCTCTATTACAGGGAGAGACACACAGACATCACATCCAGCCTATATTACTGGGAGAGACACACAGATCTCACATCCAGCCTATATTACTGTGAGAGACACACAGATCTCACATCCAGCCTCTATTACAGGGAGAGACACACAGACATCACATCCAGCCTATATTACTGGGAGAGACACACAGACCTCACATCCAGCCTATATTACTGGGAGAGACACACAGATCTCATATCCAGCCTCTATTACTGGGAGAGACACACAGATCTCACATCCAGCCTATATTACTGGGAGAGACACTCAGATCTCACATCCAACCTATATTACTGGGAGAGACACACAGAGCTCACATCCAGCCTATATTACTGGAAGAGACACACAGAGCTCACATCCAGCCTATATTACTGGAAGAGACACACAGACCTGACATCCAGCCTATATTACTGGGAGAGAAACACAGACCTGACATCCAGCTTATATTACTGGAAGAGACACACAGACCTGACATCCAGCCTATATTACTGGGAGAGAAACACAGACCTGACATCCAGCCTATATTACTGGAAGAGACACACAGACCTGACATCCAGCCTATATTACTGGGAGAGAAACACAGACCTGACATCCAGCCTATATTACTAGGAGAGACCGGGCCGGATGCCTGAGTTGTGCACCTACCTCTACTCAAGTTGAGTGCCGTGGTTTCTACACTAGGAGAGACTGTTAGGCGCCATGGAGTCGGGGTAGATCCCAAACCTTATCTGCCTCTGTGGTCTCCCCTTCTGCTTCGGCTGTTGCAGGTGCTGCTCAGCATAGACGTCGGTCTCAGCGTGTTGCTCAGGCCCGTGCTATGCGGTTGGTTACTGCTGTCTCTCCAGCCTAGTCCTTAGTAACCAGTGACTTTCAAGGGCAGCCTGGCACCCTGGAGTCTAAGACCAGTTATCACCGTACTGAGCAAGTCCGTGATGTGGCATCTTCCTATTGGTGGTTGGACGTCAGCTGCTCTGGTAATGTGGCAGCTCCGGATTGGCCCGCGAACTATGTCAGTGTGAGTGGGGTGGAGATTTAGGTTTAAAAGGCTCCCAGCGACGCCTACGGGTGCGCTAGTATCAGTTATGGTTGGTGTATTACCATTCTGACCGCACCTGTGTGTGTTAGTGATCTCCTAAAGCTTTGAGCCAGTTAGGGTTTTTGTTTCCCGCTTGGCTTAGCATCTGTTTCCGTCATGTGTGCGGTTAGCACAGGCGAGTTGCAGAGTAAGAACCAACCAAAGAGCTGTGCTCCCCTGTTCAACAGGGTTTTTTGTAGCTAGCATCAGCTTAGTTTTTTCCTTTGTCTCAGCATCTGTTTGGGCCATGTGTGCGCTTGGCACGGGTCAGTCACAGAGCGAGCTCAACTCTTTAGCTCCATCTCTCTGTGAAGCGAACAGAGCGGAGTATATTGGGTACAGTTCACACTGCCTGGTGTTAATGCAGTCATACTACTGTAGGGTACGCCCGCTGTTTAGTTCCGTCGTTATACACACTAGCAGCAGCTTACATCTCATCACTGTGGACCCTAGGTTGCGATCGCATCTTATTATTATTTTATATTGGGTGTGAGTCGCACTTAGTACCAGGGCTATGGGGTACTCGGAGCCGAGCCCATTGATTTCTATGGGAGATGTCACTGGCAGCGGGACTCGGTCCGTGGCCCTAGGCGCTCATACAATGGGGGATATTTACAGGGGATTATTAGGATAGGTAGTTCGTGACGCCACCTGTGGTATCTGGTTAATTGGGCCAGCGCTGCTATAATGATCTTCACAGGGATGTTATGGGGGCAGCTGGGTGGTAAGTCTCCCACAGGTGAGACTGGTCCCTGGAAGTCTATGGTGATGATGCAGGGTGTAGATAAGAATTCAGTCACACACAATGTAGCTTCTTTCCATACCTTTTACTGGTAGATGGTTCAAGCAGATCCCGGGGAGCTGGTCGGGGTGGAGAATGCACATTTGGGTAACCGCTGAGCAGGTTTGAGGCCTCCTTAACTTCAATATGTATCTGAGTCCAAACTTGCGTGAAACGAAGTTAACTCTACAATCTACAGCTTTCTCAATAGCTGCAACGCCCGGCCGACATTGTGGTGGAGCCTTCTATGTCTCTGAATCTCAGATGTTGAGAGAACTAAGTCCTTACTTTTTGCAGCGTCCCGCTCAAAGTCCCTGTTCTCCCTGACTCCGGTTACGTATCGACGCTTAGGGCTGCTCTCTGCGACCTGTAGTCCAGATAGCCTCCGGGTATCTTGTTACTATGCTTGAAACACTAGCAACGCTTCGGACCCCGGTGTCCGGCAAATTAGTGCAGGTACTCCAATACCTAAAGCACTTCTCTCTGTCTTCTCCACTGCGCCCTTCACCCTGCTTCCCGCTCTTAACATAAGCACTTGTAGCTTTCGATGGTAATGTCAGCTATCTTCTAGAGCTCACTGAATAGCTCTCAGTATCCTCCAAGTCCAGACTGGACTGAGACTGAACTCTGAACTGAAAACGGAAACTAAACTCAGAAAGCTACGTGTCACTCCCTTTTATACCCCTGGTGGGTGTGTCTAAAAGTGTGAGTGTAGTGAATGCATATCAAGCGTTGCGGTTACCTTCCTGTGCATTTTCCTGAATATGTGTGCCTGACATAGCTGGGCCACACATCCCCCCTTGATTAAACACAGCACTCCCGGGCTGTAAAAGAGAAAAATAAAACATTTTTGTTTTGCATTAACATCAACATTTTAACTCATCCCATCCGGGAGGTACGAATTTCTTGAACATTACAATTTGTACATTAGAAAAAATACAAAAGTATCAAAAGTATCAAAACATTCTCATAAATACAAGATACTTGTGGAGGACCCGCACCAAAAACCTCCCACGTGGGTCCTGGGTGGGCTGCAGGACTTCTGACTGCAGACCTCACTCTAGGCCACACCATACGGGTTTTTCTTCAGAGGTAGATAGTAATGGTTTCGTGTAAAACCAAGATATAGCACCGTAGTGCAAACTATTTACATAAAAGTTTTTGGGCTGGCACAGTCCACAGCCACGCAGTCCATTGCATGGGAAAAAGACACATAGATATATATAAATTTCAAGTATTCATTAATTCTTTACTTTAACTTACACTGTACCCAGCCGGGTATTCTATTTGCATATGTAAACTATGTAACATTTTCATACATATCAGTAAAAGACAATAAAGTGCAATTCTGCCAACTTCTTCCAACTTTTTACATTCTTTAGTTGCAGTAAACCCCTGTCTGGGTCCTACTGGCTTTCATTTTTCTTACTAACTTCAATAACGTCTTCCACTCCTGGGGCTGGAACGACGCGGTGTTCTTTTGATCGCATTACAAAGAGATCATGTCCTGCTATCAGCGTTTGAGTGGCCACAGTTCTCATTCTAACGGTGGACCCAACGGGTACTTCTTTTCTGTAAGACGCCGATTGCGTCGCTGCAGGGGCCACAGTAACTTGCGATGCTAGTTGCATTGCTGAGGTAGTCGCAGGGGGCGATGCAAAGTGGGTCGCCGATTGCGATGCAGAGTGGGTCGCCGATTGCGATGCAGAGTGGGTCGCCGATTGCGATGCAGGGGGCGACGTAGGTCGAGATGAGTATGCAGGGGGCGATGCCGGGGCATGGCCTGGTGCGGTGAGAGCTTGGGACTGAGACGCTTCGTCGGGGACGGGGTCACTGACGATGGAGACGTTCAGGGCATACCACCCCTTTAAAACCCAGTGACGTGTGTAGCTCACTATGTCCCCATTTATCAGGTCCCTCCCAGGATGACCGATGGGCAAGTGGGACTCCACGTCCCGGCGGCTCACAAAGACCCCCGCATAGAGGCCCGGCTCGCGGATAAAGCCCCAGCCCTTGCGGAGCTGAAACTCGGTGACGCACCCCTGCCGTCGCGGTTCCTGTCGTGTACCTTTATCTCGGCGGACGGTTTCTTTATCAGCGAAGAACCTTTCATGCTACTCCTGTCGGTCTCGCTGTGTCTTTCTATCTTCCTCCTGCTGTTGTCTCACTTTTTCGCAGTGCTGCCAAGCATTTCCGGTTTGGAGGTCGTAAGTCACGTCGTCCAGACGCTCCATCTCATCCCAGTCGATCTCCGGCAAAGATGGCTGGGACCCCTCCGGTGTTCCTACCGGGGAACCGTAATCTGCTGCGGCCTCCTGGCCTGGCTGGCGCTCCGGACCGGGCAGGACCTCCTCAGCCTCCTTCTCCTCCACCTCCGCATCGGTGGGATCAGGTACAGCACTTTTGGGGGCAGCCTCCGGTTTCTCTTTAGCCTTCCTCAGCAGGGAACTTGGGAAATCAGGAGACTGCGTTATGCTTGTGGGAGAGAGCACTGCGTCCCACAGCAGCCGCTGTGTCTGGGCACGCCAGCGTCTCTGAGTCTCCTGCAAATCTGCATGACGCTGGATCATTCTTTTTAGCGCCGCATTTTCTTTCTGCAGCTCCAGCATAGCGGGGTCAGTGTCCCGATCTGGGGACAGCTCCGGCACAGGTAGTAAATCTTCCGGTAAGCAGGGTTTGTATGCCTCCGGTCCTCTGCACAGATTCTCCTGTCCTTCCGCCATCTCGTCCCAGGCCAGACTGTAGTTTCCATCAGGAACAATCTGGTCTCTTCCGTGGAGGCGGGATTTGCATCTCCTCCTCTTTGCATAGAGAATGAAGAGGAGGCGGATTTCCTTAGCAGTGGGGCAGGATCGCACATTATAGTAGCATTTGGAGAGGGCGGCCATAACTTTCGCGCCTCAGGGGGGGTACACGCCCACGAATGCACGCCCACCTTCTTCACCAGCGCCTCAGGGCGCCAACATGGCGGCAAAATGGCGGTATTTGGCGCCCAAAGCAGCAAACAGTCTTTTTCACCAAACAGTTCAATATAGGCACACAGGACTCACAATTGCAAGTTTCGCATCCTGTTCGTGACGCCAGAAGATGAGTCGCACTTAGTACCAGGGCTATGGGGTACTCGGAGCCGAGCCCATTGATTTCTATGGGAGATGTCACTGGCAGCGGGACTCGGTCCGTGGCCCTGGGCGCTCATACAATGGGGGATATTTACAGGGGATTATTAGGATAGGTAGTTTGTGACGCCACCTGTGGTATCTGGTTAATTGGACCAGCGCTGCTATAATGATCTTCACAGGGGATGTTATGGGGGCAGCTGGGTGGTAAGTCTCCCACAGGTGAGACTGGTCCCTGGAAGTCTATGGTGATGATGCAGGGTGTAGATAAGAATTCAGTCACACACAATGTAGCTTCTTTCCATACCTTTTACTGGTAGATGGTTCAAGCAGATCCCGGGGAGCTGGTCGGGGTGGAGAATGCACATTTGGGTAACCGCTGAGCAGGTTAGAGGCCTCCTTAACTTCAATATGTATCTGAGTCCAAACTTGCGTGAAGCGAAGTTAACTCTACAATCTACAGCTTTCTCAATAGCTGCCAAGCCCGGCCGACATTGTGGTGGAGCCTTCTATGTCTCTGAATCTCAGATGTTGAGAGAACTAAGTCCTTACTTTTTGCAGCGTCCCGCTCAAAGTCCCTGTTCTCCCTGACTCCGGTTACGTATCGACGCTTAGGGCTGCTCTCTGCGACCTGTAGTCCAGATAGCCTCCGGGTATCTTGTTACTATGCTTGAAACACTAGCAACGCTTCGGACCCCGGTGTCCGGCAAATTAGTGCAGGTACTCCAATACCTAAAGCACTTCTCTCTGTCTTCTCCACTGCGCCCTTCGCCCTGCTTCCCGCTCTTAACATAAGCACTTGTAGCTTTCGATGGTAATGTCAGCTATCTTCTAGAGCTCACTGAATAGCTCTCAGTATCCTCCAAGTCCAGACTGGACTGAGACTGAACTCTGAACTGAAAACGGAAACTAAACTCAGAAAGCTACGTGTCACTCCCTTTTATACCCCTGGTGGGTGTGTCTAAAAGTGTGAGTGTAGTGAATGCATATCAAGCGTTGCGGTTACCTTCCTGTGCATTTTCCTGAATATGTGTGCCTGACATAGCTGGGCCACACATCTGCAATCCGCAAACCCTTACAGAGACACTCCCCAATAAGCAAAGTCTGATACTAGAATCAGGTTACAAACTGTATATCAGGGTGTCTGAAAATGAAGAACTCAGGATTGCAAACGGAAACGTGCAATTTTATTAACTAAAGGTAAATTTTTCACTTTTTGTTTCATTGCAACCATTTGGTAAATTCAAAAAAGTTCACTTTTTCTCATTAATGTACGCTCTGCCCCCAAGTTGACTGAAAAAAATCAGAAATGTAGAAATTTTTGCAAATTTATTAAAAAGGAAAAACTGAAATATCACATGGTCATAAGTGTTCAGACCCTTCGCTCAGTATTGAGTAGAAGCACCCTTTTGAGCTAGTACAGCCATAAGTCTTCTTGGGAATGATGCAACAAGTTTTTCACACCTGGTTTTGGGGATCCTCGGCCATTCTTCCTTGCAGATCCTCTCAAGTTCAGTCAGGTTGGACGGTGAACGTTGGTGGACAGCCATTTTCAGGTCTCTCCAGAGATGCTCAATTGGGTTTAGGTCAGGGCTCTGGCTGGGCCAGTCAAGAATGGGCACAGAGTTGTTCTGAAGTGCTTAGGGTCATTGTCTTGTTGGAAGGTGAAGCTTCGGCCAAGTCTGAGGTCCAGAGCACTCTGGAAAAGGTTTTCATCTCTGTACTTTGCCGCATTCATGTTTCCTTCAATTGCAACCAGTCTTCCTGTCCCTGCAGCTGATAAACACCCCCATAGCATGATGCTGCCACCACCATGTCTCACTGTTGGGACTGTATTGGGCAGGTGATGAGCAGTGCCTGGTTCTCTCCACATATACCGCTTAGAATTATCACCAAAAAGTTCTATCTTCATCTCATCAGACCAGAGAATCTTATTTCTCATAGTCTGGGAGTCCTTCATGTGTGTTTTTTAGCAAACTCTATGCGGGCTTTCATATGTCTTGCACTGAGGAGAGGCTTTCGTCAGGTCACTCTGCCATAAAGACCCGACTGGTGGAGGGCTGCAGTGATAGTTGACTTTGTGGAACTTTCTCCCATCTCCCTACTGCATCTGTGGAGCTCAGCCACAGTGATCTTGGGGTTCTTCTTTACCTCTCTCACCAAGGCTCTTCTCCCACGATTGCTCAGTTTGGCTGGACGGCCAGGTCTAGGAAAACTTCTGGTGGTCCCAAACTTCTTTCATTTAAGAATTATGGAGGCCACTGTGCTCTTAGGAACCTTGAGTACAGCAGAAATTCTTTGTAACCATGGCCAGATCTGTGCCTTGCTACAATTCTGTCTCTGAGCTCCTTGGCCAGTACCTTTGACCCCATGATTCTCATTTGGTCTGGCATGCACTGTGAGCTGTGAGGTCTTATATAGACAGGTGTGCGCCTTTACAAATCAAGTCCTATCAGTTTAATTAAACACAGCTGGACTCCAATGAAGGAGTAGAACCATCTCATGGAGGATCACAAGGAAATGGACAGCATGTGACTTAGATATGAGTGTCTGAGCAAAATGTATGAATACTTATGACTAGAGATGAGCGACTTTGCCTCCGGGAGGGTCGAGTCGTGGTGTTTCGGACCACCCGACTTTCGCAAAAGTCGAGTCGAACGAAATCGGCCGCCTAGCTGGAAAAGTCGAGTCGGAGTCAAAAATCCGACCCCAATGCAAGTCAATGGGGAATAAAAGTCGCCAGTGAGTTCAGGACAGTAAACACACCTACAGTGCCCATTTCAATGCCAACGACATCAATTCTTATTACTTAAGCTTGTCAACCTTAATTTACTTTATAATAATAGTAACGCATTGAAAACTGGGGGTTATTTGTCTAAAGTTGTGGGGGGGACAGGGCCGGCTCCAGGTTTTCGTGGGCCCCCGGCGAAAGAGTCTCAGTGGGCCCTTTAACACATACCACGATTCATGATGCACAGATACGGCAGAGAAATATAGGTATAGTACAATGCCAAATACTTCATTTCTTACATTACATGAGTGATATCTATTGTAAATTCTGCAATAGCTCAAAAACCGGACAGTATATTACTCCATACAGTATTATGGGCACCACATAGTGCACCATACAGAATAATGAACCCCATATATTGCTCCATACAGAATAATGAGCCCCATATATTGCTCTATACAGAATGGGATCCATATATTGCTCCATACAGAATAGGCCCCATATGTGCTCCATATGATGCTTCATATTTAAAGGGCACTATATGATGCCCCATAAATAATGAACCCCATATGATGCTCTAGTATATGATGGGCCCCATATATGATGCTCCAGTGTATGATGAGCCCCATATAATGCTCCAAATATAATGGTCCCCATATATAATGTTCCATATATAATGGGCTCCATGTGATGCCCCATAAATATTGAACCCCATATGATGCTCCAGTATATGATGGGCCCCATGGATGATGCTCCAGTCTATGATGGCCCTATATAATGCTCCATATATAATGGGCCCCATATGATGCTCCAGTGTATGATGGGCCCCATTTATAATGCTCCATATATAATGGGCTACATGTGATGCCCCATAAATAATGAACCCCATATGATGCTCTAGTATATGATGAGCCCCATATGATGCTCCAGTATATGATGGGCCCCATGGATGATGCTCCAGTGTATGATGGGCCTATATAATGCTCCATATATATTGGGCCCCATATGATGCTCCAGTATATTATGGGCCCTATCTTTGTTGCTCCAGTGTATGATGGGCCCCATATATCATTCTCCAGTGTATAATGCTCCCCATATATTGCTCCAAACATTATAAAAAATGAAATACCTCTCCTCGATGGGCACTGCTCTACTCTGGACTCCTCAGCGTTGCCCTCTTCCAGCTCTCTACACTGTGACTGTTCAGGCAGAGGGCGCACGGACGTGACGTCATCATGCTGTCTGACCTGAAAGTCACTGTCAGGAAACGCGGAAGACGTCACATCTGTATGCAGTGAATGCAGCTCTGGATTCTAATACAGGAGGTAACTCAGGATCAGTACAGGATAAGGAATATAATGTATGTACACAGTGACTGCACCAGCAGAATAGTGAGTGCAGCTCAGGGGTATAATACAGAATGTAACTCAGGATCAGTACAGGATCAGTATTGTAATATATGTACACAGTGACTGCACCAGCAGAATAGTGAGTGCAGCTCAGGGGTATAATACAGAATGTAACTCAGGATCAGTACAGGATCAGTAATGTAATGTATGTACACAGTGACTGCACCAGCAGAATAGTGAGTGCTACTCTGGAGTATAACACAGGAGGTTACTCAGGATCAGTAATGTAATGTATGTACACAGTGACTGCACCAGCAGAATAGTGAGTGCAGCTCTGGAGTATAATACAGGATGTAACTCAGGATCAGTACAGGATCAGTAATGTAATGTATGTACACAGTGACTGCACCAGCAGAATAGTGAGTGCAACTCTGGAGTATAATACAGGATGTAACTCAGGATCAGTACAGGATCAGTAATGTAATGTATGTACACAGTGACTGCACCAGCAGAATAGTGAGTGCAGCTCTGGAGTATAATACAGGATGTAACTCAGGATCAGTACAGAATCAGTAATCAGGTCAGGTCATTAGCAGAACGGAGGGCACGGGTAGAATGGTAGGTTGAGACGAGGGAGGAGATGTAGGGTGGTGATGAGCCATGGAGTGTTTTGTGGGTGAGGGTAATAAGTTTGTACTGAATTCTAGAGTGGATGGGTAACCAGTGTAATGACTGGCACAAGGTAGAGACATCAGTATAACAATTGGTGAAGAATATGATCCTGGCTGCATGAACCTGTGTCAAGACCTAACGCACGTTAAAAAAAATTCTATTTTTTTCTGTTGCTAAATGTGAAACAGCCTGTTGTTTCCCACGTTGTCATTTTGTGGCGGTGATATGAACCTGTGTGCAGACTTAACAAGCATTTTAAAAAAATTATATTTTCTTTAGCTGAATGAGATACAGCCTGCCGTATCCCACATTGTCATGTTGTGGTGATGATATGAACCTGTCTGCAGACCTAACGCGCATTAAAAAAATTATAATTTGTTCTGTTGGTGAATGTGATACAGCCTACCATATCCTACAAAGTCATGTTGTGGCAGTGATATGAACCTGTGTGCAGACCTAACGCACATTATAAAAATTATAATAATTTCTGTTGCTGAATGTGATACAGCCTGCCGTATCCCACATTGTCATGTTGTGGCATTGGTGTGAACCTGTCTGCAGACCTAATGCGCATTAAAAAATAATTAAAATTTTTTCTTTTGCTGAATGTGATGCAGCCCGCTGTATCCCACATTGTCATGTTGTGGCGGTGATATGAAACTGTCTGCAGACCTAATGCGCATTAAAAAAAATTATCATTTTTTTGTGTTGCTGAATGTGATACAGCCCGCCATATCCCACGTTGTCATGTTGTGGCGGTGATATGAACCTGTCTGCAGACCACGAGCACATTAAAGTATTTAATTTTTCTGTTGATAAACGTGATACAGCCCGCTATATCCAACCTTTTCATTTAGTGGTGAAATTGTTCTGTGTGTAGAGCTGTTGCAATAAAATTAATTAATTTAATTTTTTTTTATAAATGTGATACAGCAGCCGAGATCTGAGTTTGAAATTGTTTTGAGCCTATCTTCTAGATTATGTGCATCTTTGGCATCCAATTTCTCATGAGCATCTTTTATATCTAGCTTGAGACGTGCATCTGTTACACCTATCTTCTGATGAGCATCAAACGCTCTCTGGTAATTGGTGTTGGGTAGATGAGTAAACGTTGTAGGCTGGATCCTGGATCTCGTACTTCCCATAGCCGCCCTGTTATTGATCCTGTTGTACGTTCCCTTTCCCACCATCATCATAGCCCTTTTTCCTGATCAGTTCATGTAACGACACGTCGGCCATATGTCTTCAGCAAACCTGCACGGACAATCTTCTAGATTATACAGGCCTCATTCACACTGATACTCAATGTAATACTCCAGAGGTACACTCACAATTCTGCTGGTGCAGTCACTGTGTACATACATTACATTACTGATCCTGAGTTACACCCTGTATTATACTCCAGAGCTGCACTCACAATTCTGCTGGAGCAGTCACTGTGTACATACATTACATTACTTATCCTGTACTGATCCCGAATTACCTCCTGTATTATACCCCAGAGCTGCATTCACTATTCTGCTGGTGCAGTCACTGCCATGGGTATTTCCCGCTTCCCAGGCTACAAATATTGGCCCCCGGCCATCAGCTTTTCCCCTCTGGCACAGAAAGCCTTCGATCACCTGCAAAAAATTTTAAAAAACAAACCAACCTATTCTTACCTTTCCGACGCAGTCCCTCTTTAAAAACGAGTGTCCCACGACGGTCTCCCATGGAGTGCTGCCACATCAGCAGATGTGACCGCTCTACAGGACCTTCAATGACACACTGACCGGAGATAATCCTCCCGCAGTGTGTCATTGGAGTTCACTTTACGGCAACACTGCTGCGTGAGAAAATTCCCACGCTGTAGTTGTAGTGCTGCCGTAAGTCACAGGTGAACTCCGTCACTGTATCGCTGGAGCCCCTGGAGAGCGGTCGCATCAGCTGATGTGGCAGCTCTCCACGGGAAATCGACGTGGGACCCTCGTAATTAATGGATTATGGTGGACACAGGGAGTATACGGTTGTGTTTATTATTTTTATATTATTTGCAGGAGACGAAGGATTCGGGAATTAGGTGTGTTCGGTGAGTATGTACTCTATGTTATGTGTTGTATGTTATGTGTATGTACTGTATGTTATATGTTGTATATTCTGTATGTGTTTTTTTTTTTACATTCACCACATTAGCCGGATGATGGGAATACTACTTTCCCATCATCCGCTAATGCTGTTGAGCCGCCTGCCAGGGCCGTGGGGTACTCGGCACCGAGCCCGTCGACTTCTATGGGGGATGTCACTGCTGCCACAACTCGATCCGTGGCCCTGGGCGCTCACCAAAAAGGGGATATTTACAGGGGATAATGTGTTCGTATAGTGATTCGTGACGCCTCCTGTAGTACCTGGTCAGGGTGACCAGCGCTGCTGTGCAGGTCCTCTGGAAGGGATGGTGTTGTGCAGCTAGGTGATAAACCTCCTACAGGTGAGGCTGTGTCCTTCCAGGGCAGGTAAATGTGGTAGTGAAGGAATGGTGCTTGAGGATGTAGCAGAGTGGAATGTGCAACACTGGAATAACCAGGGAGACAGTCCAGATGCAGTTTCAGGGTTTTACTCACAGTCTGTTGCCAGCAAGACAGATGCCCGCTTGGTACTGTGTCCTCCAGGTGAGTGATCCAGCAACCCCCAGGCAGATTGGTCGCACTTCCCAGGACTCCCTCTCAGTATGTTCCTTTCTGGCCTTCACTCTACGTGCTCTTTACTCCTTCCTACTTCCTAGCACCTCACCATGCAAACTCTCAGTTCCAGAAGCTGTGAGCCATTTCGGTCAACAGATCAATCCTATGTCTGTGCGTACTTGACCCGTAGTGCCGCCTTTCTGAAGAGATGCTGGTGGTTGGTGGCAATGACCCATAAAGTGATCACCGCCGTCGGCTTACTAGCAGGGCGTGAAGCTTTCCCACTAATCTAGGGGCCCTTCCCTGATGGCCTTGGTCCTTCCTACTTCAGGATGGGGGCCACGGATGAATAAACTAACCTCCGTGCCTTTTCGGACCCGTTCGCCTACTTCAGCAGATTCTCCCTGAGGTGTACTCAGACGGAGACTCAGTCAGAGACTGACTGCTCTCTAGTCTCACACGCAGCCTAAGTGCTGCTGCTAACTCCACCCACCCATATGTACACCCTTTGCTAACCAGGCTGAGTCAGACCATCCTCCCGCAGGGCTCGTCCGTATGCTCAGCTGGCATGGTGTGTGTTGGATGCAGGTGTGGAGTCCTAGGGGTGCTCCCTCCTTACCTGAGAGTCAGGTGTCACAAGATGCAACACCTCTGTGGCGACTGAACCCTTAGGGGCGCCACATTCCCCCCCATTAAACACAGCACGTCCGCAGGCTGAAACAGAGTAAAAGGTTGTTACAGAAACTTGAAAATTTTTGAGTTATGCATAACAACAGGTAGAAATACAATTTCAAAACTCATCTTCCCTTTATGGGAGGCACTTTTGATTGAACGTTGCATAAATAACATTTATAACACTCTCTTTAGTTTAGGCAAAATAAAGTGCAGTAATACAGTAGCATTTAAACTTGTGCTTGTGGAGGACCCGCTCCAAACCTCCAACGTTGGTCTTGGGTGGGCTGCAAGACATGATTGGCCAATTTCAGCAGACCTCGTCTTCGGCCACACCTAACAGGTTTTAGTTTCTGAGGTAGTAGTGCAATCAGTGCTGTTATGATTTGGTAGCTGAGGAGAGCAGGCAAAAACGGCAATACAACAGAGAGGTTGGAATCTACTGGATTGCAGTACCCTGACTAACCACCACAACTAAAGGCAGCCGTGGACCGTTCCTACGTTGGTCCTAGACGCCTCGTCACAGCCTGAGAGGTTAACTACACCTAAAGATAGAAAGAGGAAAGCTATCTGCCCCGGAGCAGATCCCCAAAGAACATAGGAAGCCCCAAACATGTAATGGCGGTTAGACAAGAGGAAATACAGACACAGACAGAAAATAGTATGAGCAAACGTTGGGGCCCAATCTACCTGGACAGAAAAGGATAGGAAGGACACTTACTGCAATCCAAAAAACCCTAAAAAATACCAACTCTACTAATTGCAAAAACACCTGAGATCACACGACCTCTACCACCTAAATTAGTTCTCTGGTGTCACAAAACTAAGCCGCAGCCACTGAAAAAACTGGGAAAGGCAAATGAACAAATAACAGTGGCTCCAGAAGAACTGAGAGGAGCCCAAGCCTCCCAGGGGGGGGAGACCTGGCTAACCTCACAGAAATGCAGAGAAATATGCAAATGGTAAGCACAAAAACAAAAAACAGAAAATATCTTATCTGAGAGCAGGAGAAGAGGCAAGACTCAGCAAGCTTCCAAGTGAACCAGGAACCACAGTTGAGACAAGAACAATTGATCACCGGCAACCATGATGGGAGGGAACCTCCCTTATATAAGACCAGTCTGTAACTCCTGATTGCCAATCCTCATTGAATGGTTCAGTACTGTTTGTAACCACCAGAGGGAGCTTTTGCTCAGAATTCATTTCTAACACATTCACAACAGTACCCCCCCCTTGAGGAGGGGTCACCGAACCCTCACTTGGGCAACCAGGCCGGTCAGGATGAGCTCTGTGATACACACGGATCAGTCTCCTAGCATGGATGTCCGAAGCAAACACCCAAGAATTGTCCTCCTGACCATAACCTCTCCACTTAACCAAATACTGGAGTTTCCGTCTAGAAAAACGAGAATCCAATATTTTCTCAACCACATACTCCAGATTGCCCTCAACCAAAACAGGGTCAGGAGGCGCAGCCATAGGAACCACTGGCTCGACAAACCTCTTCAATAAGGACTTGTGGAACACGTTATGGATCTTAAATGTCCCTGGAAGAAGTAAACGAAAGGAAACAGGATTAAGAATCTCCATGATCTTATAAGGTCCAATGAACCTAGGCTTAAACTTAGGAGATGCAACTCTCATAGGGATATTTCTTGAGGACAACCAGACCAAGTCCCCCACTTCAAACCGAGGACCATCAGTCCTATGCCGGTTGGCAAACCGCTGGGCCCTCTCCTGAGAGAGGGACAACCTCTCCACTACCTAGTCCCAAATCTGCTGCATACGCTCCACAACAGAGTCAACACCTGGACAGACAGAAGCCTCCGTCTGTCCCGAAGAAAATCGAGGGTGAAACCCAAAATTGCAGAAAAATGGAGACATCAAAGTGGCAGAGCTAGCCCTATTATTAAGAGCAAACTCAGCCAAAGGCAAAAAAGAGACCCAGTCATCTTGATCAGCAGACACAAAGCATCTCAGATAAGTCTCCAATGTCTGGTTTGTTCTCTCAGTTTGTCCATTGGTCTGAGGATGAAAAGCCGAGGAGAAAGACAATTGAACACCAAGTTTAGAACAAAAAGTCCTCCAAAATCTGGAAACAAACTGGACTCCTCTGTCAGACACAATGTTCTCAGGAATGCCGTGTAACCGAACCACGTGCTGAAGGAACAAAGGCACCAATTCGGAGGAGGAAAGCAACTTAGGTAATGGCACAAGATGTATCATTTTGGAAAACCTATCACAAATCACCCAGATAACGGTCATTCTCTGAGAAACAGGGAGGTCGGAAATGAAATCCATAGAAATATGGGTCCATGGTCTCTTGGGCACAGGCAATGGCATCAACAAACCACTAGAGCGAGAGCAAGGCTTGGAGTGAGAGCAAGTCCCGCAGGACTGCACAAATTCCCTGACGTCACGAGACAAAGTAGGCCACCAAAAGGACCGACTAACCAAGTCTCTGGTACTAAAAATTCCGGGATGACCGGCCAACGCGGAACAATGAATCTCGGACATCACACTCTTTTTCCACCGGTCTGGGACAAACAATTTCCCAACAGGGCAGCGCTCGGGTTTATCCTCCTGACACCCTTCCAGAGCCAGTCTCAAATTGGGCGAGATTGCGGAAAGAACTACACCCTCTTTCAAAATAACAGCAGGATCAGATAACTCAGGAGAGTCCGCAAGGAAACTCCTCGAGAGGGCATCCGCCTTAACATTCTTAGTGCCAGGAAGAAAGGAAACCACAAAATTAAAATGTGTGAAAAACAAGGCCCACCTGGCCTGTCTAGGATTAAGTCGCTTGGCTGATTCCAGATAAACCAGATTCTTATGGTCCGTGAGGACCACCACCTGATGTTTGGCTCCCTCCAGCCAATGACTCCACTCTTCAAAAGCCCACTTCATGGCCAATAACTCCCGATTACCCACGTCATAATTACGTTCAGTTGGAGAAAATTTTCGAGAGAAAAAGGCACAAGGGTTACTTTTAGAGGTCTCAGGATCTCTTTGGGACAAAACGGCACCTGCCCCAATTTCAGAGGCATCAACCTCCACCTGAAATGGCAGAGAAACATCAGGCTGCCGTAGAACAGGAGCAGAAGTGAATCTCTGCTTAAGTTCCTGAAACGCAGAGACTGCCTCAAGAGGCCAATTCACCACATCAGAACCCTTTTTGGTCAAATCAGTCAATGGTTTAACAATAACAGAGAAATTACCAATAAATTTACGATAAAAATTGGCAAAACCCAAGAATCTCTGAAGAGCCTTTAATGAAGTAGGTTGGACCCAATCACAGATGGCCTGAACCTTGACCGGGTCCATTTCAATAACAGATGGAGACAAAATGAATCCCAGAAATGAGATCCTCTGTACGCCAAAAAGACACTTTGATCCCTTCACATACAGAGCATTCTCTCTCAAAATCTGGAACACAGTCCGAACATGTTTCACATGAGAGTCCCAGTCATTGGAAAAAATCAAGATATCATCCAAATAAACAATCAGAAATTTATCCACAAAATCCCTGAAAATGTCATTCATGAAGGACTGGAAGACGGAAGGAGCATTAGTGAGCCCAAAGGGCATCACTAGGTACTCAAAACGCCCCTCTGGGGTATTAAACGCCATCTTCCATTCATCCCCGTGCTTAATGCGAATAAGGTTATACGCCCCCCTGAGGTCAAGCTTGGTAAACCAAGTAGCACTTTTCACCCTGGAAAACAGGTCAGAAATCAAGGGTAACGGATATTGATATTTCACAGTGATATTGTTCAAGAGACGATAATCAATACACGGCCTTAATGAACCATCCTTTTTGGCCACAAAGAAAAAACCGGCACCCAAGGGTGAAGATGATGGTCTGATATGACCCTTCTCCAATGACTCCTTGATATAAGACCGCATAGCGTCATGTTCAGGTACAGACAAGTTAAAAAGGCGACCTTTAGGGAATTTACTACCAGGCACTAATTCAATAGCGCAGTCATAGCTCCTATGGGGGGGCAAGGATTCAGATTTACTTTCGCTAAACACATCAGAAAAATCAGTCAAAAAGTCAGGAACATCCTGAGCCTGGAGAGAGGCAGAAAAAGCAGGAGTGTTGGCATTAACACATTGGCAGCCCCAACTGGTTACAGACACAGATTTCCAATCCAAAACAGGATTATGAGACTGTAACCAAGCGAAACCTAGTACAATAATGTCATGCAGATTATACAGCACCAAAAATTTGCTACTCTCCTGATGTTCAGGTTCAACCCTCATTATCACCTGAGTAGAGAACTGGGGTTTATTCTCAGCCAAAGGGGTAGAATCAATCCCCAGTAGGGGAATAGACTTCCGTAGGGGTATCAAGGGAAACCCACAGCGTTTAGCAAAATCAAAATCCATCAGGTTAATAGCTGCTCCCGAATCAACAAAAGCCTGAGCAGAAAATGTGGACAGGGAGCAAATCAGGGTAACAGTCAACAGAAATTTAGTCTGAACACTACCCAAGACAACTGAGCGTGCAAAACGTCTTCCCGCTTAGGGCAGACTGAAATAGCATGAGAGGCGTCACCACAGTAGAAACATAACCCATTGCGTTTTCAAAACTCATGACGCTGTGCCCCAGAAGCCACACTATCACACTGCATGGGTTCGGAAGCTGGTTCACAAGGCAACACTATTCCACGCATACCTCTACGCTCACGCAAACGTCTGTCAATTTGAATAGCCAATGACATAGAATCATTGAGACCAGAGGGAGCAGGGAATCCCACCATAACATCCTTTACATTCTCTGACAGCCTCTTCCGAAAAAGGGCTGCCAAAGCATCATCATTCCATTTGGTCAGGACTGCCCACTTTCGGAATTTCTGACAGTACAACTCAGCGTCTTCAAGACCTGATTTAATGCCAACAAGGTTTTTTCAGCTTGATCAGTGACATTAGGTTCATCGTACAATAACCCCAGAGCTAGAAAAAATGCATCAACATTACTCAAAACAGGGTCCCCAGGTGTCAGGGAAAAAGCCCAATCCTGAGGATCGCCGTGCAGGAGAGAGATGACAATTTGAACCTGCTGTGCTGCGTTCCCTGAGGACTTAGGTTTTAAGGCAAAAAACAACTTACAGTTATTTTTGAAATTCAGAAATGTAGCTCAATCCCCCAAAAATAAATCTGGCATGGGGATCCTAGGTTCCACAACCGGCAACCTTGCAAGATAGGTAACAATACTCCGAACTTCAGTGGCAAGCTGATCCACACGGCCAGACAACTGTGCAAACTCCATTGAGAGAAAAAAAAAATCCTCCTCAGCACCCAGAGAAAAAGAGGGAAAAAATGCAACAAACAGAGAAAAAAAAAAATTTTTTTTTTTTCCTTTTACTATTTTTCCCTTCTGTTGAGTACCATATAATTTTCAGTTTGGCTGGTGATACTGTTATGATTTGGTAGCTGAGGAGAGCAGGCAAAAACGGCAATACACCAGAGAGGTTGGAATCTACTGGATTGCAGTACCTGACTAACCACCACAACTAAAGGCAGCCGTGGACCGTTCCTACGTTGGTCCTAGACGCCTCGTCACAGCCTGAGAGGTTAACTACACCTAAAGATAGAAAGAGGAAAGCTATCTGCCCGGAGCAGATCCCCAAAGAACATAGGAAGCCCCCAAACATGTAATTGCGGTTAGACAAGAGGAAATACAGACACAGACAGAAAATAGTATGAGCAAACGTTGGGGCCCAGTCTTCCTAGACAGAAAAGGATAGGAAGGACACTTACTGCAATCCAAAAAACCCTAAAAAATACCAACTCTACTAATTGCAAAAACACCTGAGATCACACGACCTCTACCACCTAAATTAGTTCTCTGGTGTAACAAAACTAAGCCGCAGCCACTGAAAAAACTGGAAAAGGCAAATGAACAAATAACAGTGGCTCCAGAAGAACTGAGAGAAGCCCAAGCCCCCCGGGGGGGGGGGGGGGAGACCTGGCTAACCTCACAGAAATGCAGAGAAATATGCAAATGGTAAGCACAAAATCAAAAAACAGAAAATATCTTATCTGAGAGCAGGAGAAGAGGCAAGACTCAGCAAGCTTCCAAGTGAACCAGGAACCACAGTTGAGACAAGAACAATTGATCACCGGCAACCATGATGGGAGGGAACCTCCCTTATATAAGACCAGTCTGTAACTCCTGATTGCCAATCCTCATTGAATGGTTCAGTACTGTTTGTAACCACCAGAGGGAGCTTCTGCTCAGAATTCATTTCTAACACATTCACAACACAGTGCCTGCAAAAGCTTTGCGTAAAACCAAGAGAGAGCACCTTAAAAAAAGTGCTAACTGTAACTATTTACAGAAAGTTTTGCGTAAAACCAAGAGAGAGCACCTTAAAAAGTGCTAACTATTTACAGAAAGTTTGTGGACCAGCACTGTCCGTGGTCTTCAAGTTCACTGAACAAACAAAACATTCAAAAGAGAATTATGTACAAACTGCAGACCCTGTCCGGAATAACATTTACTTAGCAGGTGCGACACCGGGTGTCACCTGAGCGCCACCTGATGGCTGTGCAAGCACAGGACCATTCCTGTCCACGGCACATTGCCTAGCACCAGGGTCATCGAATCCACCACTAGTGTCTGTGTGGCTGGTGTGCACTGGGCTGGTGGGGGTGTCAGGGGTTCCACCAGTGTGTCATCGGCTGCAGCAGTGATATCGTCGCCGGTTACCTGCATTTCTTCGGCGCCGGACTCCTTCCATTGCGACACTGCTGTTAGTTGCGTCTGCAGCTCCTCCAGTCCGCAGGGCCTGTCCCAATCCAAGGATGCTCGGGACCTACCAGGTTCTCTGGCTGGCAGCGTGGGCAGTGGTCCCGCCAGCGACTCTTCCTCAGCGGGGCCTGGTTCGGCATCCTCCGCGATGTCGGGTCCTGAGTCAGATTCTTCACCCGCCGCAGGTGCGGTTACAGGGGGACGCAGAGGTAAGCATGGTGACTCCGTCTGCTGGTCCGGGCTGAGGGGAAGCTCCAGCGGGTGCTGCATCTCCGACTGCTGGTCTGAGCCGAGGGTAAGCTCCCTCCAGCTCTGCTCCATCTGAGCCGCCTCTTCCTGTTGCTGGGTCAGCTCCGCAGGCTCAGCTCCCTCCAGCTCTGGTCCCGGGATGGCCGGTGTTTCATCATGGAGGAGTTCCCGCTGTTTTGTAGGGAGGTGGGGTTTTCTTGTCCTCTTCCTCCACCAAAGAGGATCAGGAGGCGGATCTCTTTCGCCATGGGGCATGTTCGGACATTGCAGAGGCATTTGGACTGGGCGGTCAATATTTTCGCGCCCCAGAGTGAGCTGACGCCCACGAAGTTACGCCCTTCATCTTCACCAGCGCCTCATGGCGCCAATATGGCGGCAATGGCGGCAATGTACCAAAATTTCACAATAAAGTCTCTTATACTTTAGAAAAAATAAGTCCAGCGCTGTAAGTCCATGAAATCCATTTTCTTTTTATTCCAAAACTTCCAAATATTAAAACAGTTAATTCATTGTCCAGAAATTAAAAACATACGCGTTTCGACGCGAGAGACTGCATCTTAATCATTGGCAAGGATCTGATGGTAGACTGAACATTTTGAGCTAGTTCACACTTCAATTCCACCCACCAGACCTGACTCCTGATAGGGACAGCTGTGCAGAGAAACCTGATAGACCATTAACCCCTTACAGGCTGGGATCATATATTATACCAGATAGGTATTGCTCTATTCATAGTGGTAAATCAGATCCTGTCTAATATTGATGCCATGCGGGACCCTGGTGTTTAGTTGATAGATCCACCATGTTTCCCGGCTTATCAGTTTTCTTTTTATATTGCCACCTCTGGCTGGAATTTTGACCTTTTCTATACCCGACACCTCAAAAGCGGACACATCCCCCCATGACTATTAATAAAATGTTTTGAGATTGCTGAACTTTTATTGATGATTTTGCTGGTGGCATCTGAGAGGTGACGTCTTATCCTGATTTTTAATGGTCCTCCTGTGCAGCCGACATACTGGAGGTCACACAAGGCGCATCGCACGGTGTACACCACATTACTTGTGTTGCAGTTTATATATGAATTAATCATATATTCTTTTTTATTTGCACAAGAGGCAAAAGTTTTAGTGTTTTTTTTTATAAACTTGCAACAGGTGCAGACATTGTGGCCGCATTTGTATGACCCTTTAGTACTGAGCCAATTGTCTTTTTTATTATTATCACTGAGATAGAGGCTGGGGACAGAATATCTCCTAGAGTGGAGGCTTTTTTAGCAATAAATTTCACAGGATTTGTCAGGATTTTCTCCAGTTTTTTGTCCTGATATAGTATAGGTAATCGTTTTTTAATGATGTTGGTAATATTTTTAAAGTATGGGCTGTAAATACTTGTAAAAACCACGCCATCATTTTTATTACCCACATAGTTAGATCTATATTTATGACATTTTTTCTCTCTCCTGTTTCTTTTAGCATCTCTGCTCTGTCTTTGTTACTGATTATGTCCTCAGCCCTATCCAGCATCCACTTAGAGTAACCCCTTCCTGTCAGTCTGACACGTGTCTCATCTTTTACTTTTTCAAAAGTTTCCTGTAAAGATGAATTCCTTTTGAACCTATACAGCTCTCCAAGGGGGACGTTTTCAATGACATTTTTTTGGTGACAGGACTGTGCCAGTAAAGTGGAGTTTGTGGCTGTACTTTTATGGTAGGGGGACACTATGATTTTATTTGTGGAATCCAAACTGAACGTCACATCCAGAAAATTAATGGATCTGATTCCAATTGAATGGGTAAATCTCAGATTCTTCCATTGTCATTACAATGCTGAATAAATTCTGACGCAGATTCCACCGTCCCGTCCCACACCAGGAGGATGTCATCCATATAACGGCCCATCCACCTGATGTGAGCGGAAAGGGGATCTGCGCCAGAAAAAACGAAATCCTGCTCCCAGGCTCGCTATCCTGTTCGTGACGCCAGAAATGGGCCGCCCACCAGGGCCGTGGGGTACTCGGCACCGAGCCCGTCGACTTCTATGGGGGATGTCACGGCGGCCACGACTTGGTCCGTGGCCCTGGGCGCTCACCAAAAAGGGGATATTTACAGGGGATAATGTGTTCGTATAGTGATTCGTGACGCCACCTGTAGTACCTGGTCAGGGTGACCAGCGCTGCTGTGCAGGTCCTCTGGAAGGGATGGTGTTGTGCAGCTAGATGATAAACCTCCTACAGGTAAGGCTGTGTCCTTCCAGGGCAGGTAAATGTGGTAGTGAAGGAATGGTGCTTGAGGATGTAGCAGAGTGGAATGTGCGACGCTGGAATAACCAGGGAGACAGTCCAGATGCAGTTTCAGGGTTTTACTCACAGTCTGTTGCCAGCAAGACAGATGCCCGCTTGGTACTGTGTCCTCCAGGTGAGAGATCCAGCAACCCCCAGGCAGATTGGTCGCACTTCCCAGGACTCCCTCTCAGTATGTTCCTTTCTGGCCTTCACTCTACGTGCTCTTTACTCCTTCCTACTTCCTAGCACCTCACCATGCAAACTCTCAGTTTCAGAAGCTGTGAGCCCTTTCGGTCAACAGATCAATCCTATGTCTGTGCGTGTACTCAGACGGAGACTCAGTCAGAGACTGACTGCTCTCTAGTCTCACACACAGCCTAAGTGCTGCTGCTAACTCCACCCACCCATATGTACACCCTTTGCTAACCAGGCTGAGTCAGACCATCCTCCCGCAGGGTACGTCCGTATGCTGAGCTGGCATGGTGTGTTTTGGATGCAGGTGTGGAGTCCTAGGGGTGCTCCCTCCTTACCTGAGAGTCAGGTGTCACAAGATGCAACACCTCTGTGGCGAGTGAACCCTCAGGGGCATCACACTGTCACTATAGCGGGCATAGCCGGATGGGACAAGTAGTCCCATTGGACGATGCCCGCACAGCCAGCAGAGCCGGAACACTCCCCGCAAAGCACCGGCAGAGGCCGGCACAGCCCAGCAGAGGCAGGCACAGCCCGTACAGGCATGGCAAAGGCCAGCAGAGCCCCGTACAGCACCGGCAGAGGCCGGCACAGGCCCGGAAGAGGCCGGCACAGCACAGGCAGAGCCCGGCACAGGCCCCGCACAGCTCAGCACAGGCCCCGCACAGCCCCACATACCCCACAAAATCAGTTTTGGTTTCGATTTGGTGCACCAGTAAAAATGGCATGAAGCTCTGAAAACGTTGTTTATAGCTGTGAACTAGGAGTCAGGAATGCTTCCAGGGACGATCCCCATGATGTCCCTGTGTCATTTGAGCAGTGTTTCCATCATTTTCTGACGTTTTTAGACTTTTAAAGGACCCCCGGGGGACATCGAGGCAAAAATGCTCGGGTCTCCCATAGACTTACATTGGACTCGTTGCTCGGGTCGAGTACCCAAGTATTCCAATCTGCTCGACCCGAACAATGAGCACCCGAGCATTTTAGTGCTCGCTCATCACTACTTCCATGCAGTCAGATTTCTGCTCTTTTTTACAGTATTCATCAAACATACTCAGCTCTGGTTCTGAGGGCTTTTTAAGAGAATCAACCATGCATTCTTCTTCAGGATTGTACTTGGAAGGCTGTGGAAAGTATGGAGACTCTGCTACCTTCTGCTTATTAAGAACAATATCTTTTGAATCTTCTGGCTCAGGGCTAGAAATAGGGCTAAACTGGGTAAAAGTTGGAAAAGTTCTGCATTGTGCGATTCTATTTTTTCTGTGTAGCTCCGTGAGTTGTCCCCGTTGATGAATCCTGGTTCAAATTTTCATTCAGCAGTACAGTTGGACCATTGAGATTTTCGTTGTTTTCAGATGCCTTAAATGACTTCTGTCAGTTGGTGTTTTTCACAATAATGCTAACTGCTGGAACATCAGGGAAAGAAACAGACTGGGCCAAAGACAAATTCTCCAACACATTCCTGATGGTTTTAGATGATTTTCTTAATCATCACTTGTTGTTTGGATAGCTTCCTTGGCATCCAAACTTGAAGCATCAGGGATATCAAAAGCATCAATAAGATCATCAAAGTCTAGAGTTTTCATGTCCCCCATGACTGGAAAGGTAATGGTATCTGGTAGTGCTAATGCACGGCTCCAATTAATGTAGATGCCACACTCAAAACCCTGCCCTGTGTATTCTGATCACAGCTACAGCCACCGGGGTCTAGCCAAGTCCGCAACCACACAATCATATTGGGAATTGGCCAGATCAGTAGGCTGGGACCTGAAGAAACTAACATGGTCGAGGATGACTGGGTCTGGGGAAGAGGAGGGGACTAACTAGTGGAGGAAGGGGAGATGAGACCTACTGATAGAGGAGGGAACTTTAGCTGTATCACAGTGTGAGCATGCGTGTGTGCTGCACAGGGGCAGGGAGAGTATTCAGGAATAGCCAGGGGTCAGTACACAGGAGCAGCAATGTTGTTTACAGGATCTGCAGATGAAAGGAAGCTTGACTAAAGGCTGGTAGGTCAATAATTTTGCAATGAAGGAAGTACAATGCCAGGTTTAAGTTGGGTGTTCAATTGGGGTGGAGCCAATCAGGAACTCAGGGTGGAGACAATCAGAAACAACACAGGTACTTGTATCTGGGTTAGGAAGGAATAGCTCAGAGGGAAGAACTTCCACCTGGTGCACAAGAGCCACTTTTTTGAATCCTGGCACCCACCACCTCCATATTAAGCATCCATGGCTCATAATCAGCCAGTGTTCAAATTAATATGACTTGGAGATCACAGTCACACGCCCAAGAGTTGTGGACAGCTATCCAGGCCAATTTAGAGCAGTGGCTTTCTCTACTGGACCTGGAGTCAGGGAAGGCTGTATGTGATAACGGTGCAAACCTGGTGTTGGCTCTATGCCAGTGAAACCTCGCACACGTGCCTTGCATGGGTCATTTCCTTATTGTAGTGGTACAGAAATTTCTGTGCCACTAACCTGGCCTGGGGAAGCTGCTACAGAAAGCACGGAAGCTATGTGCTCATTTCTGCCGTTCGCACCCCTTAGGTCGTCGACTTGCATCGATACAGAGGTCTTTGTCCATGCCAGTTAACAGGTTGATGTGTGATAAGCCAAAATGGTGGAATTCCACTCTGCACATGTTGCAGTAACTGTGGCAGCACAACAAGCCCTGATACAGTATGTCATGTGATATAGCCTGGGCCAACACAGTATGGTCGTGGCGCAAATCATGTTTATGGAGTGGGCACAGATTAAGGACCTCTGCACCCTTCTGCACAGTTTTGAAATGGCTATTAAGATGGTTAGTGCTGACGATGTCATCATCAGCATCATTATTCTGGTCATCTATATGCTGGAGCAGACTTTGAATAGCCTGCGGGAGGAGATGGTGGTCCCAGAAGAAGAGGAGGAAGCAGAGGAGAATGCGGAAGGGATAGCATTGTCCATAAGTTCAAGACTGTCGTCACACAGGCGGGTGCCAAAGGAGGGTGGATTACTGCGTTTAAGAGGGATTGTTGAAAACAGATAAACTGTTATTGAAGGTGCAAGAATCGAGGAAAAAATGGAGGCGGAAGAGGTGATTTGTGAACAACTGTCAGATGGAGAGGATAATCCTCCCCTCTCTGTTGTTCGTGGTTGGCAGGAGGGAACAGAGGAAACAAGCATCATTGTTACCCAGCCACCAACACAGCATGTGCTTGGACCTCATGGTAGAGGCTGACATATGAGTGCCTTCTTGCTGCACTATCTGCAACATGATCCCCATATAGTTATGATTAGAACTAAAGTTTACTACTGGGTTGCCACTCTGTTAGATCCACGTTATAAAGCCAAATTTTGCCAGATGCTTCCTGCCCTGGGAAGGGACCCGCGTATGCTGGAGTATCGAAACACACTTTTACACAACCTTAAGAGAGCTTTTTACCAAGACAGCAGTGAAGCACACAGTTCGCATCGCAGCTCTAAACTTCCAACCTCCAGCAGGTCAATTCGTCAATGGCAAAACATTAGCAGCAGCAGTAGTGTAAGTGGAAGAAGCAATTTCTGTGAGTCCTTTGACACTTTTTTTTAGACCAGCTCATGCACCAACACAACAAAGTCCAAGTCTTACATGTGGTGAACGAATTCAGAGGATGATGCAGAGTATCTAGAACTGAATATCAATACCATCAGGAGGGTTTGGATCCTATCACATTTTGGTCTTTCAAAATGGATGAGTGGCCTGAGCTTTCCTCACATGCCTTGGAGGTTTTATCGTGCCCGGCAGCCAGCGTTCTCTCAGAACGTGTCTTCAGCGCTGCTGGTTGGGTCCTGACGGATAAGCACTGCCGGCTGTACCCTGAAAGTGTAGACCGCCTAACTTTCATTAAGATAAACAAGTCATGGATCTCCAAGGAATTTTGCACTGCAACCACAGAATGTACAGACTAGGTGATATTGTATTTTTTGGTGTGATGCATTAATGTCACTTGACTGCACTCTGTGATATCTTTAGCGTGGCTTCTGTGCCTGCTGTGGTTGCTGCTGCTGATGTTAACACAAATTTGTGGAAATGTGAACTGTCCTGGTTGGTCTACATCTGCTGGGTTGGCTATAGCAGAATATGTGTCAGTCCCAATTATACTATTTCTATTCTCGTGACATTTATTCCACTTCGGTGGGGTAACCCTCTTTTTTTAAAATGTGAAAACTCCAGATTGGGTGTCCATCTGCTAAATTGGGTGTAGTGGAAAACCTATCGGTCGCTATTATACTATTTCTACTCTCGTGAAATTGATGCCACTTCAGTGGTGTAAGACCCACATTTGTTTAAATGTGAACACTCCTGGTTGGGTGTCCATGTGCTGGATTGGGTGTAGTGAAAGACCTGTCGGTCCCTATTGTACTATTTCGACTGTGGTGAAATTGATGCCACTTCTGTGGTGTATTCCCTCCTTTCTTTAAATGTGAACACTCCTGGTTGGGTGTCCATCTGCTGGATTGGGTGTAGTGAAAGACCTGTCGGTCCCTATTGTACTATTTCGACTGTGGTGAAATTGATGCCGCTTCTGTGGTGTATTCCCTCCTTTCTTTAAATGTGAACACTCCTGGTTGGGTGTCCATCTGCTGTATTTGGGTGTATTGAAAGACCTGTTGGTCGTTATTATACTATTTCTACTGTGGATAAATTGATGCCACTTTGGTGGTGTCTGCCAATAATTTTTGGAAACGTGAACACTCCTGGTTGGGTCTCCTTCATGCGTGTTGCCTGCAGCAGTAGGCCACCGACACTGTCAGGCCTCCACTTCCTTGGACTCAACTACCAGTGTTGCTATCCTTAAAATTGTCTAACAATGGTAGTCTACAAAACTGATATTTATGCCACCTGAGTGTGGCTCAGCATGAAAGCAGGTAGAGGTGTTGCATGTGGTATCAGGACTCCCAGCAAAGGGGGTCTTCACCGATCCCTCACCCACCTTGTCTTACTGTGACGTTCAATTGAAAGCTGTAAATGCTGTCCCAGACCCGATACCTCATGCCTGGCTGATTGTTGCAGTGCTATGCTAAAATCTGTACTGTGGGTGAATTGAGGCCACTTTCCTGGTGTCTGTCCCTCATTTGATGTGTTTTGGCAGCATTTGGGGCCGTTATTAGGTGTTGCGCATGCGTTTGTTTTTGCCTCCCAATGAGATGAATGGCATTCGCCTATGTTCAGCGAATATTCGACAAATTAATGAGCGAATATTGCAAATTCGGGGAACGTAATCTGAGCTGAACATTGAAATATTGGCTCATCTCTACTCAGGATCAGTACAGGATAAGTAATGTAATGTATTATGAAAGGGAGGTGGCGGGGACCCTCATGTACCTTCTCTCTCCTTAATACTGTTCACCTGTGTCACATGCGGCACCCTGATGTTTTACTAACGTTTTGCTGTTGTGTGCACTGTAATGTGTTTGTCATTTACTGTAATGTGATGTATTGTGCTTTAGCTTAGGGATAGATTAGTAAGTAGTGCAGTACCATGGCGGGATTAGAATAGAGGGGGCACAGTAGAGATAGAGCATAGAATAGATAGAAGTGTTAGTTAGACACAGGCAGCAAGGAGTTAAGTAGTTGGGAGGAGTCACAGAGCTGAGCAGCACAGAGCAGGGAGATATAGGAAAGGCACTTCCTGTTTGGAAGTAGGCGCTTGGTCAGCTGCCCAAGGGCTGGACGTATGCAGTGGACAGTAACAAGCTGTGGGGGATAAGTCTGCACATGGCAGTAAGGGGCCCCCCAGCTGGAGAATAGTGCAGTCGGTACCAGCTTAAAGGAATCATCCCCAGGAAGGATTCAGGGTCTCAGACCGGGGTGGGAGCAGCTGAGATGACGTTCCCGGCACCTTTCCCTATTGGAACCGGACAAGGGGCTGACAGAGACCTGCTGATGCTGAAGGTACAGATGGGACACGAACTGTCCAAAGATGCTGCCCAGATGGTAGGTACAGGGAAGCCCAGATGGTCCAAGGAGATGGCAGAAATTGCCAGGAACAGAGATTGTCCAAGGAGACAGTTAGGACACGGATTGTCCAGGGATATAGTTGAGCTTGCAGGGAAAGGAAAGCTGATGCAGAAGATGGTCTGTCTGGATGACAGGGAAAGATAAAAAGATGTCTCTGTGTTTAACTTGTGCTGCTTGTGGGAAGAAAATGTCTCTGTGCATGACTCCTGTTGCTTCTGTGATGAATACGCTGCTGTCTAGCAAAGATAAGCTGTTGGAAAAAGACCTCATCTCTGGAGTGATTTGTGGAGCCGACATGGCAGCAGCTGAGGGGAATCTGACAGAGCCTGTGAGTGTTCTGTAGTGCATGTTGCAAATGCAGTACAAGGGACTTTATTTATCTTTTCATGTACAAGTTGCTGGTGTGATCACCGACTGTTGCTTAGTGAACTCGCCCACGACTACCACCCCAGGCCACCTTGTTACATGTACACAGTGACTTCACCAGCAGAATAGTGAGTGCAGCTCTGGAGTATAATACAGAATGTAACTCAGGATCAGTAATGTGATGTATGTACACAGTGACTGCACCAGCAGAATAGTGAGTGCAGCTCTGAATTATAATCATACCTCCCAACCATCCCGGATTGAGTGGGACAGTCCCGATTCTAACCCCCGTCCCGCTGTCCCGCTCAGGACACTTTGTGTCCCACAGTGAGATGAGCCGCCACGCCCCCAAAGCACCTCTTCCTGCCCTCCCTGTCTCTACAGCTCAGCCGTTCACAGCTAGCAATGACTCTGCTATGCTGTAGTACTCTTCTGTGCCCACAGGACCTGTGATGAGGTCACAGGAGGGGAGGAGTCAGGGGTCACATGATCAGTGTCCTCGTTGTGTGCAGGACTCTGCTGTGATGGTTGTCATGGTGCTGGATGAGGGTAAGTTTGTGTGTGGGGGTCAGGACTCGGGTTTACAGTGTGGATGTAGCAGTGCTGTAGTGTGTACAAGTTGGATGTAGCAGAGTCGTGTGTGTATGAGGTGTACGGAGCGGAGCCGTGTGTGTACGAGGTGTACGGAGCAGAACCGCGTGTGTACAAGGTTTATGCTGCAAAGCCGCATGTGTACAAGGTTTACGGAGTGGAGTCGTGTGTGTACAAGGTGTGCAAAGCATGGCTGCGTGTGTACAAGGTGTACGGAGTGGAGCCTTGTGTATACTGAGTGGAGCCTTGTGTGTGCGAGGTGGATGGAGCGGAGCCGTGTGTGTACGAGGCATATAAAGTGGAACCGTGTGTGTATGAGGTGTGCAGAGCCATGCGTGTACAAGCTGTATGGTGGGGAGCATTCATACCTCCCAACCGTCCTGAATTCAGCGGGACACTCCCGACTTTGAGAGTTTGCCCCGCTGTCCCGGCCGGTACATGGCGGAGCCCCGAGGAGCACTTTAAAACTCGCACGTGATGTTCCACCAGAAGTGACGTGCTGGAAGATGACTGGAAATGAGGTAATTTCAGGAGGAGATTGTGACGGAACCATGGGGGCACTTCAGGGAATGCTTCAGATCCATCACCGTGTCCTCGCCTTGGAATCGGGGATGTCGGCCATGTGAGCGGATCATGATATGTCCTGCACCGGGAGGCTCAGGTGGGCACTACAATGGGAGCCGGGCTGCTATAGTATCTTTATAGAATCTTTATTTCTTTCTCTGTTTCTTTCTCCCTCTCTGTTCTTTCTTTCTCTCTGTTTTCTTTCCCATCTTTCTTTCTTTCCCATCTTTCTTTCTCTCTGTTCTTTTTCTTTCTTTCTGTTCTTTCTTTCCCCCCTTTCTTTCTATCTCTGTTCTTTCCTTTCTTTCTTTCTTTCTTTCTTTCTTTCTTCTTCTTTCTTTCTTTCTTTCTTTCTTTCTTTCTTTCTTCTTCTCTCTCTTTGTTTCTTTCTTTTTCTCTATCTCTCTGTTCTTTCTTTCCCCTTTCTTTTCTCTCTCTCTGTTCCTTCCCCTCTTTCTTTCTCTCTGTTCTTTTTTTCTTTCTCTCTCTCTTTCCCCTCTTTCTTTCTTTCTCTCTGTTCTTTCTTTCACCTCTTTCTCTTTCTCTTTCTCTCTCTCTGTTCTTTCTTTCTTTCTCTCTCTCTGTTCTTTCTTTCTTTCCCATCTTTCTTTCTCTATGTTCTTTATCTTTCTTTCTCTCTGTTCTTTCTTTCCCCTCTTTCTATCTCTCTGTTCTTTCTTTCTTTCCCCTTTCTTTTTCTCTTTCTTTCTTTCTTTCTTTCTTTCTTTCTTTCTTTCTCTCTCTTCTTTCTTTCCCCTCTTTCTTTCTCTTACTCTCTGTTCTTTCTTTCCCCTCTTTCTTTCTCTCTGTTCTTTCTTTCTTTCTTTCCCATCTTTCTTTCTCTCTCTGTTCTTTTTCTTTCTTTCTCTCTGTTCTTTCTTTCCCCTCTTTCTTTCTATCTCTCTGTTCTTTCTTTCTCGCTGTTCTTTCTTTCTTTCTTTCTTTCTTTCTTTCTCTTTCTTTCCCCTTTCTTTCTGTTCTTTCTCTCTCTGTTCTTTCTTTCTCTCTCTCTCTGTTCTTTCTTTCCCATGTTTCTTTCTCTCTATCTCTCTGTTCGTTCTTTCTTTCTTTCTTTCTTTCTTTCTCTCTTTGTTCTTTCTTTCCCTTCTTTCTCTCTCTCCCTCTGTTTCTTTCTTTACCCTCTTTCTTTTTTTCTCTCTGTTCTTTTTTTCTGTCCCCTCATTCTTTCTCTCTCTCTCTGTTTCTTTCTTTTTCTCTATCTCTCTGTTCTTTCTTTCCCCTCTTTCTCTCTCTCTGTTCTTTCCCCTCTTTCTTTCTCTCTGTTCTTTTTTCTTTCTCTCTCTCTGTTCTTTCTTTCCCTCTTTCTTTCTCTCTGTTCTTTCTTTCCCCTCTTTCTTTCTTTCTTTCTTTCTCTCTGTTCTTTCTTTCCCCTCTTTCTTTCTCTCTATTCTTTCTTTCTTTCTTTTTCTCTCTGTTCTTTCTTTCCCCCTCTTTCTTTCTTTCTTTCTTTCTTTCTCTGTTCTTTCTTTCCCCTCTTTCTTTCTTTTTCTCTCTCTCTCTGTTCTTTCCCCTTTCTTTCTTTCTCTCTGTTCTTTCTTTCTTTCTTTCTCTCTCTCTCTCTGTTCTTTCTTTCCCCTCTTTCTTTCTTTCTTTCTTTCTTTCTCTCTCTGTTCTTTCTTTCCCTCTCTTTCTTTCTTTCTTTCTTTCTTTCTTCTTTCTTTCTTTCTTTTCTTTCTTTCTTTCTCTGTTCTTTCTTTCCCCTCTTTCTTTCTCTCTCTCTCTATTCTTTCTTTCTTTTTCTCTCTGTTCTTTCCCCCTCTGTCTTTCTCTGTTCTTTCTTTCCCCTCTTTCTCTCTTCCTCTCTGTTCTTTCTTTCTCTCTGTTCTTTCCTCTCTTTCTTTCTTTCTTTCTTTCTTGCTTTCTTTCTCTGTTCTTTCTTTACCCTCTGTCTTTCTCTCTCTCTCTGTTCTTTCTTTCCCCTCTTTCTCTCTCTCTCCCTCTCTGTTCTTTCTTTCCCCTCTTTCTTTTTTTCTCTCTTCTTTTTTTCTGTCCCCTCTTTTTTTCTGTTCTTTCTTTCTCTCTGTTATTTCTTTCTTTCCTGTCTTTCTTTCTTTCTTTCTCTCTCTGTTCTTTCTTTCCCGTCTTTCTTTCTTTCTCTCTCTGTTCTTTCTTTCCACTCTTTCTTTATCCCTCCCTCTCTGTTCTTTCTTTCCCCTCTTTCTTTCTCCGTCTCTGTTCTTTCTTTCCCCTTTTTGTTTTTTTCTCTCTGTTCTTTCTTTCCCCTTTCTTTGTTTATTTATTTCTCTCTCTCCTTTCTCTCTGTTTTCTTTTTTCTCTCTCTGTTCTTTCTTTTACTCAGTACCAGTGTGCCCACAGTACCAGTCACTGTGCCCTCAGTACCAGTCAGTGTGATCACCAGTGCTAAATGGGTGTGGTCGGGGCGTGGACATGGGTGTGACTAGATGTGAAATAGGTGTGGTCGGGGCATGGCCTAAAATTTGCCCCTCTTTCCCATCTTCAAAAGTTGGGAGGTATGGTATAATACAGGATGTAACTCAGGATCAGTAATGTAATGTATGTACACAGTGACTGCACCAGCAGAATAGTGAGTGCAGCTCTGGAGTATAATACAGGATGTAACTCAGGATCAGTACAGGATCAGTAATGTATTAAGGATGAGCGAGTATAGGATTCGGTACTCTGCGAGTAATACGGTACTCGCGGTACTTGAATCCTAGAGAGTAAATTTCACTACTCGCCTCGCAGTATTCGGATCTCTTGCCCGGCATGTGTTAGCCAATCACAGTAAAGCCGCGGCCTTCTTTGTTGTGGCATTACTGTGATTGGCTGGCCCCGCAGCGTCATAGTCATAGCCTATGAGTCATGAGTGTGTGGGGCTATGCCAGGCTCTGCTGTGGTCGTCGTGGGACACTCGAGGGACTGCATCGGAAAGGTGAGTATAGTTTGGTTTATTATTTTAAAATTATTTGCAGGAGACAAGGGCTTCGGGGAATTAGGTGTGTGCGGTATGTACGCTATGTTATGTGTTGAATGTTATGTGTATGCATTGTATTATGTTGTATGTTCTGTATGTCTTTTTTTTTTAACATTCGCCACATTAGCCGGATGATGAGAATACTGCTTTCCCATCATCCGCTAATGCTGTCACTGTAACAGGCATAGCTGGATGGGACAAGTAGTCCCATCGGATGTTGCCCGCACAGCCAGCAGATCCCGAGCCCAGCAGAGCCCCGCACAGCACTGGCACAGGCCCGGCAGAGCCGGAGCCAGCGGAGCCTGGCACAGCCCCGCGCACACACACAGCCCCACAGATCCCCACACACATTCTCTGCCCATTACTCGCATTTCCCATAGACTTACATTGGACTCACTACTCGTTACAAATACCCGAGTATTAGGAGCTACTCGTAACGAGTACAGCGAGTCCGAGTATTTCACTACTTGCTCATCCCTATAATGTATGTACACAGTAACTGTAACAGCAGAATAGTGAGTGCAGCTCTGGGGTATAATACAGGATGTAACTCAGGATCAGTAATGTATGTACACAGTGACTGCACCAGCAGAATAGTGAGTGCAGCTCTGGAGTATAATACAGGATGTAACTCAGGATCAGTAATGTAATGTATGTACACAGTGACTGCACCAGCAGAATAGGGAGTGCAACTCTGGAGTATAATACAGGATGTAACTCAGGATCAGTACAGGATCAGTAATGTAATGTATGTACACAGTGACTGCACCAGCAGAATAGTGAGTGCAGCTCTGGAGTATAATACAGGATGTAACTCAGGATCCGTAATGTAATGTATGTACACAGTGACTCCACCAGCAGAATAGTGAGTGCAGCTCTGGAGTATCATATAGGATGTAACTCAGGATCAGTACAGGATCAGTAATGTAATGTATGTACACAGTGACTGCACCAGCAGAATAGTGAGTGCAGCTCTGGGGTATAATACAGGAGGTAACTCAGGATCAGTACAGATCAGTAATGTAATGTATGTACACAGTGACTGCACCAGCAGAATAGTGAGTGCAGCTCTGGAGTATAATACAGGAGGTAACTCAGGATCAGTAATATAATGTATGTACACAGTAACTTATCTTATCTTGTTGATTGTATCTATACTGAAATTGCAAATTGTTATACAAAGTAAGGATTAAGCATCAGTGATATTTTTATTTTTAATCGTGGATTTAGTAAAGCTGTTGATTTCTAATATGTAAAATGACATGATTACCATTTCTGGCTATTCTGTTACTCAGCTGAGAGTCATGTGCTTGCTATTTTTCTTTCTGGTCACTGCCTGATCTTCAGAGGTCATGTTCCGCTGTAGTTAAAGTGTCTTTTCTAGGATACCATCAGACGCTGGAAACGTTAAATTCTGAATTCAGTTTAATAATCAGAAGTCCTCCTCCACCAATATTTACATGTTCTGATATTCTTAAATACATAAGTCGTGGAGGTCGTTCACCCTACAGCCTACAAACAGCTACAATATTTTCCTGTTGCCTATTCAGCACTTAGATCGTTACAAAATGTTCCATATATTAAAAAAAAAATAGCAGTAAATATAAATTAAAAAGCTGTTTTTGGAAAAGCTGAATGGAAACCAATATTGCTATTATTGCATTTCATCTGTATTTGTGTATGTCAAACACAACCCACGCTATGCCACTGCCACCCTGGGCTCTATATTAGGTGGGAACTGTCATGGTGGCACTGGCAGTGGTCATCTAGCTTTACTGGAAACTTATGCAACTAAGAACATTCAAAATTGAATATTCACTGGTGATTTTTTTTATTTTACATGAGAATAGTTTTAATGATGTAAACATGAAGTCATTAATTAAATCCAAAATTTCTATATAAAATAGGAAGCTGCATGATCCTAGTCACAGTCCATGAGTGGTTCACAATGGAAGGCAATGTTCTGCCTATGCTTGGCAAATAATGTTCTTGTCCACATTGTCCTTTAGTGTGAACACATTTCCAGGCTCAGTCTACACTATATGGTTTGCCAAGGCTTTCCAATAGACTGAATGTGTTCCTTTGCCTTCATCCTCAATGCTGCTATACTTGTGTTTCTAGGGTCTACTTCTTCGAGAGGATACTTGTCCACAAAGTTGGCCCCGCACTGGTAGGGAGGTGGTGGCCCCATTGAACCTAGTGGTTGTAGAGCATGGCCAACAGGTGCAGTGTTCATGAATGGTGGTGGGGTATAGCTACCAGAAATGTTCTGTGAGGTGGTCACAAATCCCGGCAGGGTTTGTAGGGCAGTGGTGTTGGACATGGGTGGAGTAAGCCAGGAATCTAGTTGTAAATTCGTGCTGATGGTGCTCATGGCTGGAGGTTGTGGGGATCGATTGAAGGAAAGAATTGGGGAATCTTGAAGCTTCATGGACGTCACCTCCAACTTTTCTTGTCGTCTCCATTTGGCTCTTCTATTTTGAAACCAAACCTGTAATAAAAATAAAATATGGAATTTAGATGTAAAAAGTCATCAAGTACAACATAAAAGATACATACAGAAGAAGAGGAGATCAATTTGTCATTTAATTCTTTGGAGGAGTAATGTGATCTAATGCAATCAACAGATTCAACTTCATATATCAGAAAAACGCAGTGCAGTCTACTAACTCAACTCTGCATCATATCGTGCAACCTGCTTCAGTAAACATCTTGTATAATGTGTAGCTAACTTAAGATGGACACAGCAACATAATAATTGTTTGCAAATCCTTTTGACACACACATATATATATATATATATATTGTGGTAAGACGACTCGCTCGGTTCTCCTTAAGGCAGACTCAGGACACACGTTCTCTGGGTTTTCTTTCTGCTGGTTTATTATCAGCCATAAACTCATGCAGGTTTCGCAGGAAAAGTAAAGATGACCCTTCTGGGTTAAACGGGAAAACATAAAAAAAACAAACAATAACTCAGTCCATAGATGAGTGGGTTCCGCCCGCTCTTGGTAGCATAAACGGCACTACTAAAGTCCTTGTGGAAAGCTCTGCAGCTTCCACTATCCTGTCTGGAGACTTGCCTCTCCAGACCACAACACAGAGAAAAAAAAACAGGACTGAGCTTTTATACATTGCTCAGCCACACCCTTTTAACATATAACATGCTGGCAGATAAATAAAGTAGGTCTTAGTTCACACAGTAGAGCATCCTGTGTGACACATACCTCCCCTCACATATAAAACCAGTGACACTGTCACATATTCCCCCCCTCTGCCCAAAGCCGGGGGTTTGGGCACCTTCTGACACCAGACAGGGAATCCTAGAGAGGGCATCTGCATTCCCATGTAACTTCCCTGGCCTATGCTCCACGTGAAAGTTAAACTCTTGAAGCTCTAGGAACCATCTAGTTACCCTAGCATTTTTTCCCCTATTTTCCCTCAACCATCTCAACGGGGCATGGTCTGATACTAATTTAAACTTCCGGCCTATTAGGTAATATTTCAGTGTATCCACGGCCCATTTTATGGCTAAACACTCTTTCTCTACTATGACGTAGTTCTTCTCGCAGGAGGACAGCTTTCGGCTTAGATAGAGAATGGAATGTTCTTCCCCATTTATTTCTTGGGAGAGTACGGCCCCTAGACCAACCTCTGATGCGTCAGTCTGGACCACAAATTCTTTCTTAAAGTCTGGTGAGACCAGGACAGGCTGCTTGCACAGTGTTAGCTTCAGCTTTTGAAACGCGGTCTCCGTTTCTTCCGTCCATTTCACCATGGTTGATTTGGTGCCTTTTAGAAGATCTGTTAGTGGGGCGGCAATCGTGGCGAAATTCGGGATAAACCGCCGGTAGTATCCCACCATTCCCAGGAATGCTTTCACCTGCTTCTTTGAGAGCGGTTGCGGCCAGGTTTGAATTGCCTCCACTTTCTTGATCTGCGGCTTTATTTCGCCTCTCCCAACAACATAGCCCAGGTACTTGGCCTCCTCTTTTCCGATGGCACACTTTTTCGGATTTATGGTAAATCCTGCTTTCCTTAGTGCGTCCAAAACGGCCTGTAGTTTAGGTAGGTGACTAGCCCAATCTGGGCTAAAGACCACAATGTCGTCGAGGTAGGCTGCGGCATACTTCTTATATGGGGCTAGGATCCGATCCATAGCCCTCTGGAAAGTGGCTGGGGCCCCCTGTAGTCCGAACGGCATCCGCTTGTATTGAAAACAGCCATCAGGTGTTGAGAAAGCCGTCTTCTCTTTAGCCATTTGGGACATGGGGATCTGCCAGTAGCCCTTCGTCAGGTCAAGAGTGGTGATGTACCTCGCCGGTCCAAGCCTCTCGATGAGTTCGTCGACGCGGGGCATCGGGTACGCGTCACACTTGGATACCTCATTTAGCCGACGGTAGTCATTACAAAACCTCCACTCTCCATTGGGTTTCGGCACGAGGACGATTGGGCTCGACCACCCACTCTTCGACTCCTCTATTACCCCGAGGTCTAACATCCTCTTCACCTCAGCCGAGATCACCTCCCGGCGTGCTTCCGGAATCCGATACGGCTTCAAATTCACTCGTACTGCGGTTCTGTCAGCACGTCATGCTCTATCACTTGTGTATGCCCTGGCAACTCTGAGAACAGGTCCCGATTCCGCTGTAGTAATTCTCGACACTGTTGCTTCTGGGCCGGTGATAGAGTCTCTGCAATAGTGACCTCCTCCACCTTGCCTTCTGGTGCGGCTCCCAGGCAAGGAGTTTCCATAGGTTCACGGTCCCGCCACGGCTTGAGCAAGTTTATATGATATATTTGATAGGCCTTCCTTCGGCCAGACTGGTGGACTTTATAATTAACCTCGCTGACTTTCTCCACCACCTCGTATGGACCTTGCCATTTGGCGAGGAACTTGCTCTCGACGGTAGGGATCAGCACCAAAACACGGAACTGTCTTAGTCTCGCCAACCGGTTATAGACTCTCGCCTGGGCTTCCTGCGCCTGGAGGAGATGTTCCTTTACGATGGGCATCACCTTTGACATTCTCTCCTGTAACTGGGCGACATGTTCGATGATACTCCGGTGTGGCTGACTTCAGCCTCCCAAGTTTCCTTGGCGATGTCTAGGAGACCTCTTGGATGCCGCCCGTATAGGAGCTCAAATGGAGAGAAGCCCGTGGAGGCTTGAGGAACTTCTCTGACCGAGAAAAGCAAAAATGGGAGCAGGTAGTCCCAGTCTCTCCCATCCTTTTCAACGACCTTCTTGAGCATCACATTTAAGGTCTTGTTGAAGCGTTCCACTAGGCCGTCCGTTTGTGGATGATAAACCGAGGTCCGCAGCTGAGTTATCTGAAGGACTCTGCAAAGCTCCTTCATCACCTTGCTCATGAAGGGGGTTCCTTGGTCTGTTAGAATCTCTTTTGGTAGACCTGTCCGAGCAAAAATATGGACCAATTCTAGGGCTATACTTTTACTGGACATGTTCCTTAGGGGAACCGCTTCTGGATACCGAGTCGCATAGTCCATGACGACCAGGATATATTGGTGGCCCCGAGCTGATTTGACTATGGGGCCCACGAGGTCCATGGCAATCCTCTCAAAGGGAACCTCTATCACAGGTAGTGGAACTAAGGGCTACGGAGTGGGAGGAGGGAGCGGTTATTTGGCAGGTGGGACAGGACCTACAAAAGTTTTGAATTTCTCGATAACACCCTGGCCAATAGAACCTCCTCAGTATCCTCTCCTGAGTTTTCTCGACCCCTAGGTGTCCCCCCAGAACATGTGAATGGGCCATGTCTAGCACCCGCCGTCTGTATGGCCCCGGCGCTAACAGCTGTTCCACTATCTCACCGCCCCTCAGTTTGGCCACCCGATATAGCAACTCCCCCTGTACTGCAAAGTAGGGGAATCTGGTGTCGGCCCCCGGCTCTTGGGCAACCCCATTACATACAGTAACCTGGTCGAACGCCCCTTTTAAGGTCAGGTCTCGAACTTGAGCAGTCCCAAAGTTCTCTCTGGACATATCTAACGCAGGTAGGTCGGCCTCCTCGGTCACCGTCTCACCCTCATCACCGACAAGGACGCACAGTGGGAACTCCTCTCTCTGAGACTCTGTCGGGGTTCTTCTTCAAGGATCTCGTTTTTCGCCATGCTACTTAGTACAGTTCCCTTCCCCCACAAGTCCCAGAATAAGGAAAAATCACAGCCCAATATGACGGGATGTATCAGGTCCTTTACCACCCCGACTTCATGGGACTGGGCACCACAGTCTGTCCCTACTGTTACTGTGGCCACGGGATAGTCCTTGGCGTCACCATGGATGCACCGAACACCCAGGGTTTTGGAAGGGATCAACTGGTGGGGAAGGGATGCTCTGATAAAGGTCACCAGACTCCCGGAGTCCAACAGCCCAAGCATTTTTATTCCATTAATGGATATTGCACACGCCTGCGGTCCCTTGCCGGGTCGACAGTCCACGCTACAGGCTGGATAGGCATAATAGGAGACCCGTCTGCCTAGGCTGCAGTCCATGGGCTCAGGGGATATTTGACACTTGGCGGCTACATGTCCAGGGTTGTGACATCGCCAGCAAACTATATCTTTCCCATTTGTTCTAAAGGCCCCTTCAATAGGAGTGGGACGCCCCCCAGTGGTGGCTCTAGACCCCTTCCGTGGTGAACCCACCCCCTTTTGGGTATCCCAGTAGGGAGAAATGACTGCATCCGGTTTCCCAAGAGATCTCTCAACTACCTGGTACCTCTCTACCAGGCCGATAAAGTCATCTGAGTTCTGGGGATCACCCTGGGCAACCCAGGTCTGTACTGACTTGGGAAGGGAATGCATGAATCTATCAACCACCACCCGCTCAACCATCTGGGCCGGAGTGGAGGACTCCGGTTGTAGCCACTTCTGAACAAGATGCAATAGGTCAAACATCTGCGAACGAGGGGGTTTGTTGCTAGCATACGCCCAGTGATGAACTCGCTGGGCTCTTACTGCCATATTTACTCCCAGACGTGCTAAGATCTCTGTCTTTAGTTTGGGATACTCCTTAGCATCTTGCAGCGCCAGGTCAAAATACGCTTTTTGGGGTTCACCCGATAAATATGGCGCCAGAACCTCTGCCCACTGTGCTGGTGGAAGTCTCTCCTGATCAGCCACCCTCTCAAAAACAGTCAGAAATGCTTCTACATCATCCCCAGGGGTCATCTTCTGCATGGCCCGCCTTACCGCCTTCCTGACGTGAGAATCATCAGTCGGCCCTGGGGTTGGGGTGGCCGCCCGGCTCTGGATGGCGTCCGCCAAAAGCTGTATCTGTTGTTGCGCCTCCTGCTGGTGCTGCTGCTGCGACTTTTGCTGCAACTGGATCTGCTGAAGCAACAGTTTGGTCGTCTCCTGGTGCTGCTGCTGCATGCTCTGCTGGGCCTGCTGTATGCTCTGCTGGCTCTGTAGGTGTTGCTGCTGTATGCTCTGCTGTGCCTGGACCAGGTGCTTAACGAGCTCCTCCATGCTGCCGGACTTCTCTAGCTGTCTGGCAGACTTCACCCAGGACATCCACCGGTCTTTGTGGCAGGCTCACGTGTTCCTGGAATCCTGCACGCACTCTCACACCAACTGTGGTAAGACGACTCGCTCGGCTCTCCTGAAGGCAGACTCAGGACACACGTTCTCTGGTTTTCTTTCTGCTGGTTTATTATCAGCCATAAACTCATGCAGGTTTCGCAGGAAAAGTAAACATGACCCTTCTGGGTTAAACGGGAAAACATAAAAAAAAAAAAACAATAACTCAGTCCATAGATGAGTGGGTTCCGCCCGCTCTCGGTAGCATAAACGGCACTGCTAAAGTCCTTGTGGAAAGCTCTGCAGCTTCCACTATCCTGTCTGGAGACTTGCCTCTCCAGACCACAACACAGAGAAAAAAAACCAGGACTGAGCTTTTATACATTGCTCAGCCACACCCTTTTAACATATAACATGCTGGCAGATAAATAAAGTAGGTCTTAGTTCACACAGGAGAGCATCCTGTGTGACACATACCTCCCCTCAATAAAAATAAAACCAGTGACACTGTCACAATATATATATATATATACATTGCTCAAAAAAATAAAGAGAACACGTAAACAACGGAATATAACTCCATGTAAATCAAACTTCTGTGAAATCAAACAGTCCACTTAGGAAGCAACACTGATTGACAATCAATCTCACATGCTGTTGTGCAAATGGAATAGGCAACAGATGGAAATTATTGGCAATTATCAAGACACACTCAATAAAGGAGTGGTTATGCAAGTGGGGATCATAGACCACATTTCAGTACCAATGCTTTCTGGCTGATGTTTTGGTCACTTTTGAATGTTGGTTGTGCTTTCACACTCGTGGTATCATGAGACGGACTCTAAAACCCACAAAAGTGACTCAGGTAGTGCAGCTCATCCAGGATGACACATCAATGTGAGCTGTGGCAAGAAGGTTTGCTGTGTCTGTCAGCATAGTGTCCAGAGGCTGGAGGCGCTACCAGGAGACAGGCCAGTATACCAGGAGACGTGGAGGGGCCTTAGGAGGGCAACAACCCAGCAGCAGGACCGCTATCTCCGGATTTGTGCAAGGAGAAACAGGAGGAGCACTGCAAAATGACCTCCAGCAGGCCACAAATGTGCATGTGTCTGCACAAACGGTTAGAAACTGACTCCATGAGGATGGTCTGAGTGCCTGATGTCCATAGATGGGGGATGTGCTCACAGCCCAACACCATGCAGGACACTTGGCATTTGACACTGAACACCAGGATTGGCAAATTCGCCACTGGCGCCCTGTGCTCTTCACAGATGAAAGCAGGTTCACACTGAGCACATGTGGCAGACGTGACAGAGTCTGTAGACGCCATAGAGAGTGATCTGCTGCCTGCAACATCCTTCAGCGTGACCGGTTTGGCAGTGGGTCAGTAATGGTATGGGGTGGCATTTCTTTGAAGAGCCGCACAGCCCTCCATGTGCTTGCCGGAGGTAGCCTGACTGCCATTAGGTACCGAGATGAGATCCTCACACCCCTTGTGAGACCATATGCTGGTGCGGTTGGCCCTGAGTTCCTCCTAATGCAGGACAATGCCAGACCTCATGTGGCAGGAGTGTGTCATCAGTTCCTGCAAGATGAAGGCAATGAAGCTATGGACTGGCCTACTCATTCCCCAGACCTGAATCCGATTGAGCACATCTGGGACAGCATGTCTCGCTCCATTCACCAACGTCATGTTGCATCACAGACTGTCCAGGAGTTGGCGGATGCTTTAATCCAGGTATGGGAGGAGATCCCTCAGGAGTAGTGTTGAGCGATACGATACTGCAAATATCGGGTATCGGCCGATATTAGCTGTATCGGCCTTTCGATTCCGAATACCGATATTTTCGTCATATCGAATACCGGAATCGGATTTGTCACTGTCACTGTCTGTGTCCGTCGGTCGGGTCTGTCACTGTCAGTATCCGTCGGTCGGGTCTTTCAGGAGTCAGCGGCACTTACCTGGCAGAAGATCTCCGGCGGTCACGGCCTGGACTGCTTCATGGCCGCCATCCTCTTCTCCCCGGCGGTCACATGCAGTTTCTCGCGATAACTGCAGTGACTGCTGGGTAATCCCGGCCGTAAAGCAGTCAGTCCGATGACGTCACCGCTGGGGAAGCAGGTAATCAGCTGTGCTGCGTTGCGATGACAGGCTCTGCCTGTCATTGCGATGCAGCGGAGCTGGATCGTCGTGGGACAGTCGTTACTATGGACTGCGTCGGACAGGTGGTATACTGTTGGTTTGTTTTTTTTCTTTTTTTACAGGAGATCGATGGCGTCGCAGGAATGAGAGTACAATAAAAGAAATGAAAACTGTGTTGTCTCTTTTATTTCATTAAAATACTTTTTTCTTGCTTTGTCTTTTTTTTATGCATTTAATAACTTTGGGATTAATAATGGATCGGTGTCTTATTGACGCCTCTCCATTATTAACCGGGCTTATTGTCACCGTGCAATCAACGGTGACATTAACCCCTTATTACCCCGCTTGCCACCGCTACAGGGCAGTGGGAAGAGCCGGGTAAAGTGCCACAATTGGCACATCTTTTGATGCGCCAAATGTGGGGCTGCTGTAGCCTGGTATTATCAGGCTGTTGAGGGCCAAAATCCATGGGCCTTGACAGTCTTTTAATACCAGGCCGCAGCAGTCTGCATTTTACTTGGCTGGTTAACAAAAATAGGGGGACCCCTACGCCGTTTTTTTTTTCAAGGGGATCCCCTATTTTTGTTAACCAGCCAAGCTAAGCAGACTGCTGTGGCCTGGTATTATCAGGCTTGCAAGGTCCATGGATATTGGATCCTTACCAGCCTGAAAATCCAGGCCTCAGCGGTCTGCTTCATCTGGCTGGTTAACAAAAATAGGGGGGACCCCACGCCAATTTTTTTCGAGGGGATCCCCTATTTTTGTTAACCAGTTCCCTCTGACGTCACTGATTGTGTCCCTGGCTGACCTGAAGTGAAAGTGGAAAGCAGTCAATTAAGCTTTCCACTTCCTCTCCTGTCAGCCAGGAGAGGAACTCATTCATTTGGGGGTTTACTGTGAGGCTGCAGCATTAGCTGCGGTCCCTGCAGTAAACATTAACCCTTTCTGAAGGATTACACCGTGGGACCTGACTGTACATCGGATTGGTAAGAATAATTTTGCTTTATTATTTTATTTTTATTACAGGAAATGGTTTTAGCAGGAAAATAAAATATGGTCAAAAACTGTGTGATTATTTCATTAAACTTCTTTTTTATTAAAGTGTGTGTGTTTGATTTTTCTTTCATATAATAGGATTAATAATTGATAGTTGTCTAATTGACAGCTCTCAATTATTAACCTGGCTTAAAGTGACCTTTCAATTGCAAGGTCATTTTAACCCCTTATTAACCCATTCGCCACCGCTACAGGGCAATGGGAATAGACGGGCAAAGTGCCAGAAAGGGCAAATCTAATTAGAGATTTGCCCTTTCTGGGGTGTCTGGGGGCAGATGTTAGTAGCCGGGGGGGCCAAAAATAATGGTCCCTCTCTGGGCTATTATTATCTGCCCCCACTCACTGGCTTTGTCTGTCTGGTTGCGAAAATAGGGCGGGAGCCCACGCATTTTTTTTCAGCAATTTTACACCTCATATATATATATATACATGTCATTAAATTTGTGACACATATATATATATATTTATATTTATAGTTCATACACTTCTACATAGTATAATAGCCGCTAATTCAATTGCCGGCTTTTGTGAAAATGCAGAACCCGACATGAAATGACACTTGGTTTACATAGAGTTAACCATGTCTTTTCATGTAGTTTGATATCTGATTTGCACAAACAATTACATGAGTGTTAGTGTGCAAAATTTCACACCTGTAGGGGTTAATTAAAGGTGTAAATTCGTAGCAAAAAAGTCTGTTTTTTTACAACGAATTTACACCTTTAATTAACCCCTACAGGTGTGAAATTTTGCACACATAGACTGATGTAATTGTTTGTGCAAATCAGATTGCAAACGACATGAAAAGACATGGTTAACCCTATGTACACCAAGTGTCATTTCATGTCGGGTGCTTCTGTCTTTTCACAGAAGCCGGCTTTACCCGGCAATTGAATCAGAGGATATTTTACTATGTAGAAGTGTATAAACTATACATATATGTATATATATATATGTCACAATGACATGTATATATATATATATATGTATTCTATGTGTGTATATTTAGTGTTTACAAGGAAATAAAGGTTTTTTTTAGTTGCGATATTTTGTTCCCATAGACTTACATTGGACTTCCGGTATCGGAATCGGATATCGACGATATTTAGTGATATCGGCGATACCATTTCGATACAATATTTTTAGATATCGAGCAGTATCGCTCAACACTACTCAGGAGACCATCTGCCGCCTCATCAGGAGCATGCCCAGGCATTGTAGGGAGGTCATACAGGCACAGGGAGGTTATACAGGCAGGTGGAGCCCACACACACTACTGAGCAGCATTTTGACTTGTTGTACAAAAGTCTTTGCTGGTGATGACAGCTTCAAGATGCCTCCTGTATGGAGAAACTAATCACAGGCATTGCACAGGTGTGATTTTGCCCCATTCTTTCACACAAACACTCCTCAAATTCTGAAGCTCCTGTGGGTTCCTTCTATGAACTCTGAGCTTGAGTTCCTTCCCTAAACTTTCTACTGTATTTAGGTTCAGTGATCGGCTCGGCCATTCTAGAAGCTTTATTTAATTTCTCTGAAACCTATTGAGAGTTTCCTTGGCTGTGTGTTTGGGCTCATTGTTTTACTGAAATGTCCACCCTCATTGCATCTTCATCATCCTTGAAGTAGATGGCAGGAGATTGTTTTTAAGAATTGGTACATTTGTCAATTCAATTTCATGAAGTTTGTCATTGCCGTATGATGAAAAACAGCCCCACACCGTGATGTTCCCAATTTCAAACTTCACTGTTGGTATGGTGTTTTTGGGGTGCTATACTGTGCCTTTTGACCTCCAAACATGCTGTGTATTATGGCATCCAAAAGTTCAATTTTGATCTCAGCTGACCAGACTATATTCTTCCAGTATTTCACAAGCATGTCTAAATGTTGTTGAGCAAACTTTAAATGTGCTTGAACATGCATTTTGTACAGCAATTGAGTCTTCTGTGGTTAGCGTGCATACATGCTGTGGAGATTGAGTGCATTAATTATTGTTTAATTTGAAACACTTGTACCTGCTGGTTACAGGTCTTTTTTTTGGCTCTCCACGGGTGGTCCTTGGCTCTTGTACAACTCCTCTGACAACTCTTTGAAATCTTGGGGGGAGCACTTGGTAATGGTCAGTTTACTGTGAAATGTTGTTCTTTCTACTTCCGGATTATGACCCCAACAGTGCTCACTGGATCCTTCAGTAGATAAGAAATTCTTCCGTAACCAATGTCATCAGAATGTTTTGCAACAATAAGGTTGTGAAGGTCTTGAGACAGCTCACTGTTTTTACCCATCATGAGATGTTTCTTTTGTGGCACCTTGGTAGTGAGACACCTTTTTATAGGCCATTAGTTGAACCAGCTGATAGTGAAAAATCACAAGTGGCAGGTTTGCTTTCTGATTACAGATAGATGTCAGCTGGTTTCATGACTTTCCGTGGCTTTCTGCAGCTCTCTTTCTTCATGTGTTCAATACTTTTTCCCTTTCTTATTTCTCATTATTATACATTGTTATCCATAGCTTAATGTATGTACATCTATACCTATTTCACCCCCTATATATATATATATACATATATATATATATATAATTCCATGTATAGTAGGTCTGCACCTAAGGCATGGAAATCAACAGTTTTACTAACTTCACAAAGAAGATAGAAAATATACAAGACCATTGATGCCTACCCCTTTTACCCTCCTTATAATTTTGCCATGTCTATGCTATAGGCTTGATAAAAAAAGAAATGTCTGAGAATCTGCTTTTCAACTATTTTAATATTGCCTCACTATTAAGAAGGACAAGGTTGTATCGTAAAAAAGATCTAAGGTCAATATAGCAAGAAGTTTGTACAACTTTGAATCTTCTGACTTAGTTTTTTAGTATTATTATTCTTGGACAACGAGAGCTAAAAACACATACACAAATGTGCAAATAATGTAATATTAAAATGATATACTTACTAAAATAGTACGAATTGTACAAAACTAAGATGATTTACATTAATACTATTAACTACTATTAGATGATTTATTTTTGCTATAATAATAATAATAAAAATTGAAAAAAAACAATGACAATATACAAGCACTTTTTGGAACGTTTGGGAAATATTATTAACAGTATTAAATCAACTTTTTTCAATGTATACAGGAAACAAGCTTTATGCCCTAAAACCTTATATAAAAAGCATGAACTGATATCGTAATGCACTAATACACAGTCACTCCCATTTTATATACTTCATGGCTTAATTTCAATATTACCTAAATCAGAAATGATCTCTTAAAAAATTCTCTTCCATTGACAGTACATGACTATAAGAATTTGACAATTATATAAATTTAGCAATTTTTTTAAAACTATTTAATGTAAAAAAATATAATAAGGTAAACCTAAAAATAATTTCATGTGATAAATTTTGATTTGGAAAATTACTGTAAAAAAACAACATTTTTTTTCATAGATTATATAGCTGATGTATGATGACGTTGCATGTGGCACACTTTATTACACTTATGCTAGAGGCTGTTGATAATTCAATATAACGTTTGCAATAATATTTTTTTTTTCCAAATTAGTTTAAAAAAAATTAAAAAAATGTTTTTACATATTTTGGTTATTTAAATGCAATTGTATTTATAGATGTAGCACAAATAATTACACAGATGATTTGTTACAAATTCTGTAAATGCATCACTTATTACGGAAAGCAAAGATTACATTAAAAATTAAATTTAAGAATTGTTATTTTATTATTATTTTATTAATATGATCAACATTTTATTTATTTTTTTATTTTATGATGTGTTATTAATTCTGAAAGTATTACGTGTGAAATTTAGAAACTAAGTCTCAACTACTTATTCCAAAATTTAATATAGCAATACTAAATAAATGTAATAAAAATAAATAAATAAAAAAAATATATATATATATAAATATTTCATTTATATTTCATTATCACTTTATTTTATTTACTCGTTACTTTATTTCTGGACTTTTGTGACACAAGTGAGTGAGATGATCTCTTATTTCTTCCTTTTGTACTTTATTTCACAGGCTTTACATAATTTGTTCAGAGCAATTATGGACAACCTGATCCTCACTATTTTTTTCCCCAAATTACTGTAAATCGACAGACGTGCTCGGACAAGTATTCTCAAGTGAACCGAAGATCACCAAAGTTTTTATTTGCAGTAACAGCATTGGAAAAGTTATCAAATTTCTGAAACAAACTTTTAAAGAAATAAAAAAAAGTACTAAGATATTTTATATATTTGTTTTAATTTATTGATTTATTTCTTCCATAAAATTTTTGTAATGCAGCAAAAATATGTATATTTTTATTGGTCTATTAATTATGTTTCAAAAAGTCGGAAAATATTGGATTCTTTTTTATACATTTGTTCGGTTATTTCAGTAAACTCAAAAAGTTTATATTTTGCGTCTTATTTCTTATTGAATTATATTTTTATGATTATTATGAAATTTATACTTATGTTTGCTCATACAATTTCCCATGCTTTGTGTCCATTCCACGGAGTATTAGTACATTAAAGGCATCTGAGTGATCTCCACTAATTGCAGCGGTCCTAATTAAATTACTCTTCAGCTCATGAGTAAGGTTGGCTTATAATTACTATAACTGGATTAGAAACATAACAATCCTTTTGATTTGCTGAGTGTTAGGCGTTTAATAATCCAGTTTTATCTTACCTGTACTCTTACTTCTGGGAGGTTCACCTTCATGGCCAGTTCCTCTCTGCTGTACACATCTGGGTAATGTGACTTCTCAAAAGCTCTCTCTAGCTCATGGAGTTGGTAAGTAGTGAAGGTGGTTCGGTTCCTCCGGTGTTTCTTCTTGGGTTGTTCATCATCTGATAGTTTTTGGTCACTGTTATTTGCCGATAACCCTGGGCTCAAGCACTCACTGGAAGTTTTGCTACAGTATGTATCTGAAATAGGTTCAGAAGGTTCATATTATTTAGAAGGTAACCCTACAAGATACCAGTTGCCATCAAATGGTTGAACACTTTGACCAGCTACTACTTGATCATTTGATGAATTTGGTTAAAAAGTAACAATAAGAACTTGATTTACTTAGTCTACTTCTAATGTTTGTGGGGCCATCTAAGAAGTCACCAAGGGTCTTAACAATGTATCAACTACTTTATAAGTGGTCCTGGGAACACCTATAAAGTAGAGAAACTCTTGTCAATTTCGGAAGAGTCTCAACCTTCAATAGCAATGTCATGGTTGCTCTGTAGAAATTTAAAGACTAAGCCCTTGGCCAACGTACAAAGAGAAAAATTAATCCATAGGTTGTATATATAGTCACTTACCACCATAGTTGTCCTCCTGTCTGTCTTCTATCTGGCTCTGCTGTGGTTGTATATCCTCAGCCATTTTGTGATGACAGTGTCGAGAGTTCCTCTTCTCAGCTTCCTTGCCATTCCTGGGACTGCCCTCTGGTTGGAATGAGCACAGAACATTGTCCTCTTTGGAAAATCCTAAAATAGCCTCTATGCTGTGAATTCTGGATGAATTTCCAACAGGACTTCTCACTAAGTGTCCAGAAAGAGAGAAGTTTCCCTCTGCCATAAGTGAAGGACTGTGGAGATGCATTGGGGGATACCTTTTTTGTTATTTTATATCTATGTCGTCAATGATCTTATTGATACTTTCCAAAGTAGGTGCAGAAAAGTCTACAAGTCCATGGGTTTTTTGGGGGATTCTAGAGATTTCCAAAGTTCTTGAAGATCTCTCCTTGAAGCTTTTAGGCTGTAAACGCCTATTCCTATATATGATATTATAAGGGGTAGCAGTGTGCTAACATATTTTAGCAACAACAGGCTGCAAATCTCTCTTAAGAAAGGCTGATTCCTCTAAGCTGGCTCCCAGGATCAGATCCTTCTGCTTGAGCGGTGTATGACTAGCTGTCCTTCAAGAGCAGAGGATCAGCTCCTTATGACCTCTGGGAAGGAGTGACTCAGTCCCAGCTTGCTGAAGACTTTTAAAGTAATGTCTGTTCTTTGTGGCTGTGTGTCAGCTGCCCCTGCTGTGCTCATCTAAAGCTGTCACATCCCCACCACTAGATGAGGCTTTGTGTTTATGGACACTACCTGGATAAGAAGAAGAAGACACTAACTCAAGCTCCACCTCTCCCAAATTTCTATTCATCAAGATCCACAGAGCTTAACTCCCAAACACAATGTTTGTTTAAATAGTTTACCCCCTTTTATTCCTTGCAGCGGAGCTAAATGCGTTATTTAACCCTGCGTGGCTGCACGGAAAGTAATAAGTTCACAATTACTGTCTGAATTAAGATAATACCGACCTGCATTCCTATGTAAATTCTGGTGATATCACTATAAGTTTTGCCAAAACAGAACCTCAGCTACATCTGGACATAACTGTAGTAGGTATCATACATGTAGGGGGTGAATACAAGTGGTGCGGCATTGGTGTGGACTTTCCTTTGGCTGACAGATGTCTCTGGGTAATTATCATAATGGTCTAATATAAATTATAAATTGGATTGATTAACATAATCAGCTTGTCCCATAAACAGCTTGATTTCACACAATCTTTACAGGGTACATTAATAAGATTGAGTGAGATAATTTATTTCATAGCCTAGCCTCAGAGCAGAAGACCACCATGTCTGTCTATCTATCTATCTATCTATCAATTTATCTATTTTCTTTCTCATATCTATATATCAATCTACTTCTATCGATCTATTTCTTGATTTTCTATTTATCATATAGCTCAATTAATGTCTAATATCTATTTTTCTAAATATCTTTCCAATGTGTACCTATAACTATCTATCTCTTATCTATTTTCTTTCTATGTTTGTACGCATCTATTTATCTACTGATCTCTATTATTTATTTTACTTATATAGTGCCTTATGTTTTTGCCAAAACCTACATGACTTTTGCCAAAAGCTTGTGGGAAATGTGTTATGGTCTGATGAGACCAAGGTTGACATTTTTCCAGTAATTCTAAAAGGTATGTTTGGTACAAAGTCAACACTGCACATCATCAACAGAACACCATACCCACAGTGATGCATAGTGGAGGCAGCATTATGATTTGGGGCTGTTTTTTGGCAGCTGGAACTGGGGATTTAGTTGAGGAAGGTAAGTGTGAATAATTCCAATATCAGTCACTTTGCAACAATAGCATGTGGGAAATGTGTTATGGTCTGATGAGACCAAGGTAGAAATTTTTCCAGTAATTCTAAAAGGTATGTTTGGTACAAAGTCAACACTGCACATCATCAACAGAACACCATACCCACAGTGATGCATAGTGGAGGCAGCATTATGATTTGGGGCTGTTTTTTGGCAGCTGGAACTGGGGATTTAGTTGAGGAAGGTAAGTGTGAATAATTCCAATATCAGTCACTTTGCAACAATAGCATGTGGGAAATGTGTTATGGTCTGATGAGACCAAGGTAGAAATTTTTCCAGTAATTCTAAAAGGTATGTTTGGTACAAAGTCAACACTGCACATCATCAACAGAACACCATACCCACAGTGATGCATAGTGGAGGCAGCATTATGATTTGGGGCTGTTTTTTGGCAGCTGGAACTGGGGATTTAGTTGAGGAAGGTAAGTGTGAATAATTCCAATATCAGTCACTTTGCAACAATACATGAAGGCCTCTGCTAAAAAGCTGAAAATGAAGAGAAATTTCACCTTTCTGTACGATATCAACTCTAAGTTACCTCCAATTCAATAAAAGCATTGTTTTGCCAGAAGAAGATCAAAGTTTTGGAATGGCCCAACCCGAACCCAGAGCTGAATCCAAGTGAAAATCTGTAGTGACCTGAAGAGGGCGCTGTACACAGGAGATGCCCTTGCAATCTGACAGATGTGGAGCTGCTGCAGGGAAGAGCTGGCAAAGATTGCCAATTCTAGATATGCTCGTCTGCTGATAGACTTCCTCCCGAAAAGGCTGAATGTTGTCAGAAATTCAAAGGGGACTTCTACAAAGTATTAGTTTAGATTTATGCAAAAACATTATTTTAGCTCTTTATTTTTCTTTTTCCACCCCAAAATGTTTCAGTCTGTTTCTCAATGGATTTGAATAGATTATGCAAGGTGGAACAAGCTCTGAAATGATTATTTTTGGTAGGATTTTTTTTACATGACAAAACATGGGATTTTATCAGGGATTTGTAAACTATCTAGTGTATCTATTTCTCTATTATCTATCTTTCTTTAATATAGCTAAATATTCTAATGTAGACTTCACTGTCATCTACTTCTACTAAAACACAGAGCAGCAGCAGTAGAAGCATCAGTCTATAAAGAAAGCAAGAACCTGTGAGCAGTCTTACAAGAAAAGTTTTTGCTGAGCTTCAGGTGAATGGAAGAAAAGACTTTATAATAATTAGACTTTTTTTTTATCCTTAATCATATGTTACAATAAAAAAGAAAACTTATTATATCGATTACTTAAATTAATACTGTTTTTTGCCTTATATAGCTTTATAAGGATTTTATTTAACTACATTAATAATAGGTGTAATTAATTATCTGATAATCTGAATGCATTGCAGATAAATAATCGTTTTATTATTAGTTTGATTATAACGTGAAAATAATTAAAAAATAAAAATGCAAATATTAAATAGTACAAATTGTAATATAATAATAATAATTAATAACAATAATAATATTACAATACCAATAAAACTAATAATAAAATAATAAAAGGGGGAAATAAAAGCAATCTTAATGATATGAAACTAATCATTCAGTTTAGAGTTTCAATTTAGGTTTAAAAATTGTAAAAAAAAAAAACCCATAAAACATTTTTAGTAATGTTTTATTTTCTGCTTTATCTTATTTATTTGCTTATTTTTAATTATTGTCACTTTTTTGTTATTGTTCTTTCTATTGTCTTCATAAGAGAATAGGAGTTGCTGGGGAGTAAATGTAATTGGAAAGTCTTAAAACCTGAGTTTGGATTCTACATATTTTCCTTTGCATTAAATTACATGGTAATAATGTTATGAAACTTCCCGACAAATCGTTTTAGGGTCCTCACCTCCTAGGATATTATTGCCCTCCCATAGCTGTTGTTTAACTATTTAATAACGTGTCCCTGAGAAATGACGGCTGTGCTGCCCCAGAGAGCAGGGCGGCCGGGGACATGGGAGGGAAGGCTTGGGCCTTTTGTACAGGGATTTATAAAGCAGATAAATAGCATTGTGTGGTCACCACAAGACTATGATGGCCGCCAGCTGGAGACCATTGTTACCATGTGCACTGCTCAATAAGAAGCATTTATGTAGTGAATGAGGATCACAATCCGTCAGGCTCCATCATGTCACCACTGACCACTGAATACATACAACCAGAACTTCTATTATTGTAGACTTATAGTGACCAACTAGAACAGCTACCTACATGGATAAATATAAATGAGGTAAATTAGGAGATAGATATTCAACAATCAAAAGAAAACAAACATCATAGTGTTTCAGAGGACAATGACAAGATTGGCCCGGTGTCTTTCATTTGTGCTTAATAACTGCCAACTTACAGGAACGGACAGATGCACCTACATGGTACAAAAATCCATAAATCAGGGAGTTTCAAACAAGCCATAGAGATAATAAAAGACAAGGACTGCAGAACCTTTTATGCCATCTGAAGGAAACTCTACCTTCTGAAGATTCCAGTGAGGGTCTGGGTAAAAATCTTCCATTCCACCATCGCCCCAATCCTCTTGTTCGGCAATGAAGTTAGCATCCTCACACATACCTAGACAGCCCAGCAGAAATATTCTACCTGGAATTTTGCAAGCACTTTCTCCAGGTCCATCAGAGAACCACCAGCAGTGTCTCACAGGATGAGTTAGGCAGATTCCCCCTAGACCTTGTAATCCAAAAGAGAGCACTGTCACTTTAGGCTCACCTGCATAGTAGTAGTCCAGGTTCCCAACAACATAAAGCCATGCTACATGCAGATGCTACACACGAACCAGGACCCTTGAAACAACTCATCTGAACCCACCCTGACCGAAACCCCAATCACAGCAGCCTGACGAAAGCTGAAAAGCTGGAATCAGAAAGATGGTAGGCGAGAGCCAAGAGAGGTATGTCAGTGACTTAGGGGAACTATATCATTATTTCATAGAAACTGACCATGTACCAGAGTCTACAGATAAACTACAGACTGGGCCCAGGGACATTCACCATGGTATAAGCACTGGAACTGCTATTCTTCTGGATTGTTTGGTGTACAAGGAATCTGCTCAACTCAGCCCGACAGGCACTGAAGGAGCAGCTTTGAATGATCTGTAGAAGGTGCTTTGCAGAATTCTAGGTGGAATATTTCTGATGGGCTGAAATCCCCACCTATACTTCACAGCCATACTGAATTTGGACTATAATGGACAGCAGTGTTGTAACTAGAATCCCATGGGCTCCAGTGCAAAATTTGGACTTGGGCACCCACCTCCATGGTGGTCAGATATATAAGCTTTTGTAGTGTTCTAGATTCAATAGAAATATGTGCTCACTATGCATGTAATAATGTAACCATCCTGGCACCTTTCTGTAATAATTTACCCCGTGCTTGCTCCTTCCTATAATAATGTCCTCCATTCTGGCCTCTTTCTGGTTCCTCCGACCTGACCCCCATCCTGCAATAATGTCTCTCATCCCAGGCCTCATCCTGGTATAATGTCATCCATCCTATGCTCCTTTGGGTCATAATGTCCACTGCCCTGGGCCTCTTCCTGTTATAATGTCTCTCGTGTTAAAATAATGTCACCATTCCTGTTATAATGTCCCCAAACATAGACCCCTTCCTGGTAATGTCCCCCATTCCTAACCCTTTCCAGTAATAATGTTCCCCATCTTGGGCCCCTTCCAGACATAATGTTCCCTGTCCTTGGCCTCTTACTGTAATAATGTCCCCCATCCTGGTCCCTTCCTGTAACAATGTCCCACATTCTGTTGTAATGTCTCCCATCATAGGCCCCTTACTGGTATAATGTCCTCAATCCTGGGCCCTTTTCTGTAATAATGTCCCCTTTCCTGGCACCTTTCTGTAATAATGCCCATGTCATGGCCCTTTTCTGTGTTAATGTCCCCCGTTCTGTACTTTCTGTAATAATGTATTTTATCCTAGGCCTTTTACTGGTATAATGTCCTCCATCCTGTGCGCTTCCTGTTATAATGTCCCCCATCACGTGCTCCTTTCTGGTAAAATGTCCCCCTTCTTAATATAATGTCCCTCATCCTGAGCCCCTTCTAATAATAATGTCCCCCATCCTGGGCCCCTTACAGGCATAATATCCCCTGTTCTGGGCCGCTTACTGTAATAATGTCCACCATCCTGGTCTCTTCCTGCAGCAATGTCCCCATCCTGGTATAATGTCCCCCCATCATGGGCCTCTTTCCTGGAATAATGTTCACCATTTATTGGTTCATTAAAACAAAAATGACATGAGTGGTGAATGCTCCATGAATGATAGCTGTATGTGGCAATCATTCATGGAGCATTCACCACTCATGTCATTTTTGTTTCAATGGACCAATAAATGTTCAAGTTTTTAAGGAGCTGGAACATTTTTCTCTTTGTTGGATATCTGTGGACGTTTCATCAGACGTAGTTCCGTTCACCTGTGATGGTTGTTGGTTAGCTGGTTTGCTTTTTCTACATGTCTATAATGTTCACCATCCAATAACAATGTCCCATATCCTGGGCCCCTTCCTTGTATAATGTCCCCTATCACATAACAATGTCCCCTATCCCAGTATACTATCACCCATCCTGGGAACTTTCTTGGTGAAATGTCCTCCTTCCTTGGGCTCCATTCTGGTGAGATGACGCTGATCATGGTACCCTTCCTGGTGTAATGTCCTCCATCCTGGGTCCTTTCCTGATATAATGACCACCATCTTTGTGTAATATACCTTTCTGGGCCTTTTTCTGGTATCAACGTGCATCGTCCTCTTCTGTAGCCTGCAGCTGACTTTGGCATGCCATCCACGAGCGGCGCATGATGTCACTATCATGCACCACTCATGATGGGCACGCAGGTGCCAGCTGTTGGCCTCTGATTGGCCAACAGTGTGTATAGCAGTGCAGTGACCCCTATGGTCCTTGCGCCACAATACACTTCAGCTGAACGTGCGTCCTTGGAGGCACATCCAGCTGAAATAGGCATTGGTGTTGACAGGCCCTCCCCCCCACACGGGCTCTGTCCTTGTTGTATCCTTTGCGACCCTGATTGTTACTCCCCTGATGGATAGCACAAATTAAGGGTGCTAGGTTGATTTTGCTTTTCTCCTTTGGAACATCAAAATGTTTGTTTTCTTTGGATTAATAGGTAATGCCCATGTTGGAATTCATTGCTCCAGGATTTGCAGGTTGTCTTGAGGGCCTTTCTTGGCTGGTGACAGCAACAGTAGGTCATTTGCATACAGCAGAAATGTAACTTGAGCATCATGGAGGGTAAGACCTGGTGCTTGGGAGGATTATAGAGCGATAGATGTAGATGTTGAAGAGTGTTGGACTTACTGTAGACTGCAGCCCTCACTCACTGAGTTGATCTGCTGGAAATAAATCAATCTTTACTAGTAGTAATTTTTTGATAAGGGTCAGTGACAAGCGATGACATCATTGAGATTACCGAAGGTCACTGAGGCTGCGTTAACAGCCAGGCCAATGAACTGCAGTGACCTCAGTGAGGTCACCACTATCACCCTGAGAAAAAGTCTCATGGTGCAGTGTTGAGCTCAGTGAGCTCACCGCAGATCACCATGAGAAATTTATCAAGGTGAACTGTGGTGAACTCACTGTGACTGTTTAAGTGGGTACAGAAGCAGGATACTTTCTCTGACTAAGATGTCATCGCTCCTCACCATCTTTGTGGAACCCTCTAAGTCTGTGAGAATTGCACAAATGTCAGACATCCATGCCTGTTGTGAATATGCTAGAGGCGGCTTCTGAGCTGGGGCTCCCTCCGGTGGTTGCTGAGGGTAGTGAACTGATTAATGAATGGCCTTCAGCTGGTAGGATATAAGTTGCCTGATTTCCCAGGAGCCTTGCCGGTTATCAATTGTTCTTCTGGTCTTGCTTGAAGCACTGCTAGTTTCCTGCTCTCCTTCAGATAAGTGTTTGCTGGGTTTTTTTTTCTCTGTTTGATTTTCTCTGCTGGTTTGCTGCCTGCAGTGGACTGCAGCCTGTCCCCTTTTTGGGGTCTGGCGCTGCAATTGTGCTCCGTTTGTGTCTGCACTTTTGCTTTGCTCTTTTGTTACTTTTAATTTGCTGAATAGCGTTTTGTTACACCAGAAATCTGATTTAGGTGGAAGAGGTCGAGTGATCTCAGGTTTTTTTTGCAATCAGACGTGTTGGTATTTTTGTTAGGGTTTTTGTTGGATTGCAGTCAGAATTCTTTCCTGTACTTTTCTGTCTAGACAGATTGGGCCCCAGCATGTGCTCATTCTATTTTCTGTCTGTGTCCGAGCTTTCTTCTTGTCTAACCGCCATTACATGTTTGGGGGCTTAATATTTTCTTTGGGGATCTGCTCCGGGGCAGATAGCTTTCATCTTTCTGCCTTTAGGTGTAGTTATCTCTCAAGCTGTGACGAGGCGTCTAGGACCAACGTAGGAACGCTCCACGGCTACCTCTATTTGTGTGGTTAGTTCAGGTTACTGCAATCCAATAGGTTCCAGCCTCTCTGGTGTGTTACCGCTTTTGCTATTTTTTGCCATTTCTCCTCAGTTACCGAAACATAACACATGCCCACTCTTCAGTTGTTATATGCGGAGGCTGACCAGAATACCGACAGGCGTGTTGGAGCTAGTACCCAACCACTGGCCTCTTCTGCTCACAAAGAATTGCCAGCATGTGCAGTGTGAAGTTTCAGTGCGTGGTGATGTGGCACACCAGTCAGTGAGCTGGCACTTGCATGTGCTGTTGCAGCACTGCCAGAGTGGAGGCGGCTGTAGGTGACTTGTGGAAATGGGCGCTTACGCAGCGAACCTTGATCAGATGCTCTGGCAAATCTGTGTATGTTTTCAGAAACTGGTGAACTAGTAAGTTGCACATGAGCCAATCATGGTATGTTGTGCCACCAGGTTATGCCCATTATCACACATGACCATGCCTGGTTGGAGGCTTATTGGCGAATCCAAAGCTGTGTCTGGTCTGTTATTCTTTTAAGTAACTCTGTTGCAGTGTGTGATTTGTCTCCTAGACAAATTAGCTTCAGCAGAGCCTGTTGCCACTTCACTGAGGCAGTGCTGCAGAGATTCCATCTTCCAGCTGATGTGGACTATGTGTTCTGAGATACCTCATTGTAGATGGAAGATGAGAATCAGAAGGTGGTGCAGGAAATGCTGTAGGAGGTGGAAGAAACACTGATAGAAGTGGGACCAGCAAACCATAGCGTTGGGAGCACAGCCTCCACAATATTCATCCAGTGTGCCATCAGGGAAATGTAGCATCCCTGGTCACAGGTGCTTGTCCACGTGTCAGTTGTTAAGTGGAAAATGCCAGTAAGTGCGCTAGTAAGTGCATGGGTGATGTTCCTAGACTCGTGCTGGCACAAGGTGGGGACACCACATCAAGAGAAAAAGTGGCTGCTGGGACCAAGTATTGAGGGATGGCAAAAACCCTCTGTGTCTACCAGCCTAAATGCAGGGGTGCACCTACCATGAGGCGAGTTGAGTACTCTGCCTCAGGCGGCGGTCCCTTCCTCAAGATAGGGGGCGGCAGATTCTCATCTCCTTCATCTGCTCGTATTTCTCATATATTGCTGCTCTGTGCGCACAGGACCTGTGATGATGTCACAGGAGGGGAGGGGTCAGGCGTCATGTGATCAGGGACCGCCCTCAGTGTATGCAGGACTCTGCTGTGCTGGTTGTCATGGTGCTGGATGTTGGAAGTATATGTGTGGGGTCAGGAGGGGTTTGCAGTGTGGATACAGCAGAGCCGTGTGTGTATGAGGTGTATGGATCGGAGCCGTGTGTGTATGGGGTGTGCGGAGCCCTGTGCGTACGAGGTGTGTGGAGCGGAGCCGCGTGTGTACAAGGTGTGTGGAGCGGAGCCGTGTGTGTACAAGGTGTTATCGGAACGGAGCCCTGTGTGTATGAAGTGTACGGAGCCACGTATGTACGAGGTGTGCAAAGCAGAGCCGCGTGTGTACGAGGTGTACAGAGTAGAGCCGCGTGTGTATGGGGTGTGCGGAGCAGAGCCACGTGTATACAAGGTGTAGAGAGCGGAGCCATGTGTGTACAAGGTGTATGGAATGGAGCCCTGTGTGTATGAAGTGTACGGAGCCACGTATGTATGAGGTGTGCGGAGCAGAGCTGCGTGTGTACGAGGTGTTCGGAGCGGAGCCCTGTGCGTACAAGGTGTGCGGAGCCGCATGTGTGCGAGGTGTGCGAAGCGGAACCCTGTGCGTACGAAGTGTGCAGAGCCCTGTGCGTACAAGGTATGCGGAGCCCTGTGAGTACGAGGTGTGTGGAGCCACATGTGTACGAGGTGTGCGGAGCGGAGCCCTGTGCGTTCGAGGTGTGCGGAGCCACGTGTGTACGAGGTGTTCGAAGCGGAGCCCTGTGCGTGCAAAGTGTGCGGAGCCCTGTGCGTACGAGGTGTGCGGAGCCCTGTGCGTATGAGGTGTGCGGAGCCGCATGTGTACGAGGTGTGCGGAACGTAGCCCTGTGCGTATGAGGTGTGCGAAGCGGAGCACTGTGCGTACGAGGTGTGCAGAGCCGCGTGTGTACGAGGTGTGCGGAGCGGAGCCCTGTGCATACGAGGTGTGCGGAGCCGCGTGTGTACGAGGTGTGCGAAGCGGAACCCTGTGCGTATGAAGTGTGCGGAGCCCTGTGCGTACAAGGTGTGCGGAGCCCTGTGAGTACGAGGTGTGTGGAGCCACATGTGTACGAGGTGTGCGGAGCGGAGCCCTGTGCGTACGAGGTGTGCGGAGCCACGTGTGTACAGGTGTTCGAAGCGGAGCCCTGTGCATGCGAAGTGTGCGGAGCCCTGTGCGTAAAAGGTGTGCGGAGCCCTGTGAGTACGAGGTGTGTGGAGCCACATGTGTACGAGGTGTGCGGAGCGGAGCCCTGTGCGTATGAGGTGTGCGGAGCCACGTGTGTACGAGGTGTTCGAAGCGGACCCCTGTGCGTACAAGGTGTGCGGAGCCGCATGTGTACGAGTTGTGCGGAGCATAGCCCTGTGCGTACGAGGTGTGCGGAGCGGAGCCCTGTGCGTACGAGGTGTGCAGAGCCGCGTGTGTACGAGGTGTGCGGAGCGGAGCCGCGTGTGTACGAGGTGTGCGGAGCAGAGCCGCGTGTGTACGAGGTGTGCGGAGCAGAGCCGCGTGTGTGCGAGGTGTGCGGAGGAGAGCCGCGTGTGTACAAGGGGTGCGGAGTGGAGCCGCGTGTGTACGAGGTGTGTGGAGCCGTGTGTGTACGAGGCATACAAAGTGGAACCGTGTGTGTACAAGGTGTGCGGAGCCGTGTGTGTACGAGGCATACAAAGCGGAACCGTGTGTGTATGAGGTATGCAGAGCCATGCGTGTACAAGGTTGGTGTATCGTGGGGGCATTCATACCTCCCAACCGTCCCAGACCCAGCGGGACTGTCCCGATTTTGAGAGTCTGCCCCGATGTCCCGGCCGGGAGCTTACTTTTCCCGTGGACACAGGAGTACATAGCGGAGCCTCAAGGAGTTCTTCAAAACTCGCACGTGACGTTCCACCGGAAGTGATGTGCTGGAAGCTAACCGAAATGAGATAATTTTGGGAGGAATTGTGACGGAACCATGGAGGCACTTCAGGGAATGCTTCAGATCCACCACCGTGACCTCCTCCGACAGCACGGACAGCGAGATCGCCTTGGAATCGGGGATGCCAGCCATATGAGCGGATCATGATATGTCCTGCAGCGGGAGGCTCAGGTGTGCATTACAATGGGAGCCGGGCTGCTGTAGTATCTTTATAGAATCTTTCTTTCTCTCTCTGTTTCTTTCTCTCTCTTTTATTTTTTTCCCTCTCTAATCTTTTTTTCTCTCTCTGTTTCTTTCTCTCTCTGTTCTTTCTTTCTCTCTCTGTTCTTTCTTTCCCCTTTCTTTCTATGTTCTTTCTTTCCCCTCTTTCTTTCTTTCTGTACTTTCGTTCTTTCCCCTCTTTCTTTCTTTCTTTCTTTCTTTGTTCTTTCTTTTGCTCTCTGTTCTTTTTCTTTCCCCTCTTTCTTTCTCTCTGCTCTTCCTTTCTCTCTGTTCTTTCTTTCTCTCTCTGTTCTTTATTTCTCTCTGTTCTTCCTTTCTCTCTCTCCGTTCTTCCTTTCTCTCTCTCCGTTCTTCCTTTCTCTCTCGCCATTCTTTTCTCTCTCTCTGTTCTTTCTCTCTCTCCGTTCTTTCTCTCTCCGTTCTCTCTCTCCATTCTTTCTCTTTTCATTCTTTCTTTCTTTCTCTCTCTGTTCTTTCTTTCCCCCTCTTTATTTCTCTCTCTCTGTTCTTTATTTCTTTCTCTGTTCTTTCTTTCTACTTTCTATCTCTCTCTGTTCTTTCTTTCCCCTTTCTTTCTTTCTATGTTCTTTCTTTCCCCTCTTTCTTTCTCTCTGTTCTTTCTTTCTTTCTTTCCCTTCTTTCTCTCTCTCTGTTCTTTCTTTCTTTCTTTCTTTCTTTCCCTTCTTTCTTTCTCTCTCTCTGTTCTTTCTTTTGCTCTCTGTTCTTCTTTCCCCTCTTTCTTTCTCTCTGTTCTTCCTTTCTCTCTCTGTGTTCTTTCTCCTTCTCTCTGTTCTTTCTTTCCCCTCTTTCTTTCTTTCTTTCTTTCTCTCTCAGTTCTTTCTTCCCATCTTTCTCTCTCTCTGTTCTTCCTTTCTCTCTCTGTTCTTCCTTTCTCTCTCTCTGCTCTTTCATTCTCTCTCTCTGTTCTTTCTTTCCCCTCTTTCTTTCTCTCTGTTATTTCTTTCTCTCTCTCTGTTCTTTCTTTCTCTCTCTGTTCTTTCTTTCTTTTTCTCAGTACCAGTCAGTGTGCCCTCAGTACCAGTCAGTGTGATCAGCAGTGCTAAATTAGTGCGATTGAGACATTGATATGGGTGTGGCTAGTTGTGAAATGGGTGTGGTCAGGGGCAAGGCCTAAAATGTGCCGCAGCGCAGAATGGAGCACGGGGCGGCAGAATGGAGCACGGAGCTCCTGGGTATAATGTCACCGGTGATCACTGTATTACCTGTACACTGACACTATATAGTAACACTTGAATGGCAGACATAGTATATACATGGAGAAATAAGTGTTTAAAATAGTGCAATTATACTACTCCAGATATACAAAAGGACATTGTAAAGATCCAACTGCACAAATATATGAGAAAAACCACCACCACAACAAAGCAGTCATAGGATCAGAATGATAATGCAAAAATTCTTTATTTAAATAACAGTTACAAAACGTTAAATATATCTAATAGAAAATTGCCAGGAAACAGGTGTAGGCAAGGAATCAAAATGCCACAGTAAAAAGGAACCTCATCAGAGATTGCTGGGATGTCCAGCAGTCATCCTGCAACAGATTAATTGCCAGTAGGTATATAAATAGAGCGTATGTGGTGCATCTTCTGATGAGGTTCATTTTTACTGTGGCATTTTGATTCCTTGCCTACACCTGTTTCCTGGCAATTTTCTATTAGATATATTTAACGTTTTGTAACTGTTATTTAAATAAAGAATTTTTGCTTTATCATTCTGATCCTATGACTGCTTTGTTGTGGTGGTGGTTTTTCTCACTGACACTATATACAGAGCTCCTATGTATAATGTCACTGGTGATCATTGTATTACCTGTACACTGACACTATATACAGAGCTCCTGTGTATAATGTCACCAGTGATCACTGTATTACCTGTACACTGACACTATATACAAAGCTCCTGTGTATAATGTCACTGGTGATCATTGTATTACCTGTACACTGACACTATATACAGAGCTCCTGTGTATAATGTCACCGGTGATCCCTGTATTACCTGTACACTGACACTATATACAAAGCTCCTGTGTATAATGTCACTGGTGATCACTGTATTACCTGTACACTATACACTATATACAGAGCTCCTGTGTGTAATGTCACCGTCTCCACCTTTTATCGGCGCCATCTTTTGACTGCAACTTCTGTCTGCGGGAAGTCAGAAGTAGCAGAAACCCAGGCCACGTTCACACGTTCAGTATTTTACCTCAGTATTTGTAGGCCAAAACCAGGAGTGGAACAATCAGAGGAAAAGTATAATAGAAACACGTCACCACTTCTGGATTTCTCACCCACTCCCGATTTGGCTTACAAATATTGAGGTAAAATACTGACCAAATACTGAACGTGTGAATGTGGCTTTAGGCTGGTTTCACACATCCTGATATTTCTGGTACCGGAAAAACCGTTAGTGGAGATATCCATGTCCGTGTGTGTAATACGTGTGGCAACTGTGTGCCGCATCAGTACCACACGGACAGCCGCCGGGGAAGTAGCTCTACAGTAAGCACTGTTTCCCGGACAGGGGCGCACCTAAAATGAAGCAAGTTGATCACTTCGCCTCAGGCGGCATTGAGTCCCTGAAGAAGTTTAACCCCCAAGGGTGGTTTGCACGTTAATGACCGCGCCAATTTTTACAATTCTGACCACTGTCTCTTTATGAGGCTATAACTCTGGAACGCTTCCATGGATCTTCACGATTCTGAGAATGTTTTCTCGTGACATATTGTACTTCACATTAGTGGTAAAATTTATTCGATATAACGCATTTATTTATGAAAAAAATGCAAATATGGCGAAAATTTAGAAAATTGTGCAATTTTCAAATTTTGAATTTTTATTCCCCTAAAACAGAGAAATAAGTCACACAAAATAGTTAATAAATAATATTTCCCACATGTCTACTTTACATCCGCACAATTTTGGAACCAAAATTTTTTTTGTTAGGAAATTATAAGAGTTAAAAGTTGACCAGCGATTTCTCATTTTTACAACAAAATTTACAAAGGCATTTTTTTTAGGGACCACCTCACATTTGAAGTCACTTTGAGGGGTCTATATGGCAGAAAATACCCAAAGTGACACCATTCTAAAAACTGCACCCCTCAAGGTACTCAAAACCACATTCAAGAAGTTTAATAACCCTTCAGGCGCTTCACAGGAGCTGAAGCAACGTGGAAGGAAAAAATTAATATTTAACTTTTTAGTCACAAAAAATGATCTTTTACAAACCTTTTTTTATTTTCACAAGGGTAAAAGGAGAAAATGGACAGATAAAGTTGTTGTGCAATTTCTCCTGAGTACGCCAATACCCCATATGTGGGGGAAAACCACTGTTTGGGCACACGGCAGAGCTCGCAAGGGAAGGAGCGCCGTTTGACTTTTTCAAACCAAAATTGGCTGGAATTGAGATCAGCCGCCATGTCGCGTTTGGAAAGAAATCAGACCACAACATGGTCATGAAACCCGTCTCCAACGTCACTTCGGCTGTGTACACTACGAACACCTCTTCCATGTTGCCCAGTACGGCTCGTGGTAGAACCTGCACCGCTGCTGTGTGCTGGGAATGCCTCTAACAAACGGTTTACCAGAGTTGCTTGTTTGTTCGCCAATATTAGCTCTAGATTCTCCTGTGGCATGATGTTCTATAATTTGCCTTTATAGCGTGGATCGAGGATGCTGGCCAACCAGTAGTCGTCATCCTTCATAATTTTGGCAATGCGGGGGTCCCTTTTTAGGATCCGCAAGACATAATCACACATGTGGGCCAATGTTCCAGGTGTCAATGATGCACTTCCAGTGGTGGGTGGAGGAGCACTTTCTACCAAATCCACATCCGTCCAGTCACGCACAAACCCTGTACCTGACCTTGGCAAACCAACATTTTTTCTTGCCCCTCTGAGAAGCATCCTCCTCCCCAAAATAATCATCTCCCTCATCCTCCTCCTCCTCCTTTTCCTCTTCTTCCTCCACCTCGTCCAGGACAGTCCCCTGAGGAGACAATGCCTGACTGTCATCAAGGCTTCCCTCCTCCTCCTCCGCTGCAGACGCCTGATCCTTAATGTGCGTCAAAGTTTGCATGAGCAGACGCATAAGTGGGATGCTCATGCTTATGATGGCATCGTCTGCACTTACCAGCCGTGTGCATTTCTCAAAACACTGAAGGACTTTACAGAGGTCTTTCAGCTTTGACCACTGCACACCCAACAACTCGATGTCTGTCCTCAAACTGCCTGCCCGTGTATCCTCCCACAAATGCATTACAGCCTACCTCTGTTCGCACAGCCTCTCAACCATGTGCATGGTGGAGTTCCACCTTGTTGCAACGTCTATGATTAGGCAGTGCTTGGGGAGGTGGAGCGATTGCTGCAGCCTATGCATACGACTGGAGTCTACGGGCGAGCGACGGATGTGCGAACACAGTCTTCGCACCTTATGGAGCATGGCTGGGAACTCCGGATAATTATTTATGAAGAACTGCACCACCAGGTACAAGGTATGAGCCAGGCAAGGTATGTGTCTGTGTTTTGCCAGGGCTATGGCCGCCACAAAATTATGGCCGTTATTACTGACTACCTTGCCTGACTCAAGATGTAGACTGCCCAGCCTTGACTCAGTTTCTCGCAGCAAGTAGTCGGCCAGTACCTCCGTGGTGTGTATTTTGTCGCCCAAAGACATCATCTTTAAAACAGCCTGCTGACGCTTACCACTAGCTGTTCGATAGTGGGACATCTCGTGTGCAACACTGGCAGCTGCGGATGGAGTGCTCATGCGACTGCACTCTGTCGACGAGCTTTTGCTTGAGGAGGAGGGTTGAACGCCTACAGCCAACTGTTGCCTATACCGTGGGCTAGGCAGCACTGTTCCACCGCCGCTGTCCCCTATGGACCCTGCATCCACCACATTAACCCAGTGCGCAGTGATGGACACGTAACAGCCCTGGCCATGCCTACTGGCCCATGCATCTGTTGTGAGGTGCACCTTTCCACTCACTGATTGTTTGAGTGCATGGACAATGCGGTCTTTCACATGCAGGTGGAGGGCAGGGATGGCTTTTCTAGAAAAGAAGTGCTGACTCGGTAGGTCGTAGCGTGGGACAGCTTAGGCCATGAGCTCTCGGAACGCTGCGCTTTCAACCAAACGGAAAAGCATCATCTCTAATGAGATCAGTTTGGCAATGTAGGCGTTCAAAGCCAGTGTACGCGGATGAGAGGATGAGTACTTTCTTGTCCTACTCAGAGTGTCTGCTACGGTGAGCTGGACTTGAGAGCTGCATATGGGTAAACTAGCGGTGGACATGGCGGACTAAGAGGGGGTTGGTGATTGTGATGGTGCTGGTGGTGATGGCCTAGATTCAGTCTTTTGTTTAAAAAACATTGCGATTCCCTGACTGCTTTGGCCTTGCGACGACACCTCAACATTTCTTGCTGGTGGTGTGCTAACCAGTGGGCTTACAGTGGGGGAAGCGATGTAGTGTTGCTGGCTACCTTTAGACGGAGCAGGTGCACATGTGCTACCTGAGGTTTTGTTGTCTGTCCACGCTTGCAAGTGCATGGTGTTTAAATGTCTAAACATGCAACTGGTATTCAAATTTCGGAAATTTTTCCCTCGGCTAAAGGTCCTTCCGCACTTCTTACAGATAACCTTTGCCTCATCAATAGGATTTTGGTCAAAAAACTGCCACACTGCACTCTTCCTACTATGGGATAAATTTTCAGGGCTTGCACGCTGTGCTAATTTGACCGTCTGGCCAAGCTGTCCTGCAACTCTTTTTGTTTTTTTTAACACGTTTTTGGACTGCTACGGGCATGCCAGATAACCACAGCTGCGATGTCGATGCCTGCTGCGGATCCTCCTCCTTTTCTGAGCTATTGCCAGCGGCACCCTCTTCCCCCAATGGATGCCAATCCGGGTCGACAACTATGTCATCCATCACCTCCTCTTCAATTTCATCTGCACCTTCCTCTGTGTCACCGTGTAAGGTGGTATAGTATGCGGGAAGGGGCACCTGAGTTTCATCAGGGTCAGAATCTGGCTCAGTAGACTGCGAGGGCAATGCAGTGCTCTGGGTGAATGTACCAGCAGAATCATATAGCACTGGCTGTACATCAGTGCACTCCATGTCACATTCATCTTGGACTGGGGAATTCAGGATTTCACTTGATAACTCAATCACGGTATGTGAAAAGAGCTCCAGGGAGTAATCTGAAGTGTGGCCTTCCTCATCCTTCACTTTTGGTGGGGGTGAAGGACACAAGGAAAGGTGTCGTTCCTGACCAGGAGCCTGCACTGACGACTCAGTGCTTGCATTTTTTGAAACTTCAGAAGAGGAGGCGATAGAGCTGGAGGCTGTTTCGGCAATGTAAGCCAAAACCTGTTTAAAGCAGTTTACCTACTCCCAGAAAAGGGAGACTTCCAGGCCTTCTGGAGCCAGACGATGACGCAGGCTCAACACCTCCTGCCTTAGGTGCTATTGTGCTTTTGGCACTACCAGCAGATGCACCACCACCACCATCAGTACCAGTTGGCCCCACCCACGTCGGAGGCCTCTTCCACCATACTTCCACATGTTTGGGAAAATGTACCAAAAATACCAGCAGATATATGGTACTGTATGAGGAGCCTACAGCTGTATATGGTGTAGGGGAAAATTTTAATCTCCATATACATTTCCGGAGTCACACACAGACGCTCTCTCAGTATGGATTTCACCGTAATACAAACAGCAGACATACGGTACTGTATCAGAAGCGTACAACTGTATACGGTGTAGGGGAAAATTTAAATCTCCGTATATATTTCCGGAGTCACACACAGACGCTCACTCAGTATGGATTTGACCGTAATACAAACAGCAGATATACGGTACTGTATGAGGAGCGTACAGCTGTATACAGTGTAGGGGAAAATTTAAATCTCCGTATATATTTCAGGAGTCACATACAGATAGTCAGCATGTATTTGTCAGTGATACCAGCCGGTACACGGTAGTGTGTGAGGAGCATACAGCTCTATATGGTGTGGGAAAAAATGAACGCTCGGTAACTGTGCAGAAAAAAAGAATAAAAGTATTAGTGCTGTGTAAAAAGCAGTCTGCACAGCAGTGTACACACAGCAATACAGCTATCAGGCAGCCTAATAACCAGCGCTGCTGCACACAAGAAAATCCTCCCCTGTCACTGCACACTAACTGTACAGCACAATCGCTATCAGCACAAGCACAGAAGAACTTCTCTTTCCAGCCCTAACTCTCTTCCTACTGATAAACAGCGTCAGCAACCTCTCCCTACTGTTAAGATCGGCAGAAGTAAAATGGAGGTCGGCGGTCAGGGCTTTTATAGACACTATGATGCCCCCAAAGCAAGCCAATCACTGCAATGCCCTTCTCTAAGATGGTGGTGGACGCTGCCCATGTCATCTCGTTGCCCACAGTGTGCGTCCTTGCTCATTGGCTGAAAAAAGGCGCCTGAAAGCATTCTGGGAAAACCGACTTTGGCGCTCGTTTTGCCGACCGCATGGCCGACTGCACGCTATGGTCGGTTTTCGGCCAATGAAACCCGACTTTGGCTAAAGTCGGCTACTTATGAATCTGACCGACCTGTTTCGCTCAACTGTAGAATATACCAAACATATGTAATGTACCAACACTTTCAAGAACATAGAAACAGGTGCAGCGTATAAACTGTCCTCTGTAACCCCTTATGTCCCTGCCCATAAATGTCCCCAAAGCCTAATTTTCCATTTGCATAGTTAAAATAGATGGCGTGCTCTTCCATCGTCCCTTTTGACCATCTTCTGGGAGGAGCATGCTTATAGGCAAGAAGATGGACCATGAGCTTGGCCAAAAAACCTTTTATTAACAGAAGTTTTTGTAAGTTCTTGCCTATAGCTGTGCTTCTCATAGAGGTTCTTCATGTGCTCATTTTGCAATAATTTACCTATTAGAGCACAAGGAGCGGACAGACTTATGCGATTCCCGGGAGAGAACGGTTTTAGAGTTTCATGAAGCAAATCTATATTAATGCAATCCTTCTTTACTTGTTTTCCAATTAGCTTAATTGAATTCAGATTGCTTGAGAGTGGGCAACAGAGACGTTTAGCTTGATGGGATGACAGTCCTGAGCTGAAATGATCCTATTAGCTGCAAGATTGCAAATCCCAGTTACCTCCAGCTCGCTCCATGTGACTCAGCCCTGATAATCTGCCCTTTCCAGTTACTTTCTGTTATCTGGGATATTCCGCCGGTTTCCCTTTCATGCACTTTGGTTAATATTACCTCTCATTTGTTGCATTGCCAACTCAAAAGTTTACATTTACATAGAACTTGTTACATGGGACAACTTCGTTTTGGTATTACATGGGTATTTGGGGCAACTGTCCCTTTAATTGTTAAAGGGCAATCACACCATTAAAAAAAAAAAAATAAGAACACCAGGACTACAACAATGTAATGGAGATTTTGATGTTTTTCTTTGCAGTGTAAATAGCAATGGATCGAATGAGGGTTGAGAAGGGGGAACGTGGTCTGCATATAGTGCCACAGTGATGTTGATCCTGGGGTAGAATATGGATAGGGCATATGTGTCAAATATGAGATGAGGATGGAAAAAGCATAAATGTGGGCATGAAATGGAATGTATGGAGCCGAGGACCGGCATAGGGCGTAGTTTTGCATGCTGCGTACTTAAGGCATATTTGCAAAATTTTGAGAACTGACTTCAGGGAGCAAGATTTAGCAGAAAAATTGAGGTGAAGTCATGGCCCCTTGTTGCAGTCCACACTAAGTTACATGCCCCATTCTCAATCATAAAGCAAAAGTAATACTACCAAAATTAAAGGTATACCTAGCCACCGTAGCCACCTGCAGTCCTATGTAACACCACAGATAACACAGTGATAACTCTCTGAGTACAGATAATGCATTACATGTCACCTGCAGTCCTATGTAACACCACAGATAACACAGTGATCACTCTCTGAGTACAGATAATGTAGTAGATGTCACCTGCAGTCCTATGTAACACCACAGATAACACAGTGATATCTCTCTGAGTACAGATAATGTAGTGCATGTCACCTGCAGTCCTATGTAACACCACAGATAACACAGTGATAACTCTCTGAGTACAGATAATATAGTAGTGATGTCACCTGCAGTCCTATGTAACACCACAGATAACACAGTGATAACTCTCTGAGTACAGATAATATAGTAGATGTCACCTGCAGTCCTATGTAACACCACAGATAACACAGTAATAACTCTATGAGTACAGTAATGTAGCAGATGTCACTGCAGTCCTATGTAACACCACAGATAACACAGTGATAACTCTCTGAGTACAGATAATATAGTAGATGTCACCTGCAGTCCTATGTAACACCACAGATGACACAGAATAACTCTTGAGTACAGGGTAATGTAGTAGATGTCACTTTCAGTCCTATGTAACACCACAGATAACACAGTGATAACTCTCTGAGTACAGATAATGCATTAATGTCACCTGCAGTCCTATGTAACACCACAGATAACACAATGATAACTCTCTGAGTACAGATAATGTAGTAGATGTCACCTGCAGCCTATGTAACACCACAGATGACACATGATAACTCTCTGAGTACAGATAATGTAGTAGATGACACCTGCAGTCCTATGTAACACCACAGATAACACAGTGATAATCTCTCTGAGTACAGATAATGTAGTAGATGTCACCTGCAGTCCTATGTAACACCACAGATACACAGTGATATCTCTCTGAGTACAGATAATGTAGTAGATGTCACCTGCAGTCCTATGTAACACCACAGATAACACAGTGATATCTCTCTGAGTACAGATAATGTAGTTACATGTCACCTGCAGTCCTATGTAACACCACAGATAACACAGTGATAACTCTCTGAGTACAGATAATGTAGTAGATGTCACCTGCAGTCCTATGTAACACCACAGATAACACAGTGATAACTCTCTGAGTACAGATAATGTAGTGCATGTCACCTGCAGTCCTATGTAACACCACAGATAACACAGTGATAACTCTCTGAGTACAGATAATGTAGTAGATGTCACCTGCAGTCCTATGTAACACCACAGATAACACAGTGATAACTCTCTGAGTACAGATAAATGTAGTGATGTCACCTGCAGTCCTATGTAACACCACAGATAACACAGTGATAAACTCTCTGAGTACAGATAATGTAGTGATGTCACCTGCAGTCCTATGTAACACCACAGATAACACAGTGATAACTCTATGAGTACAGATAATGTAGTCATGTCACTTGCAGTCCTATGTAACACCACAGATAACACAGTGATAACTCTCTGAGTACAGATAATGTAGTAGATGTCACCTGCAGTCCTATGTAACACCACAGATAACACATGATAACTCTCTGAGTACAGATAATGTAGTGCATGTCACCTGCAGTCCTATGTAACACCACAATAACACAGTGATAACTCTCTGAGTACAGATAATGCATTACATGTCACCTGCAGTCCTATGTAACACCACAGATAACACATGATAACTCTCTGAGTACAGATAATGTAGTAGATGTCACCTGCAGTCCTATGTAACACCACAGATAACACAGTGATAACTCTCTGAGTACAGATAATGTAGTGATGTCACCTGCAGTCCTATGTAACACCACAGATAACACAGTGATAACTCTCTGAGTACAGATAATGTAGTAGATGACACCTGCAGTCCTATGTAACACCACAGATAACACAGTGATATCTCTCTGAGTACAGATAATGTAGTAGATGTCACCTGCAGTCCTATGTAACACCACAGATAACACAGTAATAACTCTATGAGTACAGGTAATGTAGCAGATGTCACTTGCAGTCCTATGTAACACCACAGATAACACAGCGATAACTTTCTGAGTACAGATAATGTAGTAGATGTCACCTGCAGTCCTATGTAACACCACAGATAACACAGTGATAACTCTCTGAGTACAGATAATATAGTAGATGTCACCTGCAGTCCTATGTAACACCACAGATAACACAGTGATAACTCTATGAGTACAGGTAATGTAGCAGATGTCACTTGCAGTCCTATGTAACACCACAGATAACACAGTGATAACTCTATGAGTACAGGTAATGTAGCAGATGTCACTTGCAGTCCTATGTAACACCACAGATAACACAGCGATAACTTTCTGAGTACAGATAATGTAGTAGATGTCACCTGCAGTCCTATGTAACAGCAGATATCACTGTGATAATTCTCTGTGAACTGGTAATGTAGTAAATGTTTAGACAAGGAGGTATAACCCAATGATATTAGGAATATGTAGCAAAAAAAAAATCATTAAACATAATATTTATAGAATGGTGTGTGAATTAGGCTAAGTGGGCATCATTATATACAGTAAGACCCATGGATATCAGGAAATAAAGAAAATAATTTAGTTTGATAGGTCACATAGCTGTAATGCTACAAAAATGACAAATGGTGAATTTACAAATAGTAATCCTCAAAATCTCATAGATAAATACAGGCACAAATTCATAAAGTAATTTCTTGGGGTGTCCATAGTGCTGTGCTATTTTTACAATCATGAAATTTGTTAATTAATCTTTACTATAAACTGTGATTTTTCACCAGGGCTGGGGCAAGTTATTTTGGTGCCCTAGGCAGATGAAGCAGATGGCACCCCCGTCCACCATCATGAACCCTCGACCCGACCCCCAAGTAAGAATTGGGTCAGATTCTATGGTAACAGAACCCTAATATACCCAATCCGATGGGTCAGGTAACAAGTGCTGATGACCACTTCCACTAGAATTGTTACCTTTTTCACCCAAAATTACCAGAAAAAGTACAAAAAAGTGGTGTACTTTTAGGGGTGCAATTTAAGTTAGGTATAGGAATCATAATAGTTTGTGGACAATTTAGATAATACAAGAGACAAATAGTGATGTCTATCCCTGACATCCTATATTATAAATGTCAGACCTGAGGATAGTCATGGAAACTAATATAGCTTAACTATAATGGGGGCTGTTTGGTTTCAGTTAAGGTGTCCAGCATTTTATGGATACCCTAGTGGAAACTAAACAGACTACATTACAGATAAAGGGTTCTGGTGCCATATTCCTGTACAGATAGTGGTTCTGGTGATGTATTTATGTACTGATGGTGGTACTGACATTGTATTCCTGTACTGATGGTGGTTCTGGTGACATATTCAGGTACTGATGGTTGTTTTGGTGATGTATGCATCACCAGAACCATCATCAGTACATGAATACGAAACCAAAATCATCATCAGTACAAAAACAGAACACCAGAACCATCAATAGTACTGTACCTAAATATGGCACCAGAACCATCTTTAGTAAATAAATAGGTAATTAGAACCACATGAAAACATCACCAGAACCACCATCAGTATATGAATAGTGCATCAGAACTACTATCAGAACATAAATGCATCACTAGAGCCACCATCAGGACATGGATACATCACCAGAGCCACCATCAAGACATTAATGCATCACCAGAACCACGATCAGTACAGAACTACATCACCAAGCTTAGAACAGCAATCAATTGCAATGTCAAGTCAGCCCCATATAAATATGTATCACATGAACCTACAACTCCCAGCAATGGTAAGGATATCCTGGGAGTTGTTGTTATCCCTAGTCATCATCAGACTGCGGACCTTACAGGAACCACAGTACTGATGAGACATTGTTAATACTAACAAGTAAACATTTAGATCCAGGTACTTTACAGGTAAGATCTTCTCTGATTGATACGTTCCCTGTCTTTTTTCTCCATCTTGTTCAGTTGCCATTATGACTAGAGATGAGTGAACGTTCGCCAATCTAAAATTCGGAACAAACGTAGCACATTTGGATCCATGTTTGGTTTCACGATAATTTTTACTAAAAGTCGTCAAAATTTGGTAACAGTTCAGTAAATCATCGAGTTTCCACTAATGCTTTTGTTATTGCTTTGGCTAGGATAGTGGTGCTTTATGATGAGCGTGGTGTGGTGTGGGGATGATTTGACGAGGCAAGGGGCTGTGTCTAGGTCAGAGCAGCTGTGGAGTGTATTTTTTTTCTTTTTTTCTTTAATAACTTAATGTGTGTATATTCCGGAAGCCAATCAGGGCACAGAAACCATCCACAACGTCATGACACAGGGTCTTCTAATAATAATAGAACCACATGAAAACATCACCAGAACCAGAACCACCATCAGTATATAAATAGTGCATCAGAACCACTATCAGAACATAAATGCATCACTAGAGCCACCATCAGGACATGGATACATCACCAGAGCCATCATCAAGACATTAATGCATCACCAGAACCAAATAATCTTTATTTATATAGCGCCAACATATTCCGCAGCGCTTTACAGTTTAACAGTTCATACACAACAGTCATAAGTAACAACGTTGAAGATAATACAATAATTAAACCAAAATAAGACGACCCTGCTTGTGAGAGCTTATAATCTACAATGAGGTGGGGGGGAGACACAAAGTACAGGTGCGTATTTACAATGATGGTCTAGCCATCTTGATGGAGTAGGGGATAGATAAAGGCTGCATGAGCTTGTAAGGGGTGAAGGAGTATCACTGTTTCGCCCATAGGGTTAAGTGTAGGAGGGGCTGCCGTGTAGTGCTGAGAAGGTTCTAATTAGATTAGCTCAGAGGGGCCAGCGTGCCCAAGTGTCCACAAGGGCTTAGGCCCAGACAACCGGCAGCCATGTAATGTTCTAAGTGCAGCAACCCATGTTACCCACGGCCGCTGCATAGTCTCGCAGTTTGCCTAGACAGAAGAGGAAAGATGTGGCATCTTACCACCTGGGCCAATGCTTTTAGGGCAGAAGTTGGCTGGACCAAGGAACTGAGGGAGCTGGAGCTTCGACGAGTTCAGTGCAGATGGGCCGGATGCTTCACCGGGGGCCACCAAACATAGTGATTGATGAATTCAGTTCTGAGGCGAAGCAGTCTGAAGGAAGTGTCATTATGGCGAGGTCAGGCCTGGAAGGAACTGGGGAGCAGTCTAGGATGGTCTGGTCCGGGCGTGTACTGCACAGAAGTGACAGCAAGGCAGGGAGAGAAAAGGAAACGAATGTGACACCTGTTGTGCCAACTGTGGATGTAACGTGTGAAGAATTAAGTAAAGAATGTGTTCAAGTTATTCTGGACTGTGTCTCCATTACTGGGGGTCTCAAGGAAGAGGGACCGTCGATGCCTGTGAGGTGCCCAGGAAGAGTGGAATCTGGAGATGCAGGTACGCCAGAGGGAAGGGCTGGACATGGATGTTGCGGTAATCCAGGTCATGACTACAGTCCGGGCCCTCCCTTACAAACTAGTCACTAGCCAATATTTGTGGTGCTGTTGGGTGCAGTGAAGTTTGATGGAGGATTATTCTCAGATAGTGAATGGGCAACACACACACTTATACATAAAATGACTTTGATTAGGGAACGTGATAGCCGCTCTGAACAGATGTGTTTTGAAGGAACACTTAAAACTGTGAAAATTGTGGCTAGTCCTAATTTCGTGGGGTAGAGCATTCCAGAGGATTGGCACAACACGGGAGAAGTCTTGGAGTCGGGAGTGGGAGATACTGATTAGTGCAGAGGTTAGTAGAAAGTCATTTGCAGAGCGTAATAAGCGGGTAGGCAGAAAAACAGAAATGAGGGAGGAGATGTAGGGGGTGCTGCATTATGGAGAGCTTTGTGGGTGAGGACAAGCAGTTTGAATTTGGATCGCATAATGAATGGACAGCCAGTGCAATGACTGGCGAAGAGAGGACGCCTCTGAGTACCGATTAGCCAGATGGACGACCCTGTCTGCTGCTTTAAGATTGAACTGGAGAGGAGAAAGTCGAGTGAGTGGGAGGCCAATTAATAGAGAATTACAGTAGTCCAGGCGGGAGTGGATCAGGGCGACAGTGAGGGTTTTCGTTGTTCCCATGGAGAGGAAGGAGCGGATTCTAGAGATGTTCTTTAGGTGTAAGCGGCAAGAGCGGGCAAGCGATTGTATATGAGAGGTGAAAAAAAGATTGGTGTCAAACATAACACCCAGACAGTGCGCCTGCTGCCAGCTTCTGTGATTGGCTGCCAAAAACAAATGCCCCTAACCATATAAAAAGCAGACATCTTGTTTTGCTGGCGCCATTTTCTTAGTGTCACAGTGCAGGGAAGCCGATCCTGCTAGTGTGAGATTGGTGTCAAATATAACACCCAGACAGCGAGCCTGCTGCCGGGGTGTTATTATGGTGCTGCCCACGGAGAAGAAAAGGTCAAATTTAGGGAGGTTAGTAGATGGCGGGAGCAGAAGAAGTTCAGTTTTGGAGAGGTTGAGTTTCAGATAGAGAACGGACATGATGTTGGAGACTGCGGACAGACAGTCGGTGGCGTTCTGTAGTACAGCGGGGGTAAGGTCGGGGGTTGATGTGTATAGTTGTGTGTCATCAGCTTAAAGATGGTACTGAAAGTCAAATCTGCTGATGGTTTGTCCAATTGGGGTCGTGTAGAGAGAGAAGAGAAGGGGGCCAAGGACTGAGCCCTGAGGTACCCCGACAGTGAGAGGAATAGGAGATGACGTGGAGCCAGAGAACAAAACACTGAAGGAGAAGTCAGAAAGATAGGAAGAGAACCAGGAGAGAGCAGTGTCCTTAATGCCTAGTGGAGCCTAGAGAGTAGTAGACGGTTGTCAACCGTGTCGAAAGCTGCAGAAAGGTCGAGAAGAATGAGCAGAGAGTGGTCACCGTTATGTTTTGCTGTCAGAAGGTCATTGGTCACTTTGATGAGTGCAGTTTCAGTCGAATGTAGGGGGCGGAAGCCAGACTGTGAAGGGTCTAGGAGGGAGAGAGTGGAGAGGTAACAGGTGAGGCGGGAGTAGACTAGGCACTCCAAAAGTTTAGAGATGAAAGGGAGATTGGAGACTGGTCTGTAGTTGTTTGTGCAGGAAGGGTCGAGAGCGGGTTTCTTTAGTAATGGAGTAATGATGGAGTGTTTGAAGGAGGATGGGAAAATGCCAGAGGAGAGTGAGAGATTAAAGATTGTAGTAAGGTGAGTTGTGACAACTGGAGAGAGAGACTGGAGGAGATGTGAGGGGATGGGGTCGGTAGTGCGTGTAGTCGGACGAGAGGAAGAGAGGAGTCTGGAGACTTCTTCTTCTGTGATGGGATCAAATGTGGAAAGTGAGCCAGGGGAAATGCAGGGAGAGATGGGAGTCACAGCACTTGGTGGTTGAGAGCAGATTTTTTGACGGATATTATCTATTTTTTCTATAAAGTGGGAGGCCAGGTCATCAGCACAAATGTCTGTGACAGGGGCTTGTGCTTTTGGCCTGAGAAGGGGGTGAAAAGTGTCAAAAAGTTTCTTGGGGTTGTTGGCTAGTGAGGAGATCAGGGAGGTGAAGTAGGTCTGTTTGGCGAGGTGAAGGGCAGCGTTATAAGTTCTTAACATGAATTTAAAGTGGATGAACTCTTCTGGTGTGCGGGTTTTTCTCCATAGGCGTTCAGCACTCCTAGAGCATCGCTGGAGAAGTTGAGTTTGCGATGTAAGCCAGGGCTGTTTTACTGTGTGTTTGGAAGTTCTGAGGGTGAGGGGTGCTACTTGGTCAAGGGTGCTTCTAAGAGTGTCATAGTAGTGATGAACAGCCAGATCAGGACAAGAAAAAGAGGAGATTGGGGACAGTGATGAGTGTAGGGAGTCTAAAAGTGTCTGAGGGTTAATGGCTTGCAGATTTCTGAATGTGTGGTAGGTAGGAGTACGCTGGGGTGGTCGAGGATTTGTGAGCGTGAAGGAGAGAATGTTGTGGTCAGAAAGTGGAAGCGGTGAGTTATTTAGGTGGGAGATTGAACAGAGCAGGACAAAGACCAGGTCAAGGGTGTTACCGTCCTTGTGTGTCTCAGGTTGAAAGCCGTGAGAGGCCTAGGGAAATGGTTAGTGATAGAAGCTGAGATGCAGATGTGGAAGTAGGGCTGTTAATGGGGATGTTGAAGTATCCAAGGATAAGGGTTGGTAGTTCTGAGGACATGAAGTACGGCAGCCAGGCTGAGAAGTGGTCAAGGAACTGGGTGGGCGAGCCCGGGGGCCGATATATGACCGCTACTCTGAGGGAGAGGGGACGGAAGAGCCTGATGGTGTGGACCTCAAAAGAAGGGAATGAGAGTGATGGAATTGGGGGGGATGACCTGGAAAGTGCATTGTGGGGACAGGAGTATGCCGACTCCACCACCATGTCTGTTTGTGGGTCTCGGGAATGGGAGAACTGTAAGCCACCATAGGAAATGGCAGCAGGGGAGACAGTGTCTGAATCCTGAATCCAAGTTTCGGTGAGGGCCAACAGATTAAGAGAGTTGTTCAGAAAGTAGTTGTGCAGGAAGGGAAGCTTGTTACATACAGACCGTGGATTCCAGAGGGCACAATTAAAAGAAGGAGATGAGGGAGTGCAAGTAATATTATTAAGATTATTATGGTTTCGATATGAGGTAGGGTAGGGATTGAGGTTGGGGGATGGTGGACCAGGGTTGGGGGAGATGTCCCCTGAAATCAGTAGGAGTAGGAAGATAAAGAGCAAGTAGTTGTTGGAATTGTAAGTAGGTTTTTTCTGCGATGTGTTTGGGCAAGATGGGCTGAGGTTTTTCAAGAAGGTAAGGAGTGCATGGGAGCTGTACATGGGAAAGGGAAGTATAGAGGGGCTGATGTGTATGAGTCGTGATGGAGGGGGGATGGGGCGGTGAATGTGGATGGCAAGGGAACACAGGAGGAGAGAAATAAAGCACATGGTGAAAAGGGAAAGCAAAGTGTGGGTTACCTGATTCCTGCCCTGATTAACTGCCATGGATAACTGCCGTTTACATGATGCTTTGCTTATGGGATGACTGCCTGCACCCCCACTGTGTGCGCCCCTTAGAATGCTACTAAATATATAGCCCACACTACAAGGACAGGAGGAGGGATTGTGGGAGCTGGTTTTCGATCATTTGGCAGCTGGGGCCAGCACACCAGGGGGTGGTTAGATGATCAAAGGCACTAGACCTGGCTACATCTATATGCTGTAGCACCTTCCACCTGATAAGATCTAGAGAGGCCTGTTAATTATAACAAAGCTTTAGCAGGCACATTAAAATATGTAGCAAAATGGTAAAGCAGCAGATGAAAGCAAGCAGAAGTATAGAGTTGTACCATTAGATACACAATCCTCAGAGGTGGCACCCCAGTCACCCTTGTTTCCCCCCACGTCACAAATTTCCAACTGCCCGACTGATTATGGGGAACCACAGATGAGCCATTCTGCAGAGCTGTTCACACATTCTATTCCTTGGGCATCAGAGGTTTGCTCCAAAGATTCAAAGAATCTAGAGTAGGAAAGCATCTGCACTGATGCCCAAAATATTTTCATGTTGGATCTGGGGCCGGACCACCATCGAATCACATATTACCACCACATGGTGATCAATAATACCTCATACAAGGAACAAATACCACCACGTATTGACCAGACGACAAATTACCACCATAGTGACCGAATAATACCACATACAAGGAACAAATACCGCCACAACCATGACCAGACCACATATTACCACCACAAAGTGACCGAATACTACAAGACTGAACATTATTAAAAAAACACAATACTAATGCCATCATACACAGGATATCTGTACTTAGTATATAGTGTCAGTGTACAGGTAATACAGGGATCACCAGTGACATTATCCACAGGAGATCTGTATATAGTGTTTATTGTGCAGATAATACAGTGATCACCAGTGACATTATACACAGAAGCTCAGTATATAGTGTCAGCGTACAGGTAATACAGTGATCACCAGTAACATTATACACAGGAGATCTGCATATAGTGTTAGTGTACAGGTAATACAGGGATTACTGGTGACATTATATGCAGGAGCTTTGTATTTTAGTGTCAGTGTACAGGTAATACAGTGATCACCAGTGACATTATGCACAGGAGTTCTGTATATAGTGTTTAGTATGCAGATAATACACGTGATCACCAGAGACATTATACACAGGAGCTCTGTATACAGCATATAGTGTATAGTGTCAGTGTACAGGTAATACAGAGATCACCAGTGACATACACAGGAACTCTGTATATAGTGTCAGTGTACAGGTAATACAGTGATCACTAGTGATATTATACACAAGAGCTCTGTATATAGAACAATATATAGTGTAAGTGTACAGGTAACACACTGACTCACCTGTGATGTCTCTAGTTGAAGTCCTCCATCTTCGCTTTTCTTCTTCATCCAGTTCAGCCTGCCATCACTTCTTCCAGCCAGGACTTGTCTCTACAGAAAATAACAGTTATCTAAAGTACATTCCCAAATTTTTCCCCAACCTCTATACTATTCTCAAAAATAATATCCTTTAATTAGCCCCTACAGTAATAATATCCTACATTCTGGACCCCATGTGTCCTCCCATTCTGGACCCCACGTGTCCACTCATTCTGCCTCATGTCTCTCAATACTGCCCCATAGTCATCCATAATAGTATAATGCATCCCATAGTCATATATAGTAGTACAATGCAGCCCCATAGTAGTATAATGCAGCCTCATAGTAGTTTAATGCACCCCCATAGTGGTATAATACAGCCCCATAGCGATAAAATGCACCCCATTGTATAATGCAGCCCCATAGTGGTATAATGCAACCCATAGTATAATGCAGCACCATAGTATTATAATGCACCCCATAATATAATGCACCCCCATAGTGGTAAAATGTGCCCCATAGTATAATGTAGCCCCATAGTAGTATAATGCAGCACCATAATAGTATAATGCACCCCCATAGTATAATGCAGCCCCAGAGTAGTATAATGCGCTCCATAATATAATGCACCCCCACAGTGGTATAATGCACCCCCATAGTGTAATGCAGCCCCATAGTAGTATAATGCACCCCATAATATAATGCACCCCCATAGTAGTATAATGCACCCCATAGTATAATGCTGCCCCATCGTAGTATAATGCACCCCATATCGTAAAGCACCCCCATAGTGTTATAATGCATCCCATAGTATAATGCAGCCCTATAGTATTATAATGCACCCCCATAGTATAATGCAGCCCCATAGCACATGTTGCAGCAACTGTGGCAGCAGTGATGAGCCCTGATACAGTATGTCCTTTTGAATAGCCTGGGCCAACGCAGTTTGGACATGGTGCCAATTACGCTTGTGGATTGGGCTCAGATGAAGGATCTCTGCACCCTTCTGCACAGTTTTGAAAAGGCTACTAAGATGGTTAGCACTGACAATGCCATCATCAAGATCACTATTTCAGTCATCTACATGCTGGGGCACACTTTAAATAGTCTGCATGAGGACGTGGTGGTCCCAGAGGAAGAGGTGGAAACAGAGGAGTACGTGGAAGGGATAACAATATCTCAAATTTCTTGACTGTTGTCATACAGGTGGGTGCCATGGGAGGTTGGCTTACAGTGACCGAGAGGGGATCATGGTAACAGACAAACTGTTAGTGAAGATGCAAGAGCCAAGGAATAAATGGAGGAGGAAAAGGTGAAGGATGCGCAACAGCCAGGAGATGACGAGGATAATGATCCCCTCCCTATTGTGCATGATTGGCAGGAGTGGACAGAGGAAGCAACCTTGAGTGTTACCCTGCCACCAACACAGCTTGGAATTAGACCTCATGGAAGCGCCCGACACATGAGTGTCTTCTTGCTGCACTATCTTCAACATGATGCCCGTATTCTTAGGGTTAGAAATAGTGCAGACTACTGGGTTGAGTAAATTTTGACAGATGCTGCCCCCTCCAGGAAAGGGACACGCGCATGCTGGAGTATCGAAATAATCAAAACACACTTGTAGATAATCTTATGAATGGTTTTCCCCAAGACATCAGTGAAGCACACAGTGTGCATCTCAGTTCTAGACTTCCAACCCTGGAAACGTCATGACCTAATTGCAAAAACATTAGCAGCAGCTGCAGTGTCAGTGGCATAAGATATTTCTGTGAGTCATTTCACACATTTTTTAGACTAGCTTGTGCACCAGCAGAGTACAAGTCTGACACGTTGTGAACGACTGGAGAGTATGGTGCAGGAGTATCTGGAGCTCAATATCAATGCTATCAGAGGAAATTTGGACAATTTTGCATTTTGGTCTTCAAAAATGGAAGAGTGGCCTGAGCTCTCTGTCACTCATTGGAGGTTTTGTCATGCCCCGCAGCCAGCGTTCTCTCAGAACATGTCTTCAGCGCTGCTGCTGGTGTCATGACAGATAAGTGCATCCGGCTGTCCCCTGAAAGTGTGGACTGTCTAATTTTTATCAAAAATGAATCTCCAATGACTTTTGCAACCCAGTTGCAGACTGAGTAGACTAAGTGATGCTTTATTGCAGTGCGTGCCACTTATGTGGTGCCTTCTGTGCCTGCTTTTGCTACTGCTGCTGATGTTACAATTTTTTGAAATGTGGAAACTCGAAGTTGGGTCTCCATCTGGTGGGTTGCCTGTAGAAAAAAATCACCCAGGGTTCAGATCTGCTTCTTCTGTGTTCAACTACTACTAAAAGAATCTGAAAGTTCTGGTCATGGTCATGGTGATGATGACGTGCGTTAATTTCAAATGAGGAAATTCTTTACAATGCTGGAGGAGGATCAACCTTTTGCAGTATGCAAGCTATGAAGCCACAAAATGAGCCGTGAATATTCCACCAAAAATCGACTACTATGTCTTTCCATCAGCACATGAACTGACATCAACTGTTTACATGGGAAAAGCAAATTTGCCAGAAAATTGAGCAAGGTTCAAGCTGTCGTCCTCCCCCGTCTCCTCGTAATTGTTTATCTGGTAGCCAGGCAGCTTCTTCAAGTAGTGCCTGTTTGTTGTGATCATAACCATCATCATCTACTGATGTTTATATTTTTCGTTTTCATTCCAGGTTGCATCATCAGTTATCCATATGTCTGTCCCCGCTTTATACTCTCAAGTAACGTGGGCAATTCCTTGGTATTGTCATTGTGCTGTAAGGTGCACACCACCATGGAAAGCAGCAATAAAAGATTTTATTTTGTTTTTATGTGATGACGTGTATAATGTTACCATCCGTAAAAGGAAGTGAATACACGTCATTTTTAGTGTGGACACGTAGAAACGCCAAATGCGAAGCAGCCATAGTCCACTTTCCTTCCACCAGCATGTCTCCACTGCTCTCCTGCACACTGCTAAACTTTGTCCATATGATATGGAATAAAGGATGTTTTTAAATTGCTTTCTTTTCTTCTTCGAAGATCGTATTGCAAATCTTGAACATGCACCACTGTAATTAATCCACGGAAAGTGGCTATAGTTTGATGTGTAAAAGACTTTGATCATTTAAATCTGGTGCCTAATTACCGGTACTTTCTTACATTACTTTCTTGAAATTTAAATATTAGATAAAGATAACACAAATAAACACAAAGTGCAGTTTTTAAATGAGGGTATTTATTATTAAGGGAAAAAGAAATCCAAACGTACAGGGCTTTGTGTGAAAAAGTGATTGCCACCCTCCCCCTCACCTTAAAACATAAATTAACTGTGGCTTATCATATCTTTGGGAAGCTGAGTTCAAATTCCCTAGCCACCTCATTACTGCCACACGCAGTGAAGAAATCACTAAAAATAGGACCTGCCTGACAAAGTGAAGAAGACCAAAAGGTCCTCAAAAGCTAGACATCGTGCTGCAATCCACAGAAATTCTGGAACAAATGAGAAACAAAGTAATTGAGATGTATCAATCTGGAAAAGGTTATAAAGACATTTCTAGAGCTTTTGGAGTCAAGCTAACTATAGTGAGACCCATTATCCACATATAGCGAAAACATGGAACAGTGGTAAACCTTCCCAGGAGTGGCCGGCTGACCAAAATTACCCCAAGAGAAGAGAGATGACTCATCCAAGAGGTCACAAAAGACCCCACAACAACATCCAAAGAACTGCAGTCCTCACTTGACTCAGTTAAAGTCAGTGTTAATGACTCCACCATAAGAAAGAGACTGGGCAAAAATTCCCTGCATGGCAGAGTTCCAAGATGAATAACACTGCTGAGCAATAAGAACATAAAGGCTCATCTCAGTTCTGCCAGAAAACATCTTGATGATCTCCAAGACTTTTGGGAGATACTCTGTGGCGTGATTAGACAAAAGTTTTTGGAAGGTGTATGTCCCATTACATCTGGCGTAGATGTAACACAGCATTTCAGAAAAGGAACATCATACCAACAGTAAAATATGGTGGTGTTAGTGTGATGGTCTGAGGCTGTTTTGCTGCTTCAGTACCTGGAAGAATTGCTGTGGTAAAAAGAAACATGAATTCTGCTGTCTACCAAAAAATCCTGACGGAGAATGTCCGGCCATTAGTGTTGAGCGATACTGCTCGATATCTAAAAATATCGGATCGGAATGGTATCGCCGATATCACTAAATATCGGCGATATCCGATTCCGATACCGGAAGTCCCATGTAAGTCTATGGGAACAAAATATCGCAACTAAAAAAACACTTTCTTTCCTTGTAAACACAAAATATACACACTTAGAATACATATATATATATACATGTCATTGTGACATATATATATATACATATATTTATAGTTTATTCACTTCTACATAGTAAAATAGCCTCTGATTCAATTGCCGGGTAAAGCCAGCATTTGTGAAAAGACAGAAGCACCCGAGGGTCCAGTCGCCACAGAGATGTTGCATCGCACCCAGCGGTGTGACAACTTACTCTCAGGTAAGGAGGAAACACCCCATTGACTCCAACCACTGCATTCAACAGTACACTATGCCAGCTGAGTGTAGGCGGACCCAATGGGATGGTCTAGCTCAGGCTGGTTAGAACAGGGTGTAGCTAGTTGGATGGGAGGGGTTGAGGCAGCCTTATGCTGCATGTCTTTATAGTAAGAATTGTTTCCTTTCCTGCTTTCTTACTACGTCGCATACTCCACTCTGCTACATCACTCTGCACCATTGCTCTATCTCACATCTATCTGCCCTGGAAGGATAGCGTGTTACCTGTAGAAGACTTATCACCTAGCTGCACTACACCATCCCTGCCAGAGGACCTGCACAGCAGCGCTGGTCACCCTGACCAGGTACTACAGTGGCGTCACGACAAACTACACAAACATTCTATCATCCCCTGGAAATATCCCACATTCCAGTGAGCGACCAGGGCACGGACATAGCTGTGCTACCCGTCACATCCCCATAGAAGTCGACGGGCTTGGTGCCGAGTACCCCCAAAACCTGTGGCTCTGTGCGACTCAACTTTGGCGTCACGAACAGGATTCAGAAGCTCGCTATAAGCGAGTCCTGTGTGCCTTAATTGAACTGTTTTTTTGCTTGAGAATTGCAAAAATCATCATAGACTGTATTTGCCATTTTTCCGCCATATCTGCGCCACGAGGCACAGGTGAAGAATAAGGGCGTGCTCTCGTGGGCGTACACTCACTCCGTGGCGCGAAAACGATGTCCGCACACTCTAAATGTTACTGCAATGTAAGATCGTGCCCCACAGCTCTGGAGTTCCGCCTCCTCATCCTCCTCAGTGGGCGGAAACGAACGCGAAGGTCCCGCCTCCCTACAAAAGATGGCGCCTCTCCTGATGCTAATGACACATGTGACTTGGCAGAGATGGCGAATGGACGTGAGCAGAAGTGGGAAGGGATGGAGGAGTCAGAGCTCTCCCCCCACGGAAGCGACCCGATCGCCACGGAGCCACCGTTTGGCACCCGGCCTGGAAACCCTCCTACGCTGGAAGAAGTGGAGGATACCCTGAGAGACCTGGCCCAGCACCGGGAGGAGGTCGCCAGGATGGAAGCGAGCTGGCGGGCCCTAAAACTACAATTGGAGCGGCGCCAATCCCTCTTACCCCTGAAGTGTCTGTACCGGAAGGTGAGGCACCCGTTCCAGTAGAGGAGGCCGTGCGGGCATCCCAGCCCTTGCAATCTGAACCGGTTGCCAGTATCTCAGTGGAGGCACCCGTTCCAGTACAGGAGGCCGTGCGGGCATCCCAGCCCTTGCAATCTGAACCGGTTGCCAGTATCTCAGTGGAGGCACCCGTTCCAGTAGAGGAGGCCGTGCGGGCATCCCAGCCCTTGCAATCTGAACCGGTTGCCAGTATCACAGTGGAGGCACCCGTTCCTGCAGAAAACGCCGCACCAGCACCCCAGATCCCGCTGTCTGCCCCCGTCGCTGAGGCAGAAGAAGCGACACCCGTCCTCATGGAGGAGGCCGCGCAGGCACCAGAGCTCTACCTGCCTGTACCGGAGCCCCGACCGTCATCTGTTCCAGAGCCGGCTGCTTCCGCCACAGGTGAGCGCCGCCAGGACTGGCGGGCGCCAGGAGAGCTGCCGCAAACCGTACATCGTAAGCTGGCGTTTGATGGTGGAGACATGGAGATGCTGGTGGAGGAGAATTACAACCGGCGTCAGGAGGAAGAGTGGAGACGTCGGGAGCGGGAAGCAGAGCGACAAAGGGAGCAGCGAGAATCCCAAAAGCTTCGGCAACGTCACCTGGAGAAGGACCTGGCAGAGAAGGCACGTATGAGAAAGGATAAAAGTACGGTGAGGGAGCCGCGGCGTAAGGGTGCAGTACGGAACTTTAAGTTAAAAGGTGGTTGGGGCTTCATCCAGGAGCCTGGACTTTATTTAGAAGTTTTTGTAACCCGGCGGGACGTGGAGGCTCACCTCCCAGAAGGACACCCGGGGAGGGACCTGTTGCCAGGAGACTTGGTGACTTACACCCGACACTGGGGTTACAATGGATGGTACGCCCTAAATGTTACCAGGTGCGACCCCTACTCCCCAGAGTGTCAGGAAACTGACAGACCCTACGAGCCTTCAGCCTCCCCCAACCAGGCCTCTGCACAAGTGCCCACTCCACGCCGTAAATCTCCCCAGCCTCCCTCAGTGGTCTCCTCAGCAGCCCCAGCTATGGACACGATAATGATAGCTGGCCCGTACCCGGCGCCTGTTAGGCCCCTGGGGTTCGTTCAGTCCAGGACATAGGGGTCCAGACCCGGAGGGAGATGAAAGAGGTGGCCACACAGACCCAGATAGCGGGTCACGACGTCACTGTACAGGCCACACGACGTCATCAGGTCTGGGTGGACCCTCCTGTCACGGATGTTTGGCAAGCTCCAGAACAGTACCAGGTGGTACCTGTAAGAGGCCAGCCAAAGAAGTCTAAATAACCCGGACAGGGTCTCTGTATGTAAATAGTTAAATTATTGATGTACCCGGACGGGTGAATGTTCATAAAAAGAAGTTTATTGTTGCCTTAATATACCCATGGTATGGTTTGATGTACCCGGAGGTGAATGTTTATAAAAGAAGTTTATTGTTGCCTTATATACCAGTTGGGTAATGGTTTGATGTACCCGGACGGGTGAATGTTCAGAAGAACAAGTTTATTGTTGCCTTAATATACCCAGGTTGGGTAATGGTGTTTCACTGTAATGAAAATGTTGAACTTTGAAGCCATGAACTGTACTGGCTCACAAACTTTTCTGTAAATAGTTGGCACTTCGGTGCTCCATCTTGGTTTTACAAAAAACTTTACTGTGCACTATTTTCAACTACCTCAGAAACTAAAAACCCGTTTGGTGTGGCCGAAAGTGAGGTCTGCTCAAGGAAAGTCTTGCAGCCCACCCAAGACCACAGTTGGAGGTTTGGAGCGGGTCCTCCACAAGCACAAGTAAAGGACACTGTGAAGTTACCCCGGTGGGGGTAGTCCTAAGAAGTCTCCACGAACTTCGGCACTAATGCTATTTGCACTTTTGTTGAATATGTATTTATTAACACACATGTATAACACATATCAAGGGTATGAACAGTAACAAAACATGTCACATAATATAAGCCATTTGCACTTTTGTAATGTTATTATTAAAAATTTTATTATGCAACGTTTAACTTGAAGTGTTTCCTGCTTTCTTACTACGTCGCATAGTCCACTCTGCTACATCACTTTGCACCATTGCTCTATCTCACATCTATCTGCCCTGGAAGGATAGCATGTTACCTGTAGAAGACTTTTCACCTACCTGCACTACACCATCCCTTCCAGAGGACCTGCACAGCAGCGCTGGACACCCTGACCAGGTACTACAGGTGGCGTCACGACAAACTACACGAACATTCTATCATCCCCTGGAAATATCCCACATTCCAGTGATCGCCCAGGTCACGGACCGAGCTGTGCTACTCGTGACATCCCCCATAGAAGTCGACGTGATCGGTGCCGAGTACCCCCAAAACCCCTGTCTCTGTGCGACTCAACTTCCCTCACTGTGCTGGCACTTCACATTTACAATGCCTCTGGGTTTTTTTTTTGGGGGGGTGGGGAACATTCAAACTTTTGCTATGGGGCCCCATGATTTATATGTACGCCCCTGCTGCTGAGGCATGGTATTTAAGGCTGTTAAGGAGCCAACATACATGGACCTTGCCAGCAGCGTCGGACTGGAGTACCTTGGGCCCATCAGAGAAAATATATTCTTGCGGCCCAACATCATACTTCCCAACCTTTGAATAAGGGAAAGAGGGACAAAGGCTGTGGCACGCTGTGCATGCTGCAGAAAATTTTAGGCCATGCCACGTTGCACCACAGACTGTCCAGGAGTTGGTGGATGCTTTAGTCCAGGTGTGGGAGGAGATCCCTCACGAGACCATCCGTCGCGCTCATCAGGAGCATGGCCAGAAGTTGTAGGGAGGTCATACAGCATACCTCCCAAATTTGGAAGACAGGAAAGAGGATTAAAGGCTGCGGCGTGTGTTGCGCGCCGCTGAAAATTTTAGGCCACGCCCCGACAACACCCATTTCACAGCTAATCACACCCATATCCTCGCCCCAAGCGTAACCATTTAGCACTGCTGATCACACTGACTGGTAATGAGGGCACAGTGGCTGGTACTGAGGAAAAGAAAGAAAGAGCAGCGAGAGAGAAAGAACAAACAGAGAAAGAAAGAGAGGAAAGAAAGAAAAGAGAGAAAGAAAGAACAGAGAGAAAAAAGAACAGAGAGCGAGAAGGAAAGAACAGAGAGCGAGAAAGAAAGATAGAGAGAGAGCCATAGGCGTAGCTAGGGTTTTGGTTTAGTGGGGGCAAAACTTCTGAGTGGGCCCATCATCAGAGAACCTCAGCAAATGACCGCGCTGTTGGCCAAAATAATCTATATATAAAAAGACCAATATTGATATTACCGCCATATGGTCTGTGTTAAATAATACCAGTCCTACAGAACATATAGATTACAGCACAGGTACAGATAATGACTTACCGCTGATGTTCTTTCTAATGGAATTGTTCACTTTTCATGTCTTTTCCATCTGGCCCACACCGACATGACGACTTCTCCAGCCAGGACTCGACTGCACCCCCATTAAAAAAAAAATCAAAAAAAAACTCACCTCCCGGCTCCTGTGCTGCTCACTGTTCTCCCTCTCAGCGTCTGACAGCGGGTGCCGGCAGGTGATGTTATTGCGCCCGCTGTCATACGCTGAGAGGGGGATTATGGGAGAGAAGGAGCGCTCGCACCTTGCCTTGTGCTTACCATCAGTATTCACTTGCTCCGTGCGCATGCGCGCTGGTGCCCGTTGCTCGGCATTGCCGACAGCGTCCTGTCTTGGTCCTGGGCGGGCTCACGTCCTTGGTCCCTCTCACGTGTTTATCTGTGTGGGGTGGCCGAGTGACGCCAGCTCCCTCATCCGATGACGCCCTCGGTGATGCTGATTTCCGGGTGCGGCTGACTGCGCATGTGCCGCTGTGGAGCAGCGTCATGCCCTCCACACATATCCGCCCGGATTGGCTTCCTATACATATATAAGGCCCACATTTCCCAATGATGCCATACCCCCGGAAGAAGGCACTACGCCGAAACGCGCGTTGGGTGGGTGGCACCATGGTCTCTCAGGTAATCCCTGGCCTACATGTACTCTATGTCTATGGTCTTTGCTCTGCACTTTTTCCTTGATTGTGGCTGTTAGCCTCCATGGATTTTCTTTGTGCCTTCAGTGTACCTTCACTTTTGGATATACTCTTTACCTATAATACTTACATTGGCCAACTCTGTTGCACAATGCACATGCTCTTTTGAGCAGACCTATATATTTACAAATTGTTTACTTGGCCTGTGGTTTTGCTTGCCTGATTCACTACCATGGTTCAATCTTTTTTTGGCTATGTGTTTTATTGTTATTTCAATAAAGTTTTCTACTTTTAGCATCTTGGTTCCAGTTAGTGCTTCTTCTTTGATATGATTTCCCCTATTGTCGCACTGAACTTTCTTCACACATTTTTGCCCCCCTATATGCTGATCTTTTGATTAGTAGTACATTTGTGGGTGTTGGCTTGGTATATAGGTTTTTGAACAATTCTGCAAAGCTGAGTGGGTGAAAATTCCTCCAGAGCAATGTAAAAGACTCATTGCCAGTTATTGCAAACACTTGATTGCAGTTGTTGCTGCTAAGGGTGGCCCAACCAGTTATTAGGTTTAGGGGCAATCAATTTTTCACACAGGACCCTTAAAGGGGTTGTCCACTATTAGGACAACCCTTTCTTAAACTATATGTTCGACCCCAATAAAATATCAAGGCCTATACTCCCTCGGTGTCAGCACTCGCTCTCCTGAGACCTGTGATGCGGTGTTGTGACAAGTTACTCCAGTGCCCAATAAGTGCTGGCATCACTGTCCCCTCCTTTACACCAACTGAACATGAAGAGGAAGCCAGGGCTGCAGCTCATCCCGGACTTTCTCTTCATGCTCTTTTGTCCGAAGGCAGAGACAGTGACGCCAGCGCTGATTGGATGCCGGGCATCACGTGTCATTCCACTGCATTACAACCCTGGGACCACGAGTGCTGACACTGCTGGAATGAAGCGGGAGTATAGGTTTTATTATTTTATCGGGGTCGAAAATTTAGTTTAAGGAGGAGTTGTCATAGCAGTGGACAACTCCTTCAATAATAAAGACCTTCATTTAAAAACTGCATTCTGTGTTTACTTGTGTTACCTTTGTCTAATATTTGCATTTGTTTAGTGATCTGAAACATTTAAGTGTACCAAACATGCACAAAAATAGGAAATGAGGAAGAGGGCAAACACTTTTTCACACAACTGTATACACGAAAATTGTAAGGCTCGTTTTGAGTTTGCCAAAAGACATGTGGGAGACTCCCCAAATGTATGGAGGAAGGTGCTGTGGTCAGATGAGACTAAAATTGACCTTTTTGGTGACAAAGGTAAACGATAGGTCAGGCACCAAATCAACACAGCTCATCACCCCAAGAACACCATACCACAGTAACACAAGGTGGTAGCAACATCATGCTGTGGTGATGTTTTTTGGCAGCAGGGACAGGGAAAATGGTTTGAGTCGAGGGGAAGATGGGTGGTGCGAAATACAGGGATATTCCTGAGCAACACCTGTTTCAGTCTGTCAGTGATGGGAGACTGGAACTGAGGTTCAACTTCCAACAAGAAAATGACCCAAAGCATACTGCTAAAGCAACACTCGAGTGGTTTAAGGGGAAACGGATAAATGTTTTAGAGTGGCCTAGTCAGCCCAGACCTTAATCCAATTGAGAATCTGTGGTCAGACATGAAGATTGCTGTTCATCAACGGAAACCATCTAACTTGAAAAACCTTGAGCAGTTATGCTTTGAGAAATGGGCAAAAATCTCAGTGGCAAGATGCATAAAGCTCATAGAGACTTATCCAATGTGACATGCAGCTGTAATTTCCGCTAAAGGAGGCTCTACAAAGTAATGACTTTAGGGGGGGGTGAAGGATTATGCACACTGAAGATTTTGGCTATTTTGTCCTATTTGTTGCTTGCTTCACATCAAGAAGAAAACCAAATGTTACATAGTAACATGTTCACAGTTGTAGGCATGTTCTTTACATGAACCAATGCAAACCCTAAAAAAAACAGGGAAATTCCAGGTTGTGAGGTAGCAAAACACGAAAAATGCCAAACGGAGTAAATACTTGCGCAAGCCATTGTAAATTTCCTTGGTAGGAACCTAAACAAGATTATGCATAAAAAGCAAAAATCTTTTGCAAAAAGAATCCATGCCATCCATGATTATTAGTTTATTTACTGTCATCTTCAATTTTCAACAAAATTAAGATTTTATGGGCATTAAATGGTGTGAAATTTCCAGATAGACCCCTGTGCAGGATGGGCACAATAGGCTCATATTTTTCAACAGAAATCCATTGCTTCAATAATTATTAGTCTCTTTATCATCATCTGTGATCAAAAGTTGTTTTATGTAAAACCCCTTAAAAGAAAAGAAGGTATTTTATCTGGTATAATGGTTCCACCTCCAGCAGAGACAAGGCTTCTTTAAAATAAGAGCTATTCATCTGTGGAGCATCCCACCTCAGGACTGGGAATAGCAGGAACCATTCATAGTTCCAAGAAGGGCTTAGATGCTTACTTACAGGTGCTTCTCACAAAATTAGAATATCATCAAAAAGTTAATTTATTTCAGTTCTTCAATACAAAAAGTGAACATATTATATATAGTCATTACACACAGAGTGATCTATTTCACGTGTTTATTTCTGTTAATGTTGATGATTATGGCTTACAGCCAATGAAAACCCAAAAGTCATTATCTCAGTAAATTAGAATAATTAACAAAAAACACCTGCAAAGGCTTCCTAAGCATTTAAAAAGGTCCCTTAGACTGTTTCAGTAGGCTCCACAATCATGGGGAAGACTGCTGACCTGACAGATGTCCAGAAGGCAGTCATTGACACACTCCACAATGAGGGTAAGCCACAAAAGGACATTGCTAAAGAAGCTGCCTGTTCACAGAGTGCTGTGTCCAAGCATATTAATGGAAAGTGGAAAAAGTGTGGTAGAAAAAGGTGCACAAGCAACCGGATAATCGCAGCCTTGAAAGGATTGTTAAGAAAAGGTAATTCAAAAATTTGGGGAGATTCACAAGGAGTGGACGCTGCTGGAGTCATTGCTTCAAGAGCCACCACACACAGACGTATCCAGGTCATGGGCTACAAGTGTCGCATTCCTTGTGTCAAGCCTCTCATAACCAATAGACAACGCCAGAAGCTTCTTACCTGGGCCAAGGAGAAAAAGAACTGGACTGTTGCTCAGTGGTCCAAGGTGTTGTTTTCAGATGAAAGTAAATTTTGCATTTCATTTTGAAATCAAGGTCCCAGAGTCTGGAGGAAGAGTGGAGAGGCCACAATCCAAGATGCTTGAGGTCTAGTGTGAAGTTTCCACAATCAGTGATGGTTTGGGGAGCCATGTCATCTGCTGGTGTAGGTCCACTGTGTTTCACCAAGACCAAAGTCATCGCAGCCGTCTACCAGGAAATGTTAGAGCACTTCATGCTTCCCTCTGCCGACAAGCTTTTGGAGATGGAAATGTCATTCTGCAGCAGGACTTGGCACCTGTCCACACTGCCAAAAGTACCAATACCTGGTGTAAAAACAACAGTATCACTGTGCTTGATTGGCAGCAAACTCACCTGACCTTAACCCCATAGAGAATCTATAGGGTATTGTCAAGAGGAAGATGAGAGACACCAGACCCAACAATGTAGACGAGCTGAAGGCCGCTATCAAAGCAACCTGGGCTTCCATAACACCTCAGCAGTGCCACAGGCTGATCGCCTCCATGCCACACCGCATTGATGCAGTAATTGATGCTAAAGGAGCCCCGACCAAGTATTGAGTGCATTTACTGATCATACATTTCAGTAGGACAACATTTCAGATTTTAAAATAATTTTTCAAGCTGGTGTTATAAGGTATTCTAATTTACTGAGATAATGACTTTTGGGTTTTCATTGGCTGTAAGCCATAATCATCAACATTAACAGAAATAAACATGTGAAATAGATCACTCTGTGTGTAATGACTCTATATAATATATGAGTTTCACTTTTTGTATTGAAGAACTGAAGTAAATTAACTTTTTGATTATATTCTAATTTTGTGAGAAGCACCTGTAGTTACATGTGTAAAATTTTTATTATGACTGTTGATTCAGCTGTTCCACATTTGGGATCGGGGAGGAAAAACTTTAGGACAGACTGGATCATGCATTATGGATGTACCTATAATGTCATTCCCTTTTGAAAGCTAAAATGAAAAGTCTCATGAATTTTCCAGTCTAAATGTTGGTAAGTATGAGACAGCACTTTTTTTTAGCAGTTTTTCCTCTCCTCCTCTTATAGAGAACTCCTGTGTTCTCTATAAGAGACCTTCTGCAAAGTCCCCTCTAGTGATGGCGTATGTCCCTGCCAAAAAAATGTATCGGTAGCTGAAATTCAACTGGCCGGATCCTTCAGTCTTGAGACATCTTCTAAAGGTACAATCAGAAGGCCATATTATTAGCCCGAGGATAACATTGCAATGCTCGGACTGGCCATCGGCTCTCCTGACCTCAGTGCGACAGCCTGTATTTCTATGCAGCTGTCATGCTCAAGTCAGGGGAGCCAACGGCCAGACCGAGAATTGCGAAGCGTTTCTAAGGCGAGTAATATGTGGGGGCCTTCTATTAGACTGACTGCCAATCCCACCTATATTAGCAGGTTCAACCAACTTTTGTCTAACTTTTATGGAGGCCTTTAGGGTGTGCTTTTTGAGTGGATTTTAAAGTGGATCTGCTTCATAATAAATGTAATAAAACTCAGAGTGATAATGACGACTTCCTACACTTGCTGGATATCCACCAAAAGAATCAGAACATTTTTCCATGGGCTTCCAGCTTTCTCATCCATGTTGGATGCAGAGTGACATTCCCCACCACCACTATGACATATCCTTTTCATTTGCATCTTTCTCTGACCTACATCACTGCATACAGCATTTTTTTTTAAATTTTATAATGTATAAAACCTGGTCTGGGATATAACCTTGGACTGACACTTCTTCCTTTCTACTGTTTCATGCACATTTCTGTTGTGTAAGATTGTCAGGCATTGATCTTCTGTTCACAAGGGCAATCTCTAGGTATCCTGAATCTCAGGGTCACAACATACAGAAAGCATACAGAACAATCTGTATTGAGTGATGTTGAATAATATTTAAGCATTTGCTTATTTACTGAGTGTTGTACGGAATGCCCGCATTATCCACCCACCGCGACAAAGTGACCTTTACCTATTGTGTCCTCCCATTATTTTCTCCCCTATATTATTAACACTGGGATTATCAATAAACAATCAGCGTCCTGACAATAAATGGAAAATATGTCATCAAATTCCCTATGATATGCAGTTTACTGGGGAATGTGGAGCACAGAATACTCTCCACCTTGTTGACATGAATTACTTTAAGTATATATTATGTGAATACAAACCCCAATCTTCAGATCAGATCCTTCATAAAGGACATCTAGATTGGAAATCAATTGTATTCATCAAATGTACTCTAAGTTTGCCTCAGAAAAATAAAAAGTCCCTGTCTAAAACTTTCTATTACTATTTTGTAATTCGCCACTATTTAACTACTTCCCGTCTAAACCAGTTTTTATTTTCTTGGCCATGCCAAATTTTTCCATTCTGAATTTCTGACATGTGGTAATACCTCTGCAACACTTCTACATATCCCAGTGATTCTGAGATTGATTTTTTCATGACACATTGTACTTTAGTTTAGTGGCAAATTTATGTCTATACGATTTGTGTTATTTATGAAAATATCTAAAATTTGACAGCAGTCGTACCGCACAAAATACTGCAAAAAAATAACATACAGTGAGGAAAATAAGTATTTAGTACACAGCTGATTTTGTGATTTTGCAAGTTTTCCCACCCCCATCTACAAAGAATGGAGAGATCTGTAATTTTGGAGAAAAAATATTTTTATGCATTGCCATATTCTAAGAGCTATAACTTTTTTTGTTCTGCAGACAGAGCTGAATAGTGACAATAACATTTTTTCTGTGATATTTTTATCTCCTTGTGACATCTTTATCATGTTTTATACCCCTGGCTTTATTAGCATCCTCGCTTTCACAAGCAATTAAATGCTGTGATCTACTGAATGTGGGATCTAGATATTAAACAGCTGGGGCTGTGTTGGCACTGGCTGTTACTGCAGGAGCTCGGAGCAGTGATGTGCGGGTGTAGGGAGAAGACCGGGCTATGGGTGCTGACAAGGCACCAGGTCCGAAATTGCTGGGGCCGAGCCTCTTGTTGCAGGGGGAAGGAAATTGAGGACGGAGGAGACCAATGACCTGCGTAGAGGGTTTGTGGTGAGCCACGAGAGCTTAAGAGGTTTTGGGTGGGAAGGTAGGAGGGCTTCCTGCCAGAGAGAAGTGAAAATGAGGACCTGCGTCATGCCATGAGTAACGAGAGGCCGCGTGGCAGCGATAGGGGTAGGGGGAAGAAAGGACGTTGGGCATGCAGCGGAGCGTACGCCGAGTGGGAGACTGCTGTGAAAGACTCTTGACTGCACAGCAGAGTAATGGACTAGAGGCTCAGCGGGTCAGCTTGGTGGCCACCCACTGCTGCCAGAAGAAGACTGATTTGTTAAGCGGGGAAGCCGGAGAACCTCAGGACCGGCCTCAGCCGGCAGCCAGCATTCGTCCAGAGGAAGGGACAAGCATTGGACTCACGCTAAGTGAAATAGACTTACCGTATATACTTGTGCATAAGCCGAGATTTTCAGCACTTTTTTTTTGCTGAAAACACTCCCCTCCCCTAGTTATTGTCCAGAAAGCCGGCGGGGGGGAGGGGGAGCAGCGGCAGGACCCGGCAGCTGTGACATCATACTCACCCTCCTGGTGCGGTCTCTGCAAGTCCCTTCATCACCGTTGTCCTGGGATGGCAGCTTCTTCCTGTGCTCAGTGTTCATGTGTACCACTCATTAAGGTAATGAATATGCACGCGTCTCTACTCCATAGGTGTGGAGCACATATTCACTACCTTAATGAGCAGTATCACGTGACCGCTCAGCACAGGAAGAAGCTGCCGGCGCCCGGACAATGGAGATGCAGGGATGGAGATCCAGCGACGGTGCCAGGAGGGTGAGTAGGACAAGGAGGGCGAGCAGAGCCATGCACGATGGGACCGGGAGGGGAGCAGAGCCATGCACGATGGGATCGGGGAGGGGAGCAGAGCCATGCACGATGGGCCAGGGGGAGCCGAGTCATGCATACAACAGGGGGGAACCACACATACCAGGACAGGACGGGGAGAGCCACACACAAGGACAGGATGGGGGAGCCATATAACAGGACAGGATGGGGGGAGCCACATAGCAGGACAGGATGGGGGAGCCACATACCAGGAGAGGACGGGGAGCCATATAACAGGACAGGACGGGGGAGCCACATAGCAGGACAGGATGGGGAGCCACATACCAGGAGAGGACGGGGAGCCATATAACAGGACAGGACGGGGGAGCCACATAGCAGGACATGATGGGGGGGTGCGACGCATAGCAGGACAGGGATGAGGGGACAATACATACCCGGCTTATACTTGAGTCAATAAGCTTACCCAATTTTCCGTGGTAAAATTAGGTGCCTCAGCTTATACTCAGGTCGGCTTATACTCGAGTATATATGGTTCATATAGACTGCCATCTTAAGTTGCTCTGTTCTTTTGTAATCCCGAGCATTAGTCTGCTTTATCCCTGTTGCTCCCTGTGAGATTTCTCCCTGTAACAATTAAATCAAACAACTGTTTACCCCAGTTAACCCTTGCTCTACACCTCTGTGTCGCTGCATCCAATTACCTGTTTTACACGAGCACAGCTTCTGTTTGGTTTTATTGGGAATGTAAGAAACCACTGTCCTATCTCCAGTAAAGTAAAAAGTTGAACTATGAACGACTGTTCTGGGGTCTGTATTTATTTAGAGGGTCTGTATTTTTACAAGGTCACTTCTATGAATCTTCCTGATGTCACTTGTCTGAATCTTCTTGATGTCATTTCTCCAAATCTCATTGACGTCACTTCTCCGAATCTCACTGACGTCACTTCTCCTAATCTTGTTGACGTCACTTCTCCCAATCTTGCTGAAAGTCACTTCTCCCAATCTCAGTGACTTCACTTCTCCCAATCTCAGTGACGTCACTTCTCCCAATCTCATTAACGTCACTTCTCTGAATCTGATGTCACTTCCCTGAATCTCACTAACGTCACTTCTCCTAATCTTACTGATGTCACTACCCTGAATCTCACTAACGTCACTTCTCTGAATCATACTGATGTCACTACCCTGAATCTCACTAACGTCACTTCTCCGAATCTTACTGACGTTACTTCTCTGAATCTTATTGACATCCATTCTCCGAATCTTACTGATGTCTCTTCCCTGAATCTCACTAGCATCACTTCTCCAAATCTTGCAAATGTCACTTCTCCGAATCTCACTGACGTCACTTCTCTGAATCTCACTGGTCACTTCTCTGAATCTCGCTGACGTCACTTCTCATAATCTCATTGACGACACTTTTCCGAATCTCGCTGATGTCACTTCTCCGAATCTCCCTAACGTCACTTCTCCAAATCTCATTGACATCACTTGTCCGAATTTCACTGGCATCACTTCTCTGAATCTCACTGACGTCACTTCTCTGAATTTTACTGACGTCACTTCTCCGAATCTTACTGACGTCACTTCTCCGAATCTCACTGACGACACTTCTCTAAATCTCATTGACGTCACTTCTCCTAATCTTAATGACATCACTTTTCTAAATCTCACTGACGTCACTTCTCCTAATCTTAATGACATCACTTTTCTAAATCTCACTGACGTCACTTCTCCTAATCTTAATGACATCACTTCTCCAAATCTCACTGACGTCACTTCTCCTAATCTTAATGACATCACTTTTCTAAATCTCACTGACGTCACTTCTCCTAATCTTAATGACATCACTTTTCTAAATCTCACTGACGTCACTTCTCCTAATCTTAATGACATCACTTTTCTAAATCTCACTGACGTCACTTCTCCTAATCTTAATGACATCACTTCTCCAAATCTCACTGACGTCACTTCTTGAAATCTTACCGACGACACTTCTCCGAATCTTGCTGATGTCACTTCTCCGAATCTCACTGAAGTCACTTCTCCAAATCTCATTGACGTCACTTCTCCGAACTTTAATGACATCACTTTTCTAAATCTCACTGACGTCACTTCTCCTAATCTTAATGACATCACTTTTCTAAATCTCACTGACGTCACTTCTCCTAATCTTAATGACATCACTTCTCCAAATCTCACAGACGTCACTTCTCCTAATCTTAATGACATCACTTCTCCACATCTCACTGACGTCACTTCTCCAAATCTCACTGACGTCACTTCTTGGAATCTCACTGACGTCACTTCTCCTAATCTTAATGACGTCACTTCTCCACATCTCACTGACGTCACTTCTTGGAATCTCACTGACGTCACTTCTCCTAATCTTAATGACGTCACTTCTCCACATCTCACTGACGTCACTTCTTGGAATCTCACTGACGTCACTTCTTGGAATCTCACTGACGTCACTTCTTGGAATCTCACTGACGTCACTTCTAATCTTAATGACGTCACTTCCCCACATCTCACTGACGTCACTTCTCCACATCTCACTGACGTCACTTCTTGGAATCTTACGGACGTCACTTCTCCAAATCTTATTGCTATCACTTGTCAGAATTTGGCAAGTATCGCGTAGGGATTTCTGACTTATACAATGTATATCTTCCGAACTTGGGAGAGGAGGGCAAGGTTTTCCACAAATTTCTTAATTCATTGTTTGCAAATGGTCTGACGCTTAATTGATCACTCCTCTTGTATGTGGCATAATTAGGGTTAAATGTACGTTTCCACACTCTTCCCAGGAGGTTGTGTCCTGTTGATGGCAGTTCATTAACTGTTACATACTGTATGTAGTTACGCTCGTTAGACGCATCACTTCATTTGAAAAGGATTAATAGGGTTTAGTTGTTAATCACTTTCGGCTAATCCCCCAGACACCTATTAAAGAGCCAGTTCTACCTCTCCACCATTGTTACTAAGCAACACCTGTGTACCAGGCCCGCCTAACAATGTGATCAACGTACGTATACAAATGTGAGCTGACACCGCCTCCGCCTCCGCGCGGTCAAACATCACTCCTACCATCCTCAGGAATTAAGTAAACAGGTTCCTATGGTTTAGTAGGAAATTGCAAAAGATAAAGATGAAGATAACATATTTCTTACATTACCCATATACATTATATAAAGCATTTATTTAAAGAGTAACCAGCATTTTATTATTTTTTTGTGTAAATCAATAGTACACGTGAAAATAAACTTTGTAATATATCTTATCAGACTTCTTACCCTCCCTCTCTGCCCAAAAGCTGAGGGTTGGGCACAGTCTGCAAACCCCCCCCCCCAGTACCTATAGGGCCAACTTTACCAAAACTGATTTTGTGAGGTGGCGTGGTCAGTTTTGTATGGCCTCCTCTGTGACTATCTCCCAGTGGGCCTTAGGAATTTTATAGGGCTTAAAATTGACGAGCTAAGGCTCATGTTTGATAACATGAGTATGACCCGGGAACTTCAAGACTAAGACAAGTACCTGATCCCCAGACTTAAATTTCCTCATTTGAGCCAACCGATTATACCCCCTGGATTTTTCCTCTTGGGCCTTGAGGAGGCACTCTTTTACCTGTCCCTTCACTTTGTTCCCATGACACAACAAATCATTATGCCTAACCCTTTGCGGAAACTGACTGTTGACTCCCTGCTCCTTGGGAACCCCATTTATCTTTTACTGTTTAGTCTATGAGCTAGGCAGTCCCAAAATTGTCCTGGGACTCCTCCAGGTCGGGGGTATTGGCTTCCACATTCTCCTTTCTAGCTAGCACAGTGACCTTTACATCATGTGACTTTGTTACCATAGTGGACGCCTGGCGGCATACTGGACTACTGGGTGCTACAGCTTTAGCCCAGAAATCCCAGAACAAAGGAAAATCTTGACCCATAGCAATACTATGCAACAAGTCCTTGACCACTCCCACTTGGTGGGACATGGATCCACAGTCTGTGCGTATGTCGAATGGGGCTATGTAATTGTTCTTGGCATCTCCATAGATGCACATTACCCCACCCCTTCCCAGTCCATTGGCTCCGAAATCAAGGGACAAACGGCTGATATGTGACCTGGAACTTGTCACCTCCAACATGAGTTGTTACCTTTTATCTCAGCTCTGACCCCCCCAGGGCCTTTGTGTGCCCCTCAGATGTGACCTTAGGCCCCTTCTCTTGGGTCTCCCAGAAAAGTGACTTCAGACTCCCTTGATTGCTCATGGAGTTCTCCATGGCCAAATATCTTTCCACTTGGCTCACAAGGTCATCTTCTTTCTGGGGATCTCCTTGGCCAACCCAGATTTGCACGGATTTTGGTAGCTAGTGGATAAACCGGTCCACTACCAATCTTACTACTATGTGTGCTGGAGAGCAGGTCTCGGGATGCAGCTAGTTTTGCACAAAGTGTAACAGGTCAAACATCTGGGACCAGGGAGGTTTGTCTTTTTGGTAGCGCAAGAGTTGCACCTACTGTGCTTTGACAAAAATGCCATTATCTCTACTTTCAGCTTGTCCTGCTCCTTCGCATCCTACAGATCAAGGTGATAGCATGCTTTCTGTGATCCCCCCATAAAGTATGGAGCTAAGACCTCTGCCCATTGGTCTGGGTGCAGTTTGTCTCTTTCTGAAGTAGTCAGGGTTAGTTAGCGCCTGGACAAGGCTGTTTTGGTGCTGTGCAACCAGTGGAAGGCAATGAAAATTACATGTGTTTAGACTAAAACTGCATTGCCTGTGTGAACACTACCTGCCTACCAGAGCAAGAGAATCCTTACAATTGGTGGATGTAATGCAGGTGTGAAATCCCAGAGTACACAGGCAATTGTAGTGTAAAGATTGAATGTCCTGGGTAAAGGCAGCTACAGCATTGCAAATGCAGTCTGAAAGCATGGAGGAGCTTGTTAAGTAATTTGTCCAGGTGCAGCAAAAGCAGCATTAGCAGGACACCGCTAAGCTAGCTCCAGTTCAGTCAAACAAAACTGATATCCTGCATAGCAACCACTGATACTTGCAGTTCGGTACACGAGGCTTGTGCAGATTCTTCTAAGCAAGTAATGACTTGTTTTCTCTTAGCCTTTCAAAAAAATTATTTATTATTTCTTTTGTGGAGGAGCAACAAGTTTGGTGTTTGTTCATAAAGTGAATAAGAAGAAGCTTTGGGAAGCATGAGTCCAGGGCCCAGACCATATGGCAAATGAAAAGCAATGGTTATTTTTTTCAGCTCTGGAACTTTAACAACATTTTTTTTAGGCTCCAGTAAAAGGTTTGTTACTAGTGATGAGTGAACGTGCTCAGATATCGTGTTATCCGAGCATGCTCAAGTGTTTTCCGAGTATCTTGGGCATGCTCAAAACATATGTTCAAGTCCCCACAGCTGCAAGTCTCGCGACTGTTCGACAGCAGTAACACATGCAGGGATTGCCTGTTTGTTAGGTAATCCCTGCATGCAGGGTTGGACTGGCCCACCAGAGAATCGGAGAATCCTCCGGTGGGCCCTGGCTTCTCCTTCAGTAGAGTTCATAGTGCAAACCTTGCAGCTGCTGTGGGGCTCTTCAGTGGCGAGAAATGTGGGCCCTCAGAATCAAATCCTCCGGTGGGCCCAATGCCCTTCAGTCTGACACTGCCTGCATGTGTTACTGCTGTCGAACAGTCCGCGAGACAAGCAGCTGCGGGGACTTGAACATATTTTTCGAGCAAGCCAAAGATATTCAGATAACACTCGAGCGTGCTTGGACAGCAAGACATGAGATCTGGGCATGTTTGCTTATCACTAGAGTTGAGCGAAACAGGTCGTTCATTTTAAAAAATCGCCGATTTTCGCCAAAGTCGGGTTTCATGAAACGAAACCCGACCCTGGCGTGCAGTCGGCCAAACTGCATTGCGACCAATTTGGCAAAAAGTCGGGGCGGGTTACGCCGCTTCAAATTCCCCGCCCAAGCCGCGTCATTGGCTGAGCCGCCCGCCGGCTCAGCCAATGAGCGGCGCGGGATTCAAAAACCCCGCCAAAGCGGCGCCGCTCATTGGCAGAGCCGGAGGGCGGCTCAGCCAATGAGCGGCGCGGGATTCAAATCACCGCCAAACCGGCGCCGCTCATTGGCAGAGCCGGCAGGCGGCTCAGCCAATGAGTGGCGCGGGATTCAAATCCCCTGCCATTGGCTGAGCGGTGCCGCCCGGCTTTGCTATGTGTGTGTGCGAGGCGGTGTGTGAATGTGTGTGTCTGTGCGTGTGTGTGTGCGCGTGCGAGGCTGTGTGTGTATATACAGACATAGTCCGATGAGACTACAAGTCCCATCCGACTATGCCTGCTACACTGTCAGTGAGTGACACATTAGCCAATGATGGGACAGTAGTAGTCCCATCATCTGGCTAATGTGTTGAATGTCAAAAAAAAACATACATTACATACACAACATAACACACATATAACACAGAACATACACATAACATACAACACATAACATACATATAACATACAGATAACACATAACATACTGTACATACATATAACATACAACACATAACATACATATAACATACAGAACATAACATACAGAACATACATATAACATACAACACATAACATACATATAACATATAACCCTTTTAATAAAGGGTTAAAAAACAACAACACACGCATAAGAATAAATTATTTTAATGAAATAATACATGAAAAAAATAAAACAACCGTATACTCCCTGTCCGACGCAGTCCAATTAATAACGAATGTCCCATGATGGTCTCCCCTATAGAACAGTGACATCAGGTGATGCCACTGCTCTGTAGGGTCTCCCAGTGATGCACTGACAGGAGACAATGGCTCTTGCAGTGCATCACTGAGTTCGTTCTATCACTTTATGGCAATGCTGCGTGGGAATTTTCTCACCCAGCATTGCCAGTGAGAGAATGAACGGAAGTGACATCATTCTCTCCTGGCGTCTGATGTCAGTGCATCACAGGGGCGGTGTAGAGCGCTGACATCACCTGATGTCAGCGTTCTATACCGGAGATCGTCGTGGGACACTCGTTATTATCTGGACTACGGCGGACAGGTGATGTATAGGTTGCTTTATTATTTTATTTTTATTGCAGGAGACAATGGCATCGGGGAATAGGTGATTGGTGAGTATGTACTCTATGTTATGTGTTGTATGTTATATGTATGTTATATGTATGTTACGTGTTGCATGTTATATGTACAGTCATGGCCAAAAGTTTTGAGAATGACACAAATATTATATTTTCACATGATCTGCTGCCCTCTGGTTTTTATGTGTGTTTGACAGATGTTTTTATCACAGACAGAAATATAATTGCAAACATATGAGTAACAAAAGCTTATATTGACAGTTAGAATGAGTTAATGCAGCAAGTCAATATTTGCAGTGTTGACCCTTCTTCTTCAGGACCTCTGCAATTCTCCCTGGCATGCTCTCAATCAACTTCTGGACCAAATCCTGACTGATAGCAGTCCATTCTTGCACAATCAATGCTTTCATTTTGTCAGAATTTTTAGGTTTTTGTTTGTCCACCCGTCGCTTGATGATTGACCACAAGTTCTCAATGGGATTAAGATCTGGGGAGTTTCCAGGCCATGGATCCAAAATCTCTATGTTTTGTTCCCTGAGCCATTTAGTTATCACCTTTGCTTTATGGCAAGGTGCTCCATCATGCTGGAAAAGGCATTGTTGATCGCCAAACTGCTCTTGGAGGGTTGGGAGAAGTTACTCTTGGAGGACATTCTGGTACCATTCTTTATTCATGGCTGTGTTTTTAGGCAAGACTGTGAGAGAGCCGATTCCCTTGGCTGAGAAGCAACCCCACACATGAATGGTTTCAGGATGCTTAACAGTTGGCATGAGACAAGACTGGTGGTAGCGCTCACCTTGTCTTCTCCGAATGAGGCGTTTTCCTGATGTCCCAAACAATCAAAAAGGGGATTCATCAGAGAAAATAACTTTACCCCAGTCCTCAGCAGTCCACTGCCTGTACCTTTTGCAGAATATCAGTCTGTCCATGATGTTTTTTCTGGAGAGAAGTGGCTTCTTTGCTGCCCTCCTTGAGACCAGGCCTTGCTCCAAGAGTCTCCGCCTCACAGTGCGTGCAGATGCACTCACACCTGCCTGCTGCCATTCCTGAGCAAGCTCTGCACTGCTGGTAGCCCGATCCCGCAGCTGAAACACTTTTAAGAGACGGTCTTGGCGCTTGCTGGTCTTTCTTGGGCGCCCTGGAGCCTTTTTGGCAACAATGGAACCTCTCTCCTTGAAGTTCTTGATGATGCGATAGATTGTTGACTGAGGTGCAATCTTTCTAGCTGTGATACTCTTCCCTGTTAGGCCATTTTTGTGCATTGCAATGATGACTGCACGTGTTTCTTTAGATATAACCATGGTTAACAGAAGAGAAACAATGATGCCAAGTACCAGCCTCCTTTTAAAGTGTCCAGTGGTGTCATTCTTACTTAATCATGACAGATTGATCTCCAGCCATGTCCTCATGAACACCCACACCTGTGTTAATGGAGCAATCACTGAAAAGAGGTTAGCTGGTCCTTTTAAGGCAGGGCTGCAATGATGTTGAAATGTGTTTTTGGGGATAAAGTTCATTTTCTAGCCAAATATTGACTTTGCAAGTAATTGCTGTTAAGCTGATCACTCTTTATAACATTCTGGAGTATATGCAAATTGCCATTAAAAAAGTGAAGCAGTAGACTTTGTAAAAATTAATATTTGTGTCATTCTCAAAACTTTTGTCCATGACTGTATGTTATGTGTTGTATGTTATATGTATGTTATGTGTTGTATGTTATATGTATGTTATGTGTTGTATGTACTGTGTTATGTGTTATGTTCTGTATGTTATGTGTTATATGTATGTTATGTGTTGTATGTTATATGTTCTGTATGTTCTGTGTTGTATGTTATATGTTCTGTATGTTGTGTATATAATGTTTTGTTTTTTTTTACATTCAACACATTAGCCGGATGATAGGACTACTACTGTCCCATCATTGGCTAATGTGTCACTCACTGACAGTGTAGAAGGCATAGCCGGATGGGACTTGTAGTCCCATCGGACTATGCCTGCATATACACACACAGCCTCACGCGCGCGCACGCACACACACACACACACACACACAGACTGACAGTGTAGCAGGCATAGCCGGATGGGACTTGTAGTCCCATCGGACGATGCCTGCATACACACACACACACACACCACAAAGCCGGGTGGCACCGCTCAGCCGATGGCGGGGGATTTGAATCTCGCAACGCTCATTGGCTGAGCCGGCGGGCGGCTCAGCCAATGAGCAGTGCCGGCGCTGCTTTGGTGGAGAATTTGAATCCCGCGACGCTCAAAGCCGCGCCGGCACCCCTCTTTGGCTGAGCCGCCCGCTGGCTCTGAAAATGGGCACTGCAGGTGTGTTTACTCTCCTCCCCCCTGCCGACATTGCTTCCCCATTGACTTGCATTGGGTATCGTGTTTCGGCTGAAACCGACTTTTCACGCTAGTCGGCCAATTTCACTCAATCCGACTTTTGCGAAAGTCGGGTCCTGTGAAACCCGACTCGACCCGAAAAAAGGGAAGATCGCTCATCTCTACTCATCACTATTTGTTACATTGTTTTTCTTGCCTACACTAAAAAACGCTGAAAAAAAATGATGATGAAGAAATAGCTTGTGACAAGAACATTGAACAAACTTTGGGTAGCAGAGCTCTAAACTTTTATTTTTCTAAATGTTGGAAAAGAATGCCAGAATGGTGTACATTACTAAAGGAAGGGACCAGGATGGGGGACAGTACTATCAGAAAAGACCAGGATCTGGGACAGTATTAATGGAAGGGACCAGGATGGCTGACAGTATTATAGGAAGGGACCAAGATGGAGGACAGTATTACAGCCAAGGGACCAGGATGGGGGACAGTATTACAGGAAGGGACCAGGATGGGGACAGTATTACAGGAAGGGACCAAGATGGAGGACAGTATTACAGCAAGGGACCAGGATGGGGGACAGTATTACAGGAAGGGACCAGGATGGGGGACAGTATTACAGGAAGGGACCAGGATGGCGGACAGTATTATAGGAAGGGACAGACCAGTATAGGAAGGACAGATTGAGCAGCAGAGGGACCAGGATGGGGGACAGTATTACAGGAAGGGACCAGGATGGGGGACAGTATTACAGGAAGGGACCAGGATGGCTGACAGTATTATAGGAAGGGACCAAGATGGAGGACAGTATTACAGCAAGGGACCAGGATGGCTGACAGTATTATAGGAAGGGACCAGGATGGGGGACAGTATTACAGGAAGGGACCAAGATGGAGGACAGTATTACAGCAAGGGACCAGGATGGGGGACAGTATTACAGGAAGGGACCAGGATGGCTGACAGTATTATAGGAAGGGACCAAGATAGAGGACAGTATTACAGCAAGGGACCAGGATGGGGGACAGTATTACAGGAAGGGACCAGGATGGGGGACAGTATTACAGGAAGGGACCAGGATGGGGGACAGTATTACAGGAAGGGACCAAGATGGAGGACAGTATTACAGCAAGGGACCAGGATGGGGGACAGTATTACAGGAAGGGACCAGGATGGCTGACAGTATTATAAGGAAGGGACCAAGATGGAGGACAGTATTACAGCAAGGGACCAGGATGGGGGACAGTATTACAGGAAGGGACCAGGATGGGGAAAAGTATTAATGGAAGGGACCAGGATGGGGGACAGTATTATAGGAAGGGATCAAGATGGAGGACAGTACTACAGGAAGGGACTAGGATGGAGGACAGTATTACAGGAAGGGGCCATGTCTCACAGATGTTATGTGCTTTTTATACTGTAATGCAGTGTTTTTCTTTCTTCAAACATAACGCTTCTTGTTTAATCCAAAATGCTCTATTTCACTTTCATTCATCCAAACAACATTGTTCTAACAGCCTTCTGGCTTGTCGAGATGATCTTTAGTAAACTGCTAGTATTTTTTGAATTTTTGGAGGATCTCTAAATCCCTTTTTGTGCTATATTTGTTTAGTGGTAGGACTCGCAAGCGTGGGGACCCTTGACGTGGGTTGCTAGCTTGCGTATTTTGGCCAAAATATAAACTAATACCTCACATATTTTTATATGTGTTTTTTGCACTTTATTTTTCAGGGTGCAGTTGGGCCCATTCGGTCTTGTAAACTGTGGTGTCTATTCACATGGGATGCATCTGGATAGCGCTGGGCAGCCCGCCTGATCTAATAGAAGAGAGACACTAATAGGTTGTTAACCTGGATGCTGTGCATTTCCATTGTGTGAACAGCGCCACATGCAAGTCTTTTTTGTGCAATAATATACCAAGCAGCCACCCCCTCCAAAGTGATTGGTAGGTCGTGAGTGGTTGCCTCATCAGTATTTCCGCACCTGTGTTGCCGCAATCTTAACTACATGGGTCCACTGCATCCTGAAAGTGCATTTGTTTGGAGGCCTGGGCAGGTGAGCATCTCTGCCTTTTACTTACAGGAAAGATGTGTATCTTTGTACCGTGTTAGCCAGTAGATAGAAAAATATTTAGACTTGAGAGTCCTCAGTGGTTGATACCTTTTAATGGCTAACTAAAAAGATGGTAACAAATTGCAAGCTTTCCAGACTACTCAGGTCTCTTCATCAGGCAAAAACGTTGTATTAGTCTTTGCCTGATGAAGAGACCTGAGTAGTCTGGAAAGCTTGCAATTTGTTACCATCTTTTCAGTTAGCCATTAAAAGGTATCAACCACTGAGGACTCTCAATTCTAAATATTTTTCAGCCTTTTACTAAATTTTTTGAATTTTTGGAAGATCTCTAAATCCCCTTTTGTGCTATATTTGCAAACTTCAGATGGGCACCAATATTCTTTTTTGGAGAGCATTGACTTTCGTGTCGAAATCCTGACATGGACATCATGATTGTATGGTGACATCTTAATGGTGAACTCCTGCCCATTAATATTACCTACTGTGAGAGAGGCCTTTAGTTGCTTAGAGGTTACCTTGGGTTTCTTTGTGATCTTGTGGACTATTACATGCCTTGTTCTTGGAGTGATATTTGCTGGAATCGTAATAATGCTCTTGAATTTTTATTTGTGCATAGTCTGTTTTACTGTGGATTGTTGGAGTCCTAATGCTTCAGATATTGTTTTGTTCCTCTTCCAGTCTAATGAATATCAACAATCTTCCTTCTAAAGTTCCTCAGAAATCTCCTTTGTTCATGCCATGAACACTTGCACAAACATGTTGTGAAGGTCAGACTTTGATAGAGCCCTGTGCTTTAAATAAAGGTACTGCCACACTAAACAATCCCGCTAGCGATCACAATAACGACGCATACTAATGCGATCGCTAGCGGGATTGTTTCTATATCGCTAAGTGCGGCCACATTTAGCGATATAGTTAACGACGCTATCGCCGTTAGCGATCTCCTTAACGACTTTAGCGGTACAAAAGTACCGCTAAATCGCTAAGAAAAGGTGCCACACAGCGATTAGATACTTACCCAGCGGGAGCGCCGACGAGAAAATAGGGTCGGAGCGATTCCAGCGACGAGCGAGATCACAGCAGGAAGCTCGTCGCTGGAAGCTGCGCACTGAACAACATCGCTAACGGATCGCTAAATAGTGACGTTTTTTAGCGATCCGTTAGCGATATTGTTTAGTGTGGCATACCCTTAAAACAGGTCACACTATCACACCTGATTGTCATCCCATTGATTGAAAACACCAGACTCTTTACCTTCAAATTATTTGCTAATCCTAAAGATTCATTTATATTTGAAACTCACAGACATGGAATGTTGGATCACTTTCTTAAATAAAAAATGACAATGTCTATATTTTTGATTCATTTATTTGATTTCTCTAACTATTTTTGAGACTGTGAAAATCTGATGTAGTTTTACAGCAAACTTATGCAAAAATATGGAAAATTCTGAAGGGTTCACAAACTTTTGAGCACTGCCATACATTACTAAGTTTACTTATCCTGAGTTACATCCTGTAATATATTCCAGAGCTGCACTCACTATTCTGCTGGTGCAGTCACTGTGTACATATATTACATTACTGATCCTGAGTTACATCCTGTATTATACTCCAGAGCTGCACTCAATATTCTGCTGCTGCAGTCACTGTGTACATACATTACATTACTGATCCTGAGTTACATCCTGTATTATATACTCCAGAGCTGCACTCACTATTCTGCTGGTGTAGTCACTGTGTACATACATTACATTACTGATCCTGAGTTACATCCTGTATTATACTCCAGAGCTGCACTCACTATTCTGCTGTGTAGTCACTGTGTACATACATTATATTACTGATCCTGTACTGATCCTGAGTTACATCCTGTATTATACTCCAGAGCTGCACTCACTATTCTGCTGGTGCAGTCACTGTGTACATACATTACATTACTGATCCTGAGTTACATCCTGTATTATATTCCAGAGCTGCACTCACTATTCTGCTGGTGCAGTCACTGTGTACATACATTACATTACTGATCCTGTCCTGATCCTGAGTTACATCCTGTATTATACTCCAGAGCTGCACTCACTATTCTGCTGGTGCAGTCACTGTGTACATACATTACATTACTGATCCTGAGTTACATCCTGTATTATACTCCAGAGCTGCACTCACTATTCTGCTGGTGGAGTCACTGTGTACATACATTACATTACTGATCCTGAGTTACATCCTGTATTACACTCCAGAGCTGCACTCACTATTCTGCTGGTGCAGTCACTGTGTACATACATTACATTACTGATCCTGAGTTACATCCTGTATTATACTCCAGAGCTGCACTCACTATTTTGCTGGTGCAGTCACTGTGTACATACATTACATTACTGATCCTGAGTTACATCCTGTATTATACTCCAGAGCTGCACTCACTATTCTGCTGGTGCAGTCACTGTGTACATACATTACATTACTGATCCTGAGTTACATCCTGTATTATACCCCAGAGCTGCACTCACTATTCTGCTGGTGCAGTCACTGGGTACATACATTATATGTATACATTATGCAAATACAGAATTGTCAGTGCAGCGCTGATTGATTGATTATAACCTAATGGAATATTGGTAGAAGTGAGGGTCGTTCTGACTCTTCAGCCATCGATGTGCTGCCTGCGGTGGTAGTATAATATACATACTTGGACGTTTCCTCTTTTGCTTTCCTCATCTTTTTTCCGGCCACATAAGCAGCTCAGTTTGGACAATGACTGACTATGCTCTAGGTGAATTTCCGACTTCCTGACGGTTTCCCCCCTGCGATAACAAAGGTTTTGTTGCTAGGACTCCAGCGATTAGCTTAAACCTCTTAAAAACAAGTAACGTTCCAATGAAAGGGGCTGTGCAAGATTAGAAAAAAAAAGGTTACTTTCTTTCAGAAGCAGAGCCTAGGGGTAATGTCTGGTACTGCAGCTTTTCTCCCTTATAAGATGCAGTACCACACATGGCCTGTAAACAGATGTGGCGCTAGTTTAAAAAAAAAAAAAAAAATTAACAGTCAAGTTTTTCTACTCATATAGCTTAGTGCTGCTCAACAATTCCCACATAGTCCTGGTAGGAGAGTTGTCGGCATCAGGTTCTCCATCCAATGGCTCCATATTACCAGCGATACCGTTCCTCCCGCCGCTACATCACACTGCACTTCTCTTCGGCCGCTTGCTTCATTTCTGTGAATGTCGCTGTTGCCTTTTCTTTAAGTGTATCCATGTCCATATTCTGAATATTTTGCATTTGACCAAGGAACGAGCCTTTCTCCTCCTCCTCGACTTGATCTTCGGCCACCATCTTCTGGAGCTCCTCGGGAAGCTCGATATCATCTCCGGCCATCTGGATCTGATTGTCGTCCTTCTCACTCTAGAAAAATAATAGGACAGACATTAATAGCGATTCCTAGACCGCTCAGCGGTGATCTGCAGGAGGGATCTTGGCGGAATGTGTTCAATTTCCCTGTGTGCACCATAGAGCAAATCCAAAAAGAATTGCAAAAAAAGTAGAATTCCACAATTGTTTTTTTTTTTTTTTTTTTGCCATGTTCACTATATTGTAAATCGACCTGGCAGTATGATTCTCCAGATCAGTACGATTACGCAGATACCAAAGATGTATAGTTTTTTTTTTTATTTAAGTGGTGAAAAAAATTTGAAAATGTTTTTTTGCTCGTGTCTCCATTTCCCGAGACCTGTAATGTTTTCATTTTATGGGAAATAGGGCTGGCTGATGGCTTATTTTTTGCGCCCTGAGCTGACATTTTTATTGATACCATTTTGCGATAGATACGTTTTGATCTCCTCTTATTGCATTTTATTTCAATGTTGCGGCGGCCAAAAAAAAAACCTAATTCTGGCGTTTTTATTTTTCTCGTTACGCCGTTTACTGATTGGATTAATTTTTTAAATATTTTGATAGATTGGGCGATTCTGAACGCAGAGATGCTAAATATGTGTATTCTTTTAATTGTTTTATTAGGGGAGGGATTTGAACTTTTTTTCTTTATATTTTTAAAAACTTTTTTCTACTTTTTACTGTATTTAATAGTGTTCTTAGGAGACTTGAAGCTTTGTTCAATCGCTTGTGCTATACATAGCAGTGCATCACCATCAGCCTACACGCCGACGTTCACAGGAGTATCATAATGACAGACATAGCGGTCTGTCATGAAAACCCATCGACACCCCCCGATCACAGGATAGGGGCGCTGTTGTATGGGAGGAATGACGCGCTTCCGGATGGCGCGTGCTAAATCCCGCTATCAGTGATTGACAATGGGATTTAACCAGTTTACAGTCACGGGCAGACCACTGCTCCACCCACGATTGTTAAAGGCACATGATGACTGATTAATTCAGTCATCATGTGCAGGAAAACATGTGGGCTCGGCAGTTTGCGGGAACACACATACATGTATGCCGGATGTCACAAAGGGATTCAGCATAGCACAATTTTGATTGTAATGAATGATCTGTGTAATACAAGGTATGATATGTCCAAAAAAGTAAGGGATGCCGTTTGTAACTAATCTCTCCTTTGGCTACAAAACGTGAGACCTAAACAGAATGCTTGAAAATAGGCTTTATTAGCAAGACAATCCCTTTTACGGCTTTTTTTTCCCTCTGTAATCCTTGTCAGCCATGTTATAGTTTTATAGTACCGGTAAAAAGTTTGGACACCCCTGCTCATGCAATGGTTTTACTTGGTCTTGTTGGAATGCGCACATTTTGGATTCAGAATTAAGGCAGCAAAACCACAACGTAACACATATACAAGGAGTAAAAAAACATGTGTGACGCAGTCCAGAATGGGCTACATCTTAGATTACTGACTGTACCCCCTTTTACTTTACTTTACATCCCTTTGGCATTCTTTCAAGCAGCTTCATCAGGTCATCTTCAGGACAGCTTCCAACAATCTTGAAGGACTTTGCAGAGGTCTTGTTAGCTGATTTGCCTTTACTGTGTCCAACAAATCCCATCTCTTCTGGGCGATTGTGGAGGCCATGTCATCTGGGCAGCTTTCGTCCTTCCCCTTCTTGGTTACATCTCCCTCGCATTGCCTTGAGCTTGGATTTGGGTTATTGTACTGTTGTCACACAAATCATAGTCCCATTAAGAGCAAACCAGACAGGATGACGGCAGAATGCTGTGGTAGCCATGCTGGGTAAGATCACCTTGAATTTGGTATACATCATTAACAATTTCACCAGCAATGCACCCCACATCATTACACTTCCCCTCCATTCTTCATGGTGGGCACCACACATGTAGAAACCATTTGCTCATCTTTTTTGCCTCTCACAAAGTGTCACTTAGTACCAAATATCTCAAACTTTGATTCATCAGCCTATGGGACAAATTTCTACTGATCTAATGTCCAGTCCTTGTGTTGATTGGCCCCCCAAAAAGCCTCTTCTTCCTGTTTGCAGTCCTTAGTAATTCTTTACAGAAATTTAATTATAAAGGCTGCTCCTCGCAGTCTCTTCTGGACAGTTGATGTAGAGATGCCACTATACTTGATGTCTGTGCATCATTTATGAGTGCTGTAATCTGAAGTGCTGTCAATTTGTGTTTTCTAAGGTTGGTAACTTTGATGAACTTATCCTCTGCAGCAGAGATCATTCTAGGTTTTTCTTTCCTGGTGCAGTCTTGTACCGAACCCACTTAATCATAGTGATTGATGGTTTTCATGACTGCATTTTAGGATACCTTTAAGACTCTGGATTGACTGACCTTCATAAATTTACTTAAATGAGTGGTTCTTGCCATATTCTGGCTTCGATCAGTTGTGAAATAGAGCACAGGACTGTAGGGAACTGTGACCAATGCTATCTGTGCAAAACACACCTGATGGTCGCAAACATTTTTGGAGGCCGTGATTCAACAAGTAAACTCTTAAAGAGACATACCCGTTCATTGGAAGCCATTACAGGCATTGACCTGATGAAGTTGCTTAAGAGATGCCAAGGGGGTATAAACCTGTCATCAGAGTAACAGGGGGGTAAAATTAGAAATCTAAGGTTTAACACATATTCTAATTTGTTTCACACATGTTCCTTTACTTCTTGTTTCCATATGTGTTGCTTTGTGGCTTTACTGCCTTCAGACTCCATCTATAATGTACACATTCCAATAAGGACAAGGAAAACCATTGCATGAACAGGTGTGTCCAAACTTTTGATCAGGACTGTATGTTTGTAGAAAAGGGGACAAACAAGACGGCTATTGTTATAACTGTACTTTGACTTTTCCAAACTTCTGCACACCATATCTACCTACCTAAATGATTTGTTAGAATGTTAACACTAATCCCCAAAATTGGAAATAATTTGATGTCTTGCTATTGGGCAGCATTTGTCAGAATACACATTACTTGGAATATTCCCTATAAACTCTGGTCAGATATTGTCATAAGGTTCCTATTGTGAAACATTTATGATATCACCATAGATTTTCAATAATGTTGCCACAAATCAGGAATAGTAAGGTCTCCATTTAAGTCTTAACTAAATTACTGCCATACCTGTGGTAATCTGTATTTTTCCCTCATATGTACACGCAAGGTGGCTCGCTCTGCTTTTTTCTGAACAAACTTTGCATCTCTTTCCATCCTGCAGAAAAATATAAAAAATATTGGTCATTTTCACAGAAAATTATTTTTACATTTTCTTCAAAGCAGTAATGTGACATCGCTGTGTTTATAATTGTAAAGGGACGGCCGCGGGGCCGATGCACTGGAAGCTGCTACATATTTTACCTCTGTAGTCTCCATCCTTCTGGGGTGTTCTCCTCCCATGAGGGAGCGCACAGAGCAATTAGAGTCAGAGTCCCAAATCACGTCAAACAGTTCTGCTTTATTTTCCTCTGGACACAGCACATCCAAGACTCCATAAGCACGTCTTATACGATACCAGCAATACATTCTTCACAATTCTGCCTCTTCTTCTCTGCTACACCAGAATGGACCACTAAGTATTGATGGGATGAGGATCCCGGTGAAAACGGCACTTCGATCTCTTCCCCTGGAGACACTTCAATCCAGTATAAGAAAGACACATCTACTAGGTCATCCACCCCTCTGTGGTTATCCTGCCCAGATACTTCTGATGGCCCACTCGCTTCTATGCTCATACACGACCTCTTCTGCTGAGCGTTCCCACAGTGGTTTTTCCACTAGACTACTGCTACGTAAACCCACTCTCTTTGGGCTCACGTTTCCCACGGTGAATCCTTCACCGGCTTCTTCAGGGGTTGCTGGTCCCCTTTTCTTCCTACCCTATGCTCAGGGCCCAGGAACGTGGACGTCCTCACACTAGCAAGGTCCACCCCCGACTGACTCCCGCTGAGAGGAAGTCTTCCTGACAGATTCCCGCTTGGAGGCAGTCTTTCCCTAGCAACAAGTCCCTAACTCTTGTTCCTAAAGGATTGGATGTGCTCAATGCCCCCCCTCTAGTGTCCAAACCAAATACTGCACTGACGTATTTTCATAACTACCTAACTAGATCTCTAAGGCTAGTTTCACACTAGCGTTTGACCGACCTGCGTCGGTCTGCGCACTGCCGCCGCTAAGCTCTGCCCCGGCTGTGCCTCCTCCAGATAGCTCCGCCTATGGGCGCATGACGCTGCATGCGACCTGCGCTCCCTATCTTTAGCATTGGGGTCGCAGGCCGAACGCAGGTCGTGCGCAGTATGCGTTCTTTTGACGAGCGCACCAAAATGCAACACGTGAGACAATTAAAGGGTTAATCCCTTGACCTCCTTACATTATCCCTGTGCTGTGACATCACTGTGTATTATCTCTGTACTGTGACATCACTGTGTGTATTATCTCGGTGCTGTGACATCACGGTGTGTATTATCCTTGTACTTTGACATCGCTGTGTGTATTATCCTGTACTGTGACTTCACTATGTGTATTATCCCTGTACTGTGACATCACTAGTGTATTATCCCTGTACTGTGACATCACTGTATTATCTCTGTACTGTGACATCACTGTGTGTATTATCTCGGTGCTGTGACATCACGGTGTGTATTATCCTTGTACTTGACATCGCTGTGTGTATTATCCCTGTACTGTGACTTCACTATGTGTATTATCCCTGTACTGTGACATCACTGTGTGTATTATCTCTGTACTGTGACATCAGTCTGTGTATTATATCTGTACTGTGACATCGCTGTGTTTATAATCCCTGTGCTGTCACATCACTGTGCGTTTTATCCCTGTACTGTGATGTCACTGTGTGTATTATCCCTGTACTGTGACATCGTTGTCTATTATCCTTGCATTGTGACATCATTGTGTGTATTATTTTTGTTCTGTAACAATGCTGTGTTTATCACTGTATAGTGACATCATTGTGTTTATTATCCTCTACTGTGACACCACTGTGTTTATTGTCCCTGTACTGTGACATCACTGTGTTTGAACGCTGCATATTTTCCGTGCCAAATTTGTGCTGAAAAAGAAAAATGCATCAAACACGCAACATGGGCACATGGACTTAAAAAAAAATTGCACCACATTTTTAAAAGTATTCAGGTCTACTACAGAGAAAGGATATAACTAGAGCTGAGTGGATCGATATGTGGGACTCCGGTCCAGCATTCCTTTCAGTGGTACCTGGCAGCTAGACTGGAGGCCTGCAAATCTCTTATATGACATCACTTGTGGGGGCGGCACTGGTCTCTACTCGCTCATTCTTTACTTACAATGTGCAATGACAGTGCGCTTTGTTGCCAGCTCGTCATTTCTCACCAGAACAGGTGAAAGAGCGCATTGTCACTGTGCACTGAGAAGAACAGTCCACAGTGACAGGAATCTACTGAACATCTGTCAGAATTGACAACGGACACATGCTTAGTAGAGCAGGGACCAGCCCAGCCCTGAAATGGAGGTCACTGATGACGCTTCATTTCAGTGAGGGGGAAAATGCTGTGGCAGTGACCGCGGCCTCTGCCCACTAATGATGATTCATTTGAGTATCCCAAATTCATTCTCAAATGAAGCGTCATCAAAGAAGAAGTAATAGAAAAAAATAAAGCAGTTATAGTTGCGAGGGAAGGATAGGGAATTGTAAATTAAAGTATATTAGAAAAAAACATTAAACGTTGACATGAAATAGCTAGAGATTTAGAGTAAAATAAAATTTAGCTTTGGACCACACCTTTAATGAATCAAAACCAATTAGTATAGGTTGCTAATCATGGGCCACTGCTTAGTGCTTGCCCCCAGGACCAAAATTTGCCAGCCAGGCACTGAAAATGGCTGAAGGTGCCAAGGTCCCTAGCTATGGGCAGAGTTCAAGGTTTGTAAGATGGCCATTGAACACATCATTGATGGGAGATATGTATGACGAAGGTGTTTGTCCTCAGTGATGTAAGCTCGGAAGCAAGTGCCAGCACGTATGTGGCCGAGAGTGTTTCTAGGATGTGGCAAGGAACAGGTTTATGAGAAGTCAGAGAGATTTGTGGGGCTGGTTGCTCACATATCCCCACCATAGGGCATAGTATGACGGATATAAGGAAGTCCAGCTGTATGTTTACTGCACAGTGAGTGAAGTAAGAAGGTCTCCTATGTGTTGTCACCAGACTAAGTTTGTATACTGGATGCTATCAAGCTGAGTCTACCGGACTATCACCGAAGTGCCGTTATTTGAACAGTTTATTTTTTTTTGCCTGCACTGAAAGGCCGTTTATTTTCCTTCGCTTATGGCATAATTTATGGAGTCTTAATAAACCAGCCTGGACATTTTACTTAAACTGCTTCCCGTGCTTACCTCAAAGCAACAGAGCGAGTAGAAACTTTACAATATGAATATTTTTTTTATGTGGGGAACACATACCTTGGGCGTTATGCCTTTGATCTTTTAAAACCATAAGTATGCCCCTGGAAGCTCTGGTGAACAGCACTGCAGCTCTGAATGTGAGTATGTTATATTAGTTTAACATTTCAGCAATTAGGGCTGTACTTTATAACTTCACTTTGGGGCCAGGCTACATAGTAGAGTTGACCAAATCAATTTGATGCCAATCAAATTGTAGAAAATCCTCTTGCCCAGGTGAATCTGAACAATTTGCAATTCAATTCATTGGAATCTCTCCACAAAATGCCTGCTGCAATTTTACACATTAGGCCGGGGTCACACACGTCTAAAAAATCGGACCGTTTTAGTCGGTCGATTATAGCACAAAAGTTTCATGAACATTGCTCCGTCTGTCATCCGATTCTACTGCGATGATGCGATTTAGTCGCATCTGAGCGTACGTTTCACATCCAATTGACATCCGACTTGCGAGATTTTGTCGGTGGCTAGCAAAACCGACATATAATGGATCCAAATGAATAGTTTTGAAACCACAAAAGAAAGAATAGATATATACACATAGAATACATATATATATATATATATATATATATATATATATATACACATGTCATTGATATATATATATATATATATACACACATATATTTATAGTTCATACACTTCTACATAGTATAATAGCCGCTAATTCAATTACCGGCTTTTGTGAAATAAGAGAACCCGAAATGAAATGACACATGGTTTACATACAGTTAACCATGTAATTTCATGTATTTTGATATATGGTTTTCACTAACAATTACATGAGTGTATGTGTGTGAAATTTCACACATGTAGAGGTTAATTAAAGGTGTAAATTCGTTGAAAAAAAATTTGTGGGCTCCCACGCTATTTTCTCCACCAGACAGGCAAAGTCAGCAAGTGGGGGCAGATAATAATAGCCTAGGGAGGGTGCATTTATTTTGTGCCCCCCGGCTACTAACATCTGCCCCCAGCCACCCCAGAAAAGGCAAATCTATAATTAGATGTAATCCTTCACAAAGGGTTAACTGGTTTACAGCAAGCAGCGCAGCTAATGGTAAACAATCAATCAGGAATAATGATGATTGTGTGGTGGACTAGACTTGGGAACCTGCTCGGAGTGACAAGTAGGTGATGTTATCAGAGGAGGATTGTGGTGTTGCTACCAATAAATAGTGGATCCAATGTCCGGCCAAAATATCTCTCGGGGACAGATCTGCTTCTTCTGCAGTCAACTCAGAAGCAGGTAATGTCGCAGCGAGTACTGGTTAATGGGCTGAACAGTGCCTGAAAGCTCTGATTGTGATCATGGTGGTGGCTAGTCTTACATGCAGGAATCTCCGTTTGAGAATTATTTTCCATGCTGCCAGCCGATTAATCTTTTGCAATGTGCAAGATCTGCAGGAAGAAAGTAAGTAGTTTACACGGAAGCTTGAATAGGCTAGGGTGTGGACTGTTCTGTCCCCCCCTGAAAACACTGTCATATTATAAGAATAATGTTATGCGGTTTTACTGCGCTTTATTGTGATATGTGAAGTGTGAACTATGCCATGCGTTTTAGTAGTGTAATGTAAACAATGCATAGCGCTATAGGTATTGATGCTGCTGTGTGGGTACTGTAAAGGTAATGCCTAAGGTAACTCTGGTACAATCAGCTCAGGTGCAGGAAAAGCATAAAAAATAATTTAAGTTAGTACATATGGTAGGAAATAGTTAATATTTGGTACTAGTCCACAATTTGGGGGGAGCTAATGGGACAAAAGTGGAATGACTTCCTGGTTTAGTCAGTTAAAGTGTTCCTTGGAGGAAAGTCAAGTTCAAGTCACAGTGGGCTGAAAGCTCAGAGGAGGCAAATCGTTCTGGTGGTATGAGGTTGTACAAAACTCCCAGTGGACGTTCCTGCAAAGTCCGAAGCTCAAGGCTTAAATTGGGGGCTACGAAGAACACTGACATCCCTTCCATACAGTGGAAGATGGACGTGGAACCGCGTGAGGGAAACGTAGGGATCTCGAGAATACTGCGTTGCTGGGCTGGACAGGGCTGCCACTAGGAATTTCGGGGCCCCATACTGGCAAAATTTATGGGGCCCTCCTTGAGACTCCGCCCAGGCTCCACCCCCAGTTCCGCATCCACCCTAGCTCCTCCTCCACCACATAAACCTTCCAAAATCCCTCCGCCCTTTCATGGAAAAACTTCACTTCTGCACCATGCCCTCACCAATGACACATTAACACCAATCACTCAATGAATATGCAGCATTTTGCTTGTTTAGTATAATACACCCCATAGTCCTCCATATATTATAATGTGCACCACAGTCCTCCATATTGTAAAGTGCACACCCCATAGTCCTCCATATAATATAATGTATCCATGGTCCTCCATATAGTATAATACACTCCTAATAGCCCTCCATATATTAAAATACACTCAGTCATTCATATAGTATAATACACTCCTCATAGTGCTCCATATAGTATAATGCACCGCCATAGTCATCCATGTAGTACAATTCACTTCCCATAGTATAATGCACCCCATAGCTCTTCATATGGTATAATGTATTCCCCATAGTCCTCGATACAGTATAATGCAGCCCACATATAGTATAATGCAATCACCCTATAGAGCAGGGGTGGGCAATTAATTTTGCCAGGGGGCCGCATGAGAAATTGGGATGGTTTTAGAGGGCCGGACTAATATAATTAACTCCGTTCTACCCAATACTGTATATATATATATATATATATATATATATATATATACTGTATATATACATACCTGCCCATTATCATCATCTTCTCCCCATCATCATCATCAATGCCTCCCCATTATCAGCAATGCTCCCATCATCATCTTCTCCCCATCATCAATGCCTGCCCATTATCATCAATGCCTGCCCATTATCATCATCTTCTCCCCATCATCATCAATGCCTCCCCATTATCAGCAATGCCTGCCCATCATCATCTTCTCCCCATCATCAATGCCTGCCCATTATCATCAATACCTGCCCATTATCATCATCTTCTCCCCATCATCATCAATGCCTGCCCATCATCATCATCATCTTCTCCCCATCATCAATGCCTGCCCATTATCATCAATACCTGCCCATTATCATCATCTTCTCCCCATCATCATCAATGCCTGCCCATCATCATCATCTTCTCCCCATCATCAATGCCTGCCCATTATCATCAATACCTGCCCATTATCATCATCTTCTCCCCATCATCATCAATGCCTCCCCATTATCAGCAATGCCTGCCCATCATCATCTTCTCCCCATCATCAATGCCTGCCCATTATCATCAATGCCTGCCCATTATCATCATCTTCTCCCCATCATCATCAATGCCTCCCCATTATCAGCAATGCCTGCCCATCATCACACACAGACAGCACATAAGCACTCTCTCACATACATACATACACACACACACACACACACAACAAGCACCGCACTACATAGACACAGACACACACAGAGACACGTCTTACCTGTCCAGCGTCCCCGCTCTCTGCCACAGCCGGCCGCTGAATGATGACGTCATTCAGTGGCCGGCTGTGAGAGGAAGCGCCGGTGGAGCCCGGAGCTGCAGCAGCGGAGGCACGGGAGAGGTAAGTATTGTGCCAGCTGATGCCGGGGCCCTGAGACTGCCGGAGCGCCTCCGCGGGCCGGTCACTGACAGCCGACGGGCCGGATGCGGCCCGCGGGCCGCCCCTTGCCCGGGTCTGCTATAGAGCATAATCCAGTCACCCCACAGAGCATAATGCAGCCACCCCACAGAGCATAATGCAACCACCCCAGAGTATAATGCAACCACCCCAGAGTATAATGCAACCACCCCACAGAGTATAATGCAACCACCCCACAGAGTATAATGCAACCACCCCACAGAGTATAATGTAAACCCCCATAGAATATAATTGAGCCCCCTTATATAGTATAATGTAGCCCCTCCATAAAATACAATGTAGCCCTCATATAGTATAATGCAGCCCCCATAGAATATAATGTAGCTCCCTCATAAAAGTATAATGAAGCCCCCATACAATATAATCTAGCCCCCCATAGAATACAATGTATCCACCTCATACAGTATAATGTAGCACCCTCATAAGTGTATGATGCAATCACCCCTCATAGAATATAATAAATATAATACAGCCCCTCATAGAATATAATGTATCCCCGAATACAATATCATACAGCCCGCCTCCCCAAAGGAATATAACGTAGCCCCCCTTAGTATATAACACAGCCACAAAGTAATATAACACAGTCACCCTATAAAATATAATATATCTCCCAATAGTATATAACACAGCCAAGATAGTATATAGCACGGCCCACATAGTATATAGCGTGGCCCACATAGTATACAACAGGACCCACATAGTATACAGCACGGCCCACATAGTATATAGCAGGGCCCACATAGTGTACAGCGTGGCCCACATAATATATAGTAGCAGGGCCCACATTGTACAGCAGAGCCCACATGGCATACGGCAGGGCCCACATAGTATACGGCAGGGCCCACATTGTACGGCAGGGCCCACATACTATACGGCAGGCCCACATTGTACGGCAGGGCCCACATTGTACGGCAGGGCCCACATAGTATACGGCAGGGCCCACATAGTACAGCAGGGCCCACATTGTACAGCAGGGCCACTAACCAATAGTCCAGCAGGGCCCACATAGTATACAGCAGGGCCCACATTGTCCAGCAGGGCCCACATAGTATACAGCAGGGCCCACATTGTCCAGCAGGGCCCACATTGTCCAGCAGGGCCCACATAGTATACGGCAGGGCCCACATTGTACAGCAGGGCCCACATAGTATATGGCAGTGCCCACATAGTATATAGTAGAAGGGCACACATTGTACAGCAGGGCCCACATAGTATACAGCAGGGCCCACATAGTATATAGTAGCAGGGCCCACATAGTATACGGCAGGGCCCACATTGTACAGCAGGGCCCACATAGTATACGGCAGGGCCCACATAGTATACGGCAGGGCCCACATTGTACAGCAGGGCCCACATTGTACGCAGGGCCCACATTGTATAGCAGGGCCCACATTGTACAGCAGGGCCCACATAGTATACGGCAGGGCCCACATAGTATACGGCAGGGCCCACATAGTATATGGCAGGGCCCACATTGTCCAGCAGGGCCCACATTGTCCAGCAGGGCCCACATAGTATACGGCAGGGCCCACATTGTACAGCAGGGCCCACATAGTATACAGCAGGGCCCACATTGTACAGCAGGGCCCACATAGTATACGCAGGGCCCACATTGTACAGCAGGGCCCACATTGTACAGCAGGGCCCACATTGTACAGCAGGGCCCACATAGTACAGCAGGGTCCACATAGTATACGGCAGGGCCCACATTGTCCAGCAGGGCCCACATAGTATACAGCAGGGCCCACATTGTCCAGCAGGGCCCACATAGTATACAGCAGGGCCCACATTGTACAGCAGGGCCCACATAGTATACGGCAGGGCCCACATTGTCCAGCAGGGCCCACATAGTATACGGCAGGGCCCACATTGTCCAGCAGGGCCCACATAGTATACGGCAGGGCCCACATTGTCCAGCCTTCATCTCTCCTCCACCCACCCACAGTTCAGTAAAGCACTGACAGCTTTAGAAAAAAAAAACAAAAAAAAAAAAACACTCCTCACCTCATCCTCGTGCCCGCGCTGCTCCCAGCTCCTGTCTCCTGCTCTGCCCGACACACAGTGAGTGCGCTGTATCAGAGGCAGAGCAGGGAATGATGGGAGGGGAGCGTCAGCTGACGCTCTCTCCTCCATCATCGCTTTGAACTATACCGGCAGACGCCGGTATAGTTCAAAGCAGTGGCGGGGGGAGTCGGCGCTGGGGGCAGGCAGGCCCCCTGCCACACAGGGGCCCCCATAGCGGCTGCGTGATGTGCCGCTAGCTGGGGGCCCCTTGGGGAGCAGGGGGAGCCTCAAAATGTTGGGGGCCCCCGGGCCCGAGCGCAGACCTAATCACCAGGCCCCATACAGCAGTATGGGTTCTCATGCCCTGATGACGGCCCTGGGGCTGGATATCCCTAGGGCTAATAAGACTTGTTAACCCCTTAACCCCCAAGGGTGGTTTGCACGTTAATGAACGGGCCAATTTTTACAATTCTGACCACTGTCTCTTTATGAGGTTATAACTCTGGAACACTTCAACGGATCTTCGCGATTCTGAGAATGTTTTCTCGTGACATATTGTACTTCATGATAGTGGTAAAATTTCTTCGATATAACTTGTGGTTATTTATGAAAAAAATGGAAATATGGCGAAAATTTGGAAAATTTTGCTATTTTCAAACTTTGAATTTTTATTCCCTTATAACAGAGAAATATGTCACACAAAATAGTTACTAAGTAACATTTCCCACATGTCTACTTTACATCAGCACAATTTTGGAACCAAAATTTTTTTTTGTTACGAAGTTATAAGGGTTAAAAGTTGACCAGTGATTTCTCATTTTTACAACAAATTGTACAAAACCATTTTTTTTAGGGACCACCTGACATTTGAAGTCACTTTGAGGGGTCTATATGGCAGAAAATACCCAAAAGTGACACCATTCTAAAAACTGCACCCCTCAATGTACTCAAAACCACATTCAAGAAGATTATTTACCCTTCAGGTGCTTCACAGGAGCTGAAGCAACGTGGAAGGAAAAAATGAATATTTAACTTTTTAGTCACAAAAATGATCTTTTATAAACAATTTTTTTATTTTCACAAGGGTAAAAGGAGAAAATGGACAGAAAAAGTTGTTGTGCAATTTCTCCTGAGTACGCCGATAACCCATATGTGGGTGAAAACCACTGTCTGGACGCACGGCAGGGCTCGGAAGGGTAGGAGCACCGTTTGACTTTTTCAAACCAAAATTGGATGGAATTCAGATTGGATGCCATGTCGTGTTTGGAGAGCCCCTGATGTGCCTAAACAGTGGAAACCCCCAACAAGTGACACAATTTGGAAACTAGACCCCCTAAGGAACTTATCTAGATCTGTTGTGAGCACTTTGAACCCCCAAGTGTTTCACTAATAATACCTGGGTGTGAAAAAAAATTTTTCCACAAAAATGATTTTTTAGTCCCCAATTTTTGATTTTTCACAAGGAAATTGGACCCCAAAAGTTGTTGTCCAATTTGTCCCGAGTACGATGATACCCCACATGTGGGGGAGAAATACTGTTTGGGCGCACGGCAGGGCTCGGAAAGGAAGTAATGACGTTTTGGAATGCAGACTTTGATGGGTGTCATGTTCAGTTTGCAGAGTCTCTGATGTGCCTAAAGTGGAAATCCCCCACAAGTGACCCTATTTTGGAAACTAGACCCCCAAAGGAACTTATCTAGATCTGTGGTGAGCACTTTGAACCCCCAAGTGCTTCACACAAGTTTATAATGCTCGGAAATGAAAATAAAAAATCCTATTTTTTTCCCATAAAAATGATATTTAAGTCACCATTTTTTTTATTTTCCCAAGGGTAACATGAGAAATTGGACCATAAAAGCTGTGGTCTACTTTCTCCTGAGTACGCTGATACCCCATATGTGGGGGAGAACCACTGTTTGGGCGCACAGCAGAGCTCGGAAAGGGAAGGATCGCCATTTGACTTTTTCAAACAAAAATTGGCTGGAATCGAGATTCGACGCCATGTCGCATTTGGATAGCCCCTGATGTGCCTTAACAGTGGGAACCCCCCACAAGTGACCCCATTTTAGAAACTAGACCCCCTAAGGAACTTATCTAGATCTGTGGTGAGCACTTTGAATCCCCAAGTGCTTCACCCAAGTTTATAACGTAGAGCCGTAAAATTAAAAAATCATTTTTTCCACAAAAATGATCTTTTCACCCCAATTTTTATTTTCCCAAGGGTAACAAGACCTCAAAAGTTATTGTGCAATTTGTCCTGAGTACGCAGATACCCAATATGTGGGGGTAAACCACTGTTTGGGTGCATGGCAGAGTTCGGAAAGGAAGGAGCGCAGTTTGACTTTTTCAACCCAGAATTTGCTGTATGCCATGTCGCATTTGGAGAGCACCTGATGTGCCTAAACAGTGGAAGCCCCCACAAGTGACACCATTTTGGAAACTAGACCCCCTAAGGAACTTATCTAGATCTGTTGTGAGCACGTTCACCCCCCAAGTGTTTCACTAAAGTTGCATGGGTGTGAAAATAAAAAATCCTATTTTTTTCCCACAAAAATGATCTTTTAGTCACCAATTTTTTATTTTCCCAAGGGTAATGGGAGAAATTGCACCCCAAAAGTTGTTGTCCAATTTGTCCTGAGTACGCTGATACCCTATATGTGGGAGAAAACTACTGTGTGGGCGCACGTTGGGGCTTGGAATAGAAGTAGTGACGTTTAGTAATGCAGACTTTGATGAAATGGTCTGCGGGTGTCATGTCGCGTTTGGAGAGCCCCTGATGTGCCTAAACAGTGGAAACCCCCAACAAGTGACCCCATTTTGGAAACTAGACCCCCAAACAAACTTATCTAGATGTGTGGTGAGCACTTTGAACCCCCAAGTGCTTCACAGTTTATAACGTAGAGCCATAAAAATAAAAAATCATATTTTTTTTTCACAAAAATGATATTTTCGCCCCCAATTTTTTATTTTCCCAAGGGTAACAGAAGAAATTGGACCCCAAGAGTTATGTGCAATTTGTCCTGAGTACGCGGATACCCCATATGTAGGGGTAAACTACTGTTTGGGCGCATGGCAGAGCTCAGAAGGGAAGGAGCACCGTTTGACTCTTTCAACGCCTAATTGGCTGGAATTGAGATCAGACGCCATGTCACGTTTGGAGAGCCCATGATATGCCTAAACAGTGGAAACCCCCCAATTCTAACTCCAACCTACCCAACACACCCTAACCCTAATGATAACCCTAACCACAAACCTAACCCAACACACCCCTAACCCTAATCCCAACCCTAACCCTAATCCCAACCCTAACCCTAACTTTAGCCCTAACTCTAACCCTAACGGGAAAATGGAAATAAATACATTTTTTATATTTTATTATTTTTCCCTAACTAAGGGGGTGATAAAGGGGGGTTTATTTACTATTTATAGCAGGTTTTTATGATTGGCAGCTGTCACGCTAAAAGACACTTTTTATTGCAAAAAATAGTTTTTGCATCACCACATTTTGAGAGCTATGTTTGCTTATTTTGGCCCACAGAGTCATGTGAGGTCTTATTTTTTGCGGGACAAGTTAATGTTTTTATTGGTACCATTTTCGGGCACATGACTTTTTTGGTCGCTTTTTATTACGATTTTTGGGAGGCAGAATGAACAAAAACCAGCAATTCATGAATTTCTTTTGGGGGGGCGGTTTTATACCATTCCGTGTGTGGTAAAATTGATAAAGCAGTTTTATTCTTCTGGTCAGTATGATTACAGCGATACCTCATTTATATCATTTTTTTATGATTTGGCGCTTTTATACAATAAAAATGATTATATATAAAAAATAATTATTTTTGCATCGCTTTATTCTGCGAGATATAACTTTTTATTTTTTCGCTGTTGATGCTGTATGGCAGCTCGTTTTTTGCGGGACAAGATGACGTTTTCAGCGGTACCATGTTTATTTATATCCATCTTTTTGATCGCGTGTTATTCCACTTTTTGTTCGGCGGTATGATAATTCATTATTTTTGTGCCTTGTTTTTTTTTTTTTTTTTAAGGGGTTCACTAAAGGGGTTAACTAATGGGACAGTTTTATAGGGCCGGTCATTATGGACGTGGCGATACTAAATATGTGTACTTTTATTGTTTTGTTTTTTTATTTACATGAAGAAATGAATTTATTGGGGAATTTTTTTTTTCTTTATTTAGGAATTTTTTTTTATACATGTTATTTTTATTTTTTTTAACTTTTTTACTTTGTCTCAGGGTGGGACATCACTGTATAATGTCAGATCGCTGGTCTGACAGTGTGAACAGCACTATGTCACATCGGCGATGTGACAGGCACTGCTGCAGGTTTTCTTAGGGCGTGCTCTCAGCAGGCACTGAGGAAGCCGCCTCCCTGCAGGACCCGGAAGGACCCCGCGGCCATCTTGGATCCGGGGTCCTGCATGAAGGAAGCCCTCAGAACAGTGCGGTCACATCGCGCTGTTCTGAGGGTCTCAGGGGAGCACGCAGGGAGCCCCCTCCCTGCGCAATGCTTCCCTGTGCCCCCGATACACTGCGATCATGTTTGATCGCGTTGTGCCAGGGGTTAGTGCGCCGGGAGCGGTCCGTGACCGCTCCTGACATATAGTCCCGGGTGTCAGCTGTGATAATCAGATCGCATATGACGTACTATTCCGTCCATGGGAATTAAGTCCCAGGTCACATGGACGGAATAGTACGTTTGATGGCAGAAAGGGTTAAAGTAGGGATAGTCCGAACTGAACATAAAAAAATTATTGAAATGTACTGTATTGATGGAACACGATCCAAAGGGAGCATGTTAATGACTGATGTAATTGAACCATCCTGTAAAGTTGAACTATTTATCTTCTTAAGTTTTCCATTAACTGACAGAAATATTATTGATACTTACAAGAGATGAGCAAGCATGAAAATGCTCGGGTGCTTGTTGCTTGAATCAAGCAATTCCTAATACTTGAATACTCGTATACAAGTATAATGGGAGTCAATGGGAAGGCTGAGCTTTTTTCCGGCAGACCCTACAAAGAGGTCTCGGGCAGTGAAAATGTTGAAATGGATGGAATGGAATGAGAACAGCTTGAGGAAGACCCCTGGAAGTATCTCTGACTCCCAGATCACTACTGACAACAATAGCGTCACACTTTTACTTCACTCTTCACTTTAAGGAGTGACAATAAAACATTCCAAACAGAAGAGAAATTGCATTTTACAGGGAAAAAAAAGTGTTAAATTTTTTTTTTTCCTGTGTAATAAATATATACAATAAATATAATAAACAATAAATAATAAATATATATATATATATTATACTGTATAATATATAAATAATAAACTTGTATATAAGGCAAAATTTAAAAAGGATTAAAAAAAATTAAATTTAAGTAAACCTAAATTGAAATTTTTTTATTAAAAAAATAGGAAATTTCAGGTTCATTTATGAGGGAAGCAAGAACTGCCAAAAATTAGGGACTCCAAGGAACTCATACACACTGTGTTAGACATAAAGGAGGACCTCATACACATTCTGTTCAAAATGTCATGTATTGGTATTCCTAGACTTATAAAGGCTATGCAATAAGAGCAAATCATGCCAAACATTACAAGCAGGGTCAACCATACACCCTTGTAGGCACCAACTGTATTGCCTCATTCAAATATTGTAAGCAAAGTGTAGTTGTGGTACTTACTCCTCCACTCATAAAGACTTTGCACAAAGTGCAAAGCCAGGAAAAAAAATATAAGTAGGATCATCCATAGACCATAGAAGGCAACAACTGGTAGACCTAATTCAAATATAGAACAGTAAAAACACTTTATGTGTAGCCACAATCTGGTGGCGTGTAAATGTCAGGTCTAAGCCAGGCTTTGTTCACTGTTATCAGAGTGAGCCTGTCAGCACTTTCTGTTGACAGGCGAAAGCGTCTGTCTGTTATGACCCCACTCTGACTCTAAAAATCTGCTCAGACTAAATAGTAGCGGTAGGGCAGCCCAACACCTCCAAGGCATAGAGGGACAGCTTGCTCAAGGTCGCAGAGGAATTAGTGAGTACGATGGTTTGGTCGACTAGGTATCGCTTGACCATCTTTTAAAACTTTTCCCTCCTTGTCAAAAATACCCAGTAATGAGGGCATGGATGCTTGGAGGGTGAAATTGGCCCAGGCCTTTGACAGTGTAACTCTGCCTTTACTGTACCTGGTGTATCTCTCCCTCACTTCACCTCCTTGGTTGGGCAAGGAATCATGCCCTCTGCCACTCACCATCTTTGTGGAGCCCTCAAAGACTTGGATAACCGCACAAATGTCAGACATCCATGCCTACCCTTCAGCTTTTATGTGCAAAAGGCTGAACAGAATACCGATGGGTGTGTTGGAACTGGTATTCCACATCTGACCTCTTCTGCTCACAAAGCCTTCCAGCAATTGCAGTGTGTAGTTCCAGTGCGTGGGCATGTCACACACCAGTGGGTGAGCTGGCACTTGCATGCACTGATGCAATATTGCCAGATCAGCAGCAGTTGTAGGCGACTTGTGGAAATGGAAACTGACGCTGCATATATTGACCAGAATCTCTGTCAAATCTGGGTAAGTTTTCAGAAAACGCTATACCAAGTTGAGCACATGTGCCATGCATGGTACGTGTGTGAGCTTGCCAAGCTTCACAGCCACCACCAGGTTACGCCCATTTTGACACACCACGATACATGGTTGGTGGTTCAGCCGCAAAAACCACAGATCTGTTCGGCCTGTTATTCCTTTAAGTAACTTCCGCAGTGTGCAGTTTATCTCCTCCACAAATTAGCTTCGTCAGAGAATGTTGCCGCTTCACTGAGGCAGTGCTGCAGAGCTTTAAGCTGAAGTGGATGATATGCTCTGAGATAGCAGATCGGAGATGAAGAATGAGGAGGAGTAGCAATCCTTGACGTCGGTAGAACATGTGCCGTGCCAGGGTAGGACTTGGCCCCGGCCTTCACAACGTTGACATAGTGTGCCATCAGGGAAAGGTAGCATACCTGGCCACAAGTGCCTGTCTACGTGTTGGTCATTAAATGGACAATTCCAGTAACTGCATTTTTTTCAGTTTTATAGATCACAGAAATGTACCCCAGACCATGTACTACTATATGTGTGACAAATTTAACCCTGCAAAATTTTTAAACGCTTTTTTTGGAGTGTTATATGTATAAAAAATTTACCCCAGAACATAGACTAGTGTATGGGTAAGAAATTTAACCCAGGAAAATGTTTTAACAATTTTTTGGAGTGTGATAAAACACAAAAAAGTAACACAAAGCACGTAATACTCGATGGATCAAAATATATTCAATTTCTTCATCCCAAAAATGCAGCTATATATTTGGCAATGAACTGCACAGCCCTAATCCCTGTCTACAGATTGTATTCAGCCTCTCTCCCTCCCTAGGCTAAATGCAGATTGTATGTGCTGCAAATGATTAGCCTTTAGAAGGGCTGTTAGTATGATGGCTCAGCTTCAGCATCAGTAACAGCACTACAGGCCTCTGATTAGTTATAATGAGCACACACAGGCCTAGACAAGCACTCTCCCTCCAATACATAGTGAAAAAGAGCTGTGCAATGTCACCAGTGTCCCGAGACGGGTGGTGCTTGTTCTTTTATAACATCTGATGATGTCAGACGACCAGCCAATCATAGAAATGCCACAACCAAGATGGCTACAGCATTTCAGTGACTCCCAGGCAATCCCCGCATGCTTATTGGCTGTGTAACAGGTGCCAAAACTGCAGTGTGGGGATTCGAGTTTGACATGAAGCACCGTCCATTACTCACCGAGTAACGAGCACATCCGAGCACCATGATACTAGAGAGATAACCGAGTATCACTGAGCACGTTCGCTCATCCCTAATACTGTACTTACCTATTTTTTATCAATTGATTTGATTGCTCCTTTTACATCTATCAGATTGACATCTACATAAGACAGCGTAGTCACATTCTATTCATCTTACAAGCGTTGGTTCGTAGCATAAATCGCATGCGCATGAAATGAATGAATCCTCAATATGGGGAAAATATAGCATGAGGAGCCGAGGCGCCATTCTCGACTTGTTAGGGTGCCAACCTCAGCGGCATAGGCAGGTGTTAAGTTTAGGAAAAAGGATTTTCCCCTCCTTTACCTTCAGAATACTATACAGCAAACAAAATTAATTAGATCACTCTCTATGGGACATCTTTCTCCTTTATTTATCTGTAGTGACATTGAAGGAAGGTGCCTTATATTTAGTATATAACTTGGTTTCATCCTATGTTTTGTTTGTGGTGTGTTGGCACTTTATAAGTGATTTTAATTGTACCAATAAAGAGTGATTTTAAAGGATTGTATGTTAGCTGATTTGATACCCTCACTGGAAATTTAAATTGTTAGATGTGGATTATATCACCAGATAACATAGGATCCACGATTCACAATAGGTGATGTCACAGCCACCTCCTCCTGCTGTACAATGACTGATAACACCTCTATATACAGTAGATAACACAGGATCCACCATTCACAATGGTGATGTCACAGCTACCTCCTCCTCCTGTACAATTGACTGATTAACACCTTATATACAGTAGATAACACAGGATCCACCATTCACAATAGGTGATGTCACAGCTCACCTCCTCCTCCTGTACAATGACTGATAACACCTCTATATACAGTAGATAACACAGGATCCACCATTCACAATAGATGATGTCACAGCTCACCTCCTCCTCCTGTACAATGACTGATAACACCTCTATATACAGTAGATAACACAGGATCCACCATTCACAATAGGTGATGTCACAGCTCACCCTCCTCCTGTACAATGACTGATAACACCTCTATATACAGTAGATAACACAGGATCCACCATTCACAATAGGTGATGTCACAGCTCACCTCCTCCTCCTGTACAATGACTGATAACACCTCTATATACAGTAGATAACACAGGATCCACCATTCACAATAGGTGATGTCACAGCTCACCTCTCTCCTGTACAATGACTGATAACACCTCTATATACAGTAGATAACACAGGATCCACCATTCACAATAGGTGATGTCACAGCTCACCTCCTCCTCCTGTACAATGACTGATAACACCTCTATATACAGTAGATAACACAGGATCCACCATTCACAATAGGTGATGTCACAGCTCACCTCCTCCTCCTGTACAATGATAACACTTCTATATACAGTAGATAACACAGGATCCACCATTCACAATAGATGTCACAGCTCACCTCCTCCTCCTGTACAATGACTGATAACACCTCTCTATACAGTAGATAACACAGGATGCCACATTCACAATAGGGTGATATCACAGCTCACCTCCTCCTCCTGTACAATGACTGATAACACCTCTATATACAGTAGATAACACAGGATCCACCATTCACAATAGTATGTCACAGCTCACCTCCTCCTCCTGTACAATGACTGATAACACCTCTATATACAGTAGATAACACAGGATGCATCATTCACAATAGGGTGATATCACAGCTCACCTCCTCCTCCTGTACAATGACTGATAACACCTCTATATACAGTAGATAACACAGGATCCACCATTCACAATAGGTGATGTCACAGCTCACCTCCTCCTCCTCGTACAATGACTGATAACACCTCTATATACAGTAGATAACACAGGATCCACCATTCACAATAGATGTCATAGCTCACCTCCTCCTCCTGTACAATGACTGATAACACCTCTATGTACAGTAGATGACACAGGATCCACCATTCACAATAGGAGATGTCACAGCTCACCTCCTCCTCCTGTACAATGACTGATAACACCTCTATATACAGTACATAACACAGGATCCACCATTCACAATAGATGTCATAGCTCACCTCCTCCCTCTTCATTCACAATGACTTTTACTGAGAGCATATTCAGTAATTTTTTCACTACAATTTAGTAGGGTCTAAGGTCGATCCATTGCTCCTAATGTCCGTGTGCCCAATAGAAAGTAAAGGTCTACCATTAGGCCTAGTGGTCATAGTGAAAACTGCAATATCAAAATGTTTTAGAAATACAGTATGTTTCACATGAAATCCTGATACAACCGCTCATTTTCTGAAGCCCGTTTCCCTTTACATTACAGCACCGTCTGGGCAGAGGCCAGGTTCTCTCTCATTGTTTTCCCAGCAATAAAGAGAAGTGATTGTTAAGTACCGGAGCAGATTACTCAGTGCTGGATGACTTTAGCTCCTGTACTAAAGTTGTGTTTAACTTTCTTCTCAAGTTTTTATTTGCACAAACAGTGTGTACATATTTCTGCCATTTGTGTCAATGTTTAACCACAGACTGTGTGCGCGGCTCCAACCCGGATTTTACACTGTATAGTATTGCAGGCACATCAGTGTTTCGCCGTAGCTCATAGAAGGTGGTCATGGGGGGAAATTAGGAGGATTAGGACAAAAAGGAAACTGACCCAACGGTAAAGCAAAGCATGTAAGTAACGATTAATCATATTAATCACGTGATCCAATTTCTTAAGGCCAAGTCAGCAAACCAAAAGACCTTAATGAAAGGCTTCTTCAGGAGTATCACATTGTATGACTAGCCAATATTCTAACATGCAGAGCTTCCTAGCCCCGTTTCCGGTGCGTTAAACTTTTCTACATTTGGTGAAATATAGTTTGTCCACGGATGACGTAAGAATATGTAGGACCCAATGTCTCATGCTAGGTCCAGGGTCAGAGATGTGGCTTCCATAATAGTAGGTAGAACAGACTCCCAGGCGATCAATAAATGACCAGACGCAGATCTTTCTTTTTTTGTTTCTATTATTGAAAGACCAGTGTCTTCTCCTTCACCTTAGGTTCGCCCATCTGTGCACCCCAAATATTCCACTTATGAAAATTCCTTAAAATTCCAGAAAACGTAAAGGGAATATGACAACAGATGGATGATTCCCGATCCACGAGCAGCATACATCAGGCACTGGCTGGATGATTTCAGAAACGGGTGTTTGACTCTGAAACGCTGCGGCTCTTTAGAGATAAACATACTTTAAAAGTCGCGGAATACCAAGACGTGCGGGTGAATGGTCAGACAAGCAGGTCCTTGGTAGATTCTCCCTGCCCACTGCCCTGGAGTGACAGCTCCCTACCTGCATGTGTGTATAGGGAGAGACCTGTCAATCATTACCAGCGGGCGGGGAGAAGCTGCGAGGGACCTGCCTGTCCGACTAATGTCCAGTGCGCCTCGGTCACCGGCGGCTTCTAAAAGTATATTTCAGGGTCAAACATTTATGGCTCAAATCAAACAGCCAGAGACTGATACATGTTGTCCACGGATATGTCCTATATAGGTGGTGGCTGTGGCACTTGCTATAGGCTTAGACATCAAAATTTGTACCCTCATTCATGGAACATTTTTAATCCCCACCCCCAAATCTATCTGGGATTGCCCACTTTCATGCAAATGATCACAAAGTGGGTAGGACTACATTTCGAGGGGCAATCCTTAAAACAACGGGACGGTTGGTGGATATGCGTCACTACTAATCCCACATTGCTCAGCAGCTATTATAAGGCCTCATACAGACTCCGTTCTTAATGTAAGAGTTTTTTTTTAAAGGATAGGACATGTAACAGTTATGGTATAGGGCTCTGTTCACATATATTTTGTTTTTTTTGTGTCTGAATTAAATTGCCCATTTATGATCCTAGTCATGGATCAAACTGACCTATTAAAATCAATGGATCCATAAAAAAAAACGGACATCAGACGGACGCCATTCATGTGTCTTCTCAGCTATGTGCTTTACGTTTATTGGGTAGGAGAAACTGAGAAATATTTGTTATCCTTCTTTGCACAGGACAGGAATGGATGCCACACGCATGGTAAAAGTGGATCCGGTGCATTGATGAAAAACGTTTTTGTTTTTCTTCCATGCAAAAAAAAAAAAATGAAGTCAATATTGGAATTGGCCCTTCTTGCCCCCTGTTGTGTTCCATCACCCCCTTAGTGTCAGTATCAGAATGCTCCACCAGTTGGGCCCTATATCAGGGGCCCGTGCTGCTTCTTACAGACTGGTGGATACTAAAGAAAGGGATCTTGAAGAATAATATATGGATCCAGTAGTAATAACAAGACTTCGTAGATTTTGACCTATTTTAACTAAACCGATGAAAACTTCTTAGCGCTACAGACACCGATGTAGCAGAGCCGATTATTTTTATTATTTTTTTTTACCACATATATAAAAGTTTCACCTGCAGCCTAAAGTTAGCCATAAGTTCTGTATATGCACTGAATGACAAACTCATCTCTGTACCGGCAGCTTTCTGACTTCATTAAGGGTGCAAATCTCAGCTCCGCATGTGTTTTTTAGTATTTTTTAACGCAAAACTAAAATTATTAGCGGTAATTAGGAACGAGTCTAAAAGCCACTTTCAATATTTTGACTGTAAATTCTATTATTTGTTTCCAATATTCCCGATGACACAGAATTAATAACGGTGACAGCAATTATTTTGCGGCCACAAAAATAGTTCAGATGTAGCAGAGCTGACTTTGTTTTTTAAGCCTAAGTTGTTTGTTTTTTTTTTGCGAAAATTGTGATTTTGACAAACTCGGCTCTGCTACATCGGGACAACCCTGCCTCTGTTATATTCATACATAGCTGGTACTCACTTCTCCTCCACTAGTTGCCTCTGATACTCCTCATACTCCTCACGGGTCATTCCCTGGGCGGCAGCCGGGTCAGACTCATTTCCTCCTTCTGTCTTCTCCTCTTTCGATTCCCCAAATCCAAAATTTTTCATGGGGTTGCCCACCATGCTCTTGATTAAAAACGCCATATCGCTGCCTATCCCACCATACGAAGCCCAGATGGAAGAGGACCAGAGTGTATAAAGGCAGGCAGTGTGCGGCAGTACCAGCTGGTCAAGGGCACACTGTAACTGGGAACTAGATGCCAAAAATGGTTTGTCAGCCATAATCTGGATTAGCGGGTGAACTGCTCCGGACCGAGGCAGATGGTTCAGATTACTTCCAAAATCATTAGATGCAGCTGCCTACTTCCCATAGTAATACCTTAAGCTAATTTCCAAACAAAGTGTATGATACAGAAGACTGAATATTAGAAAGGTTGAGAAAAATAAAAAAAAAAATTCTCAAAATTAAAAACAAAAATTCAAGGTAATAAAATGATTAAAAAAAAAAAATCCCATAATCAATAGTTAACTCATCCATGAACAGCGCCACTCCTGTCTACAGGTTGTGTTTGGTATTGCGGCTCAATTTAATTGACGTGAATGAGCTACGATACTGTGCTCTACCTGTGGACAGGGGGTGGTGCTGTCTTTGGAAAAATTGTCCATATTTTTCAAAAATCTGTGCCATTTATGAGAATGGTGGGAGCTGTAGTTTCACATCATATGAAGAATGACAAGTTGGAAACCAATGCTTAATTTAGATAATAAATTATAAACTTGACAGTCTGGATGGAACGTGGGGCAAATACACCAGGGTCCTGCGAGGGAGCATTTGGCGCCATATTATGCCCATGTAGGCTGCAGGCTCATTCCAGGGTCTTCTACATAACTTGTTACTGTTCTACCTAGACATCATTCCTGCCAGGAACAGGTGAAGACACATGGGTGGCTCCGTCCATTGCAATGTAGTCAAATCGAAAGTACATGGTGGCTCAGTGGTTAGCATTGCAGCCAGGCAGCGCTGTGGTCCTGGGTTCAAATCCCGCCAAACACAACATCTACAAGGAGTTTGTGGGTTTCCTCCCACATTCCAAAGACATACTTCGATTGTGAGCCCCAATGGGACAGACTGTGGAATATGATAGCACCATATAAAAGTGAGTAAAATAATTAATTTTAATTCTATATAAAAAAAATTGTATGAAACTTTACTTACGCAGCAAATTTTTTTTTTGCGCATTCGTTTTTTTCTCTCCCCTTTTTCAAAGTGACAATTTTTCATGTCAGTACAATGATGGGGATACCAAACTAATAGTTTTTTTTTATTATTTTAGTGGTGAAGAAAAAGTTTGAAAAAAAAATTTGTTCGATGGGGCACTTTGGGAGTAGATATAATGTATTCTGGAGTTTCAATGTCTTCCTCATTAAGATGTTTACCAGTCAGGTTAATGAATTTTATATCGATAGATCAGACTTTTACAGACGCAGAGACTCAGAGTATCTTTATATTTTTATGTTTTTATTTTTAATTTGTGAAAGGATGGTGTGGAGAAACTGGGGGTCGGCGGGCGCCCAAGTCAGCTAGCCGAAACCGCATTGACCAGGTATCGTCCTGCCTAACACCCGCTCTCCTGTTAAACGTGGGCATAACACTACACAGACAACACAGGGTTAGGGTAAAACAGTGTGGCAATACTTTATTGAACCACAGCACCCTATAGCAAACAGAACATTCCCAGCAATTACCCCCAAGATGGTGAACATTACAAGGTCTCACCCTTCCACTATCTCACCAAGATGATGGTAAATGATATGTCAGCGCTCTCAGGGCCGATATTACACCTGTGGTACACACACAGAGAGGAGGTACGACAAGCGAAGGGAGATAACCGAGAGCAGTTCTGTGTTCTTTCAGCCGAGTCCTATGTACCCTCAACTGACCCTCAAGAGTGATCCCGCCAGAAGGAAAGAAGTCTATTTTATACCCGAAGCAGGTGATCTATTTTTAGATTTACCCAGTGTGCTTCAGTTCATCCTCACAGCCTTTCCCTATCTACCTGCGAAGTCAACAAACTGGTTATAGAATACAATACACAATTAGCATATCAGCTCACAACACATATAAACACACTATGTACAAGTCACTATTACAGACTTACATAGTATGCTAAATAGTATGCAAGTCTGTCTTCTTGACCCACCAAACTCTTAAATCCACAAGCCAATATACATATAAAAAGTAATTTCTTGTGGGTTTACAAAAACATGGTTGTCTGGGAAATTAAGATACAATCTGGTTTCTTCACAGATGGGTGAATGTAATTTCTGTTTTATAATTTAATTCACTCACACTATATACTAACATGTCACTCACAGCCATCATTTGTCGGGAATTGGGTAGGCTCGGCCTCTGAGCTCACGTAACAGCCATCATCTCCCGGGAATTGGGTAGGCTCAGCCTCTGAGCTCACATACCTGTAAGGAAGACCGGGCTGTGGGTGCTGACAGAGCACCGGGTCCAGAACTGCTGGGGCCGCACCTCTTATTGCAAGGGGGAAGGAAATTGAGGAAGGACCCATAATCGGCTGAGGGGGCGTGGTAAGAGGGAGACAGGAGTTTTTGGGCGGGAAGACAGAGTTCCCACCAGAGAAGCAAGGCGGCAGGGACCTGCAGGGAGAATTAGACTGCGCGCTGGTGAGAGGGAACCAGTGCAGGCAGGACAGAGCGGAGAGTGTTGTGTGGGACTCCCTATTGCAGAGCACGCTGAGCGGTAGAGTGTTCTGCAGAACTCCCGATTGCAGAGCACACCGGACGGGAGATTGTGGTGAAAGACTCCCGGCTGCTGAGCAGTGTGATGGACTAGGGGCTCAATGGGTCAGACCGGAGACTGCCCGTTGTCGCAAGAAGAGTGCATACCATTCTGTTGGGCGGGGAAGCCTGAAGATCGCAACACCGGCATCAGCCATCTGCCTACTTTCATCTCTGGAAAAGTGTACAATCACAGACTCACAATAAGTGAAACCATTAAATGCCTAGACTGTGGCTTTAAGTTAACCTGTTCTGTTTGTTAACCTAAAATCTGTTTTAACCTTCTGCTCCCTGTGAGAAACCTCCCTGTTTATTAAACCAAACCCATTAACCCTTGCTCTGTGCCTGTGTTGCTGCATCCAATTTACCTGCATTACATAGCACAGCCATCATCTGCCAGGAATTGTGTTGGCTCTGCCTCTGAGCTCGCGTAACAGCCATCATCTGCCAGGAATTGTGGTGGCTCTGCCTCTGAGCTCGCGTAACAGCCATCATCTGCCAGGAATTGGGTAGGCTACACCTCTGAGCTTGCGTAACACAGCCATCATCTGTCAGGAATTGGGTAGGCTCAGCCTCTGAGCTCGTGTAACACAGCCAACATCTGCTAGGAATTGAGTAGACACAGTCTCTCTGTACAGTCTTCGCTAAGCCCTACTTCAACAGCCATGCTGCTGGCCCAGTGATTGGCTATAGCTCTGTCGATGTGACATCATCGCTGCAGCCAATCAATAAAGATCAGTACAGCGGTGAATACAGTGTTGTCCCCAGGTAGTGTAAGGTTCCTTTTTTTTTTACCTATCTCTAAGACTTAGGGGAAAAAAATGAAGGTGAAAGGAGACAATCGCTTTAAGCTAAGTGTGTCTTAATGGTCCCTTACTAGTTAATTAGTTTATGGGATTATCTGTTAATTCACCCTATGGAGATCAATTCAGGAAAAGAAGATTTTTTCATTTGGCTGTAGTGGTACGAAGCAATAGATTTTAATTTCAATTAGTGGGCAATACGGCCTACCCCAGGGTCTCTTTAGTGAAACAAGGGATCCCTCCTGGGATTTCCCGTGACTAAAACAGGTTGCCTTTCTCTTCTCTCTACTGGAAGGATCCATCCACATCCATGTAATCTCTGGCAGAATCTGAATTTTGAAGGGTAAAATGTACAAAAACAAAAAGTTAAATCTAAAATGCACACAGAGGGACAATGTCCGAGCAGCATTTTGATGAGAGTTGGTAAAGTGTTATCCACTTTAGAGTTTCTTTTGAGGCTGAAAATTCCAAGTAAGGGTCCAATGCATGGCTGTGTGCTTGGGAGTCTTTTTAAAGAGTTTTCAGGGAAGAAACTCCAAGTTTCGGAGAAGGAAATTTTCTGGTCAGTTCCCATTCAGGAATCGTGTACATGACGTCCTTTAGATGTTTTCCCAGTTTTCTCAGGCGAAGTCAATTCAGGATAAAGCAGGTGTTTTTTTTTCCTGACGTGGATCCACCGGGAGTTCAGTGATGGTTTGGGGAGCCATGTCATCTGCTGGTGTAGGTCCACTGTGTTTTATCAAGACCAAAGTCAGCGCAGCCGTCTTCCAGGAAATTTTAGAGCACTTCATGCTTCCCTCTGCCGACAAGCTTTTTGGAGATGGAAATGTCATTCTCCAGCAGGACTTGGCACCTGTCCACACTGTCAAAAGTACCAATACCTGGTTTACACACAACAGTATCACTGTGCTTGATTGGCAGCAAACTCGCCTGACCGTATCCCAATAGAGAATCTATGGGGTATTGTCAAGAGGAAGATGAGAGATACAGACCCAACAATGCAGACGAGGTGAAGACTGCTATCAAAGCAACCTGGGCGTCCATAACCTCTCAGCAGTGCCACAGGCTGATCGCCTCCATGCCACGCCGCATTGATGCAGTAATTGATGCAAAACGAGCCAAGTATTGAGTGCATTTACTGAACATACATTTCAGTAGCCCAACATTTCGGATTTTATATTCATTTTTCATGCTGGAGTTATAAAGTATTCTAATTTACTGAGATAATGACTTTTGGGTTCTCATTGGCTGTAAGCCATAATCATCACCATTAACAGAAATAAACACGTGAAATAGATCACTCTGTGTGTAATGACTATATAATATAGGAGATTCACTTTTTTATTGAAACTGAAATAAATTAACTTTTTGGTATTCTAATATTGTGAGATGCAGCTGTATATATAAATATGCACTTTCTCTCGGGCTCAGCTGGGAACGCGCTTACGACGTGGCTTTTGCCCGCTGCTCCTGATGAGCATGCTCGTCATTGGACATAAAGTGGTTAATGAACCACGTTTCGAAGGAAGCAAGAAATGGGACGCTGAGTAGCCGCAGACTCATCAGGGCATGTGCTAAACCGCCAGTGCAATCAGCTTAATCACAGATCTCTCGGAGGAGGACTATATTTAGAGCCGCAGCAGAGGCGGAGTTCTCCTTAATTCCATCATTTGCATTAGTTGCTTTCTAATTAAATTACTCGCTGTTCCCAGAAAGTTGCGGATATTCTGTAATCCCGGATTATCAGCGATCATTTCAAAGAAATTAACTCTCCTTATGAAATCAACACAAGCCGAGGCAAACAAATGGATTGTTCTCACTGGTCAACGACGCGCATAATCCTGGAAGGGATTCCATGGATTCGTTAGTAACGTCTTAATATCGAGCCGTACGGTCTATGAATTACGGCCTTCCCTCTACAGAGAAGAATCACGCTCCGGACTTCAATTTTAAAGAGGATCTGTAGGATTGTCCTCATCATTTGCTTTTTTTGAGACCTTTGTATTGGGCTGTTCCTCTGTTATTCTTCCTGGAAACAAAAATATTTATCAACATATCCCCCTTATGATTAGGGAAACCTGGTACCGCCTGCACTGATTGAACAGTGATGGGACACACTATCCATAAGGGGGATGGTATCTCCTATTTCGCAATTTAGTTATACATTTCCAGGAGAAAGAACAGGAACATCGCAACACAGAGCACAAAAAAACAAAACACAAAAGCTCCAGAATTTTTATTTCCTGGATGATGCGACTTGTTCCCAAAACAGACACATCCCCAGTGGGGCTAAAATCTGAGAAAATCACCCAAATATGTGGAGAACATACAAGCCACATGTAGATGAGGTCCTTGGATGGACTATTGAGCCACCATGTTGCCCAGATATGTGGCCCCTAGTGATGAGTGAGCACGCTTGGATGTCATCTGACCATGCTCGTGTCCTAACCATGTGTCTTCTGCGTGCTCAAAAAATAAGCTTGAGTTGTAGCGACTGTTCGACAGGTGCAACACATGCGGGAATTACCTGTTTGTTAGGTAAACCGACATGTGTTGTGGCTGTCGAAAAGCTGTGAGACCTGCAACCGCGGGAACTCAAATTTATTTTTCGAGCACGCCGAAAATACTCGATTAAGACACGAGAATGCTTGCTCATCACTAGTAGCTGGCTACCGGTTATATGATGGCACCACCAAAGTGGGCAAGTATGACATCATCATAAGAAGGTAAACAGAACCAAAAAATCATCAAATTGCAAACTTTACACCCAAACTTATAGAAGGTTTGCACTATTGTGCATTTGGGCTCCAGATACAGGTGCATCTCACAAAATTAGAATATCATCAAAAAGTTAATTTATTTCAGTTCTTTAAAACAAAAAGTGAAACTCATTATATAGAGTCATTACACAGAGAGTGATCTATTTCACGTGTTTATTTCTGTTAATGTTGGTGATTATGGCTTACAGCCAATGAAAACCCAAAAGTCATTATCTCAGTAAATTACAATACTTTATAACACCAGCTTGAAAAATGATTGTTAAAAATGATAATTACTTACGGGTAATTTGATTTTCCAGATCCATGACAGCACCGTGAGTGAGAGATGGATTCAGCCCCCAGAAAACAGGAAACCTGCAGTGGAGATAAAAGAAGGGGGCGGTACCTCTCTCCTCAGTTTTGTTTACAGAGTATGGAAGGTGAACACTTATTAGTTTAATTTGCTCATATTTTTTGTTAACGTTTTTTTTATATATATATATATATATATATATATATATATACACTAATACTTATGCACGTATCGATAACTTTATACAATATTATCATTTATATTATTTTCCTCGTGAATCATACCACCATCACCAAGATAGGGCGGCAATTAATGCGGTGCTGTCATGGATCTGGAAAATCAAATTACCCGCAAGTAACTATCTTTTTTTCCCTTCCCCATGACAGCACCGTGAGTGAGAGGAAGAAATAGGAAGATTCTTAGGGTGGGACAACAGCAGATAATACTTTCCTTCCAAAGGCTAGATTTGAACGCCCTAGGTCTAATCTGTAATGACGAAAGAAAGTAGAAGGTGAAGACCACACTGCTGCATTACAGATCTGTTCCACAGATGCATTTGCCCTTTCTGCCCAGGATGTAGCTACGGCTCTTGTCGAGTGGGCTGTTACCCCTAGTGGAGGCACCCTACCTAGGGAAGAGTAGGAGAGATAGACATACGAAGCCACCGTGCAATGGTTAATTTTGAGGCTTGCCTCCCCGTTTGTCCCCTGGAAGGAGACAAAAAGGGCTGGTGATTGTCGCCAGGGCTCCGTTACTTCTAGATATTGAAGTATACAGCGTCTAACATCCAGACAATGGAAGGTTTCTTCTCCCTGGGATTATGGATTGGCACAAAAGGAGGGTAAGGTTATTTCTTGCTTCCCATGGAATTTTGAATTTACCTTCGGAAGGAAGGCTGGGTCAGTTCTAATAACCACCCTATCATCCAGGATGGTAATATATGGTGGGTTAGCAGAGATAGCTTGTAATTCGCTAATACATCGTGCTGACGTTAGGGCCACCAGGAGAACTGTTTTTAGAGTCAGGGATTTAATTGAGATGGATAAAATGGGCTCAAACGGAGGCAAAGTCTAAGCATTAAGAACTAAATTTAGATCCCAGGGAGCTACCTTCAATCGTGGCTTAAAGGGTCTGGACGTAAATGAGGCTCGAATGAACCTGTATACCCAACGGTGGTTAGCAAGTTTCTGATCAAACACACCTAATACTGCGACATGTACTTTTAGAGTACTGGTGGATAGCCCTCTCTCTAGCCCTTTTGGAGGAACTCCAGCACTTCGGATATTGGGACTTCTTGAGTCGTATTCGATGGGGAGCGTCCTGAGAACTCCAAGAAATTTTCCCAGACCTTCTGGTATTTCTCTCTTGTTACCTTCTTTCTGCTCGCAAGCAGGGTGGTAACTAATGGCTCTGAGAAACCTTTCCCTTGCAGAAGTCCCCTCTCAAGTTCCACGCAGTGAGATGCAGTCTGTGAACTTGAGGGTGTAGCACCGGACCCTGATGTAGGAGATTTGAAAATTCCAGCAAGATCCATGGGTCCGAGATGGACATGTGTCTGAGCCACGTGAACCATGCCCTTTTGGGCCAGAAGGTGCTGTCAGAATTATTCGCACCCCGTCCTCCCGAATTTTATTCAGGACTGTTGGGATTAGTGTGAATGGGGGAATGCATATGCTTGTTGGAAGTTCCACTGGTGTAACAAAGCATTTATCCCTTCTGGATTTTCCCTCAGATTCAGTGAGTAGAATCTGTCCACCTTCCGATTTTGCCTTGTGGCAAATAGGTCCATTCCGGAGTTCCCCAGCCGCCACAGATTTCTCCAAATATCTTCTGACTTAAGGGTATGCCACACTAAACAACATCGCTAACGGGATCGCTAAAAAACGTCACTATTTAGCGATCCCGATAGCGATGTTGTAGTGTGCGGCAGCTGCCAGCGACGAGCTTCCTGCTGTGATCTCGCTCGTCGCTGGAATCGCTCCGGACCCTATTTTATCGTCGGCGCTCCGCTGGGTAAGTATTATCGCTGAGTGTGGCACCTTTTCTTAGCGATTTAGCGGTACTTTTGTACCGCTAAAGTCGTTAAGGAGATCGCTAACCGCGATAGCGTCCTTAACGATATCGCTAAGTTAAGCCGCACTCAGCGATATACAAACAATCCCGCTAGCGATCTCATTAGTATGCGACGCTAACGAGATCGCTAGCGGGATTGTGTAGTGTGGCAGTACCTTTAGGGACCCGGTGTAACACATGGCGACTTAGAAAATCGGCTACCAGGTTGTCTGACCCTCTCAGGTGTGTGCTTGATATGGACAAAAGATTGGCATCTGCCCATAGGAACAATTTTCTGGCCTCTTTCATCAATGACACCCTGACCTTGTGCCCCCTTGTCTGTTTATATATGATACCGCTGTGCTGTTGTCGGACAATACCACGAGATGTTTTCCTTTGATATCCTCTATTAACCGAAGGATTGCCTGTCTCACCGCTGCTAACTCCTTGAGATTGGAGGTTGCTCCTATCATTGTGGGCCCCCACTGACCTTGTAGAATATGGTTTGACAGATGTGCGCCCCAGCCACGAGGTCCTGCGTCTGTGGTCAGTACCACTGGGTCCTGGATCGACCAGGGAACACCCTTTTTTAGGTTCGATGGCTCCTGCCACCATTTTAGTGAGTCCCGTACTTGCGGAGACGTGACCTTTTGAATTTAAACTGACGGGGTTTCTCGCTTGTTCGGCTATTATTTGCCACTGTAACTGTCTGGTGTGTACCTGAGCCCATCGAACCACAGGGATTGTTGCAGTCAGCATACCTAGAAGTGACATTGCCCCCCTTAGTGAAGCGGATTGACTTGCTTGTATATGGTCTATCCTTTGCTGTATAACGAGCATCTTCCTGTTTGGGAGAACACTTTCCCGCATGAGGGAATTTAACTGGATACCCAGAAACTCCTATATCTGGACTGGAACCATTTTTGACTTTTTTAAGTTTATTATCCAGCCCAGGCTGGTTAGTACCTCCCGTACCCTTTTGACTGCTTTGATGCCATCCTCCTGGTTGTCCGCTATAACTAGAAAGTCGTCTAAATATGGTACTAGTAGCATACTTTCTTTCCTCAGGAAGGATGCTACTTCTGAGACTATCTTTGTGAAAATACGTGGGGCTATTGAAACCCCGAAGGGTAGGCATTGATATTGTAGGTGAGTGGGAACCCCCGCAATTTACACTAATACCCTCAGATACTGCTGATGCTCCCCATAAATTGGGACATGATAGTACGCATCTGAGAGATCTATTACCGCCATGCAGCAGCCTGGATACAGTAGTTTTACCGTTGACCTTAGAGTCTCCATTTTGAACCTTTCTAACTGGATATACCGGTTTAAGGCCTTTAGATTGCAGATCACCCTTTTGGAACCATCCAGTTTGGGTGTTAGAAACAGAGTGTTGTTAAAGCCTCTCCCTTCCTCGTGTGGTGGGACTTTTACAAGTACCTCTTTCTGGATAAGGAGCTGAATTTCTCCCTCCAGAATGATTTGATTTGTTTTGGAGACCCGTGTAACTGCCATAAATGGACATTTGTTTCTTATCTGGTCGCTTAATTCTTCCAACCACTTAACCATAGCACGAGCCATGCAAGTGGCGGCCACCCCTGGTTTAAATGACCATGCTGACGCCTCCCAGGCTGACTTTAGAAAAGCAACTGTTTTGTCAAGGGGATCTTTTAATGCTCCCATATCCTCAAATGGAAGTACTATTCCCCTGGAGGTACTGGCTATGGCTGCGTCTAATTTTGGCAATTTATCCCACTTTTCGCAGATTTCATCGTCAAAGGGGTATTTTCATTTTAGGGCCTGTAGAACCGACATTTTCTTATTCGGCTTTTTCCATTCTCTTTTAATCAAATTTAACAGGTTATCATGGAACGGGAAAACTTCGCTTTTTCCCTTCCAGATTACTAAACATCGTGTCTTGGACCGACCTGTGTTCTCTAGGTGTTTCCACCCCCATGGTCGACCTGACCAGCTTAAGTAGTTTTCCTATATCTTCGGATAGAAAATAGGGGCAACCGTATTCATCCTCTGAGGACTCTACTTCTGACTCATCGGAGGCTACTATTTCCCCCGGTTCGTCTCCCGACTCTATGTCTGAACTACGTGCAGGTGGGGGAGGGTTTTTCAGAGGTTTTAACTTCTTCCCTACTCATAGTTTTAATGTTCTGAAATAAAGATGGCGACTCTTGCGCAACTGTTTTCTCGATACATTTGCGACAAAGCCGTTTTTCATATGCTCTAGGGAGGGTTTTGAGACATAGAGCGCAGGCTTTATTATTCTGCTTGGCTGTAGCTTTCCTTGCCTAAATAACATGACATAGAAAGAAACAGCACATTACCAGAGTATCTCATTTTTCGCCTTACAAAAGCACTCACCCACCAGCCCTCAGGTACCGCAGTCGTTGGTGGGTTTTCCTGGACAGGCACCGGCGTTTCATCTGCTGGGTCTGCCATTGTTTGTGGAGCTGCTGCCACCTTCCAAGTGCCCAGCCACTTTTTATATAGGGGATGGGAGCGGTGTTTTGCGCTCCTGAATCAACTCCGTTCTAGGAGCGTTCAGGGCATCGCTCTACCCCGGCGTGTGACGTCACTTCCAGTGTAAAACCGGAAGTCGTCGCATCCCATCAGCGCCTGCATGTGGATGCCACGCCGCTTCCTCCCTGGCTCAGCCTCCGGCCAGGAGCAGTCACCGGGGGGTCCAGGCGCAGGATGGAGCGCCCCTGACAGCGTCGCTCAGCCTCACGGCTTACACCGCAGCCCCGCTTTCCAGGCGCTGCCCGCCTGCTGCCTCCGGACACTGCAATACCAGAGGGGGATCCCTCATGAAGTACGGAGAACGCCGCAGGCTCCCAGTCCCAGAAAACCAAACTGAGGAGAGAGGTACCGCCCCCTTCTTTTACCTCCACTGCAGGTTTACTGTTTTCTGGGGGCGGAATCCATCTCTCACTCACGGTGCCGTCATGGGGAAGGGAAAATCTGAAAAAATCTTGTCCTACTGAAATGTATGATCAGTAAATGCACTCAGTACCTGGTTGGGGCTTCTTTTGGATCAGTTACTGCATCAATGCGGCGTGGCATGGAGGCGATCAGCCTGTGGCACTGCTGAGGTGTTATGGACGCCCAGGTTGCTTTGATAGCAGCCTTCAGCTCGTCTGCATTGTTGGGTCTGGTGTCTCTCATCTTCCTCTTGACAATACTTTCTCTATGGAGTTAAGGTCAGGCGAGTTTGCTGCCAATCAAGCACAGTGATACTGTTGTGTGTAAACCAGGTATTGGTACTTTTGGCAGTGTGGACAGGTGCTAAGTCCTGCTGGAAAATGACATTTCCATCTCCAAAAAGTCAGCAGAGGGAAGCATGAAGTGCTCTAAAAGTTCCTGGTAAATGGCTGTGCTGACTTTGGTCTTGATAAAATATGATGTGCAAGACGCTCGCTCTGTCGACACCGAGGCCAAAAAAGGTAACATACAAGCCACTGGATCAGTCATTGCTACGAAAACAGACTACATGGCGCCGAAACAAAAAAAACAAAAAAACAAATCCTGAATCAAATTCATAATTTCATGGATTTATTATTTTTTTTGGTTAAAAAAAACAGAAATAAAAACAATTTGCTATTTTTTTTTTATGGTTCGTGGCAATTATACGCCGTCCTGCTCCTGGTAACACTGGTTGCATTTATCAACGATAAATATTCAGAATAACACAATCGGGTGAATTATATGTGGCGATCACAAAACAAGTACAAAAGAAGGAAGATTAACAAGGTCCTGGATTTATATTTAAAGGGGTATTCCCATCATCTCCAAGACCTCCTATTACATCTACTACATATTGAGATAACATCTGGAAGATGGGAATACCCCTTTAAGCGTACAACGAGAAGGCAGAAAGAAAAAAGTTGCCAAATTTTCCACAGTGGTGCCCGCATACAGTAAATTTGGAGCATTTTGCTAGATATGTTAGATCGACCTTTGTTCTTGTTGCGATTTTAAAACAATGTACCCTGGGTAAAGCTCCTGGTGTATACCGTAGGCGTAAAACACACAAGCCGCCACACATTGCGCATTTTACTTAGTCCATCCCCCCTGTATTTCTTGCAGCAAACACTGATGTGATACCATTGTTCCAACTTGTCAATTTGGCCATTAGTTCAAACTTTCTGGCTGTAATTTGCTGATCACTATGGTTCCAGCTGTTGTAACCTGACTGATTAGCTCTTAAGGATAAATCATATCTGCACTAATGCCAGTGGTTTCTTTTTCTTTTCTTTTTTACAGTCACTCCGTGCAGTTTATTCTAGAATTTCAGGTCCTCAGTTTGTTCATGCCCATTCTTAAAGGGACCTGCAGCTTTAAAGAGTTGTGTTTTCTTCAAGGAACATTCAATGCAGACCATGTTCTAACTCGTTCAAGACTGCAGGAAATGTATCGCTACGTACATTTAATGCATGAAGGCCGACTTTCGCCCATAAACGCTGGTGTAATATGTACACGTCGATCTGCACTCATTCATCGGCGTGATTATAGGGGCCGATGATTGAGAACCTGCCCCGCCATAACTGCAGGCACGGAAGATCATCTACTGTGGATAGGGGCCTCCCAACTCTCACCCCATAGCTGCTTACTCCTTTGCTTCTACTGAGAAATTACACAGTACGATAGGAAACATTGCTTTTACTGTACAGGCATTTACCAGCTACATTTATACAGCTTAGATCAGATTACCTAATTTCAGATTATAAAACTCCCTAAATGGCGGTTTGAGAGAGCAAAATTCAGGAGGCCGGAGCGTTCTGTCCCCTGGCATAATCTGTTGGGGGGAAAAGCCGGGAGACCCCAATTTACTGTCCTGCCTATATCGGCCAACTTTACTCTAAATGTGTATGGGAGTCTTTAGAAGATGGGAGCCCCACCGTCATCTGTGCTGGATCTAGCCTTGAGCAACAAAGCTGCAATTTTTCAGAGGATGTCAAACAATAAGAAAACCCTTAATAAATAACCCCTACTTAATAAGCTGCACATATCCCTCAGCAGGTTCTGCAGGACCCCCCTTATTCTGCACTTTGATGCAGACTCAGCGCCTCCAACAAGGACAAACCGCTTTCCAAATCTCGTATACCCCGCCCAATGCTATCCTCAGATCACCAATGTTCTAGCTGTTGTAACCTTGGTTGCTTAGCTGGCAGCTAGTATTACATGGCACGTAGTCCACCAATAAGAGTGCACGCTGACCACTCCTTTAAAGGTCGGTTTCCGGATAGGACAACCCCACTTTCCAAGATTCAAACCTTCCCACTGACATTTGCTGATCACCATGGTTCCAGCTGTTGTAACCTGATAAATGAAGTATTTTATGGCACGTTGTCATATTGAAGCGGATTTCATTATTTGCAGTGGGATAAGTGAGGCGGTAGCACCTCAACGACGTCAATTATACATAACGGGTCACGTGCAGAGGAGTTACCCTCCGCAGACACTGTCATCAGCCCCTATACGTAACAGAAAACGGTGGTGTAATCAGAGGTGTGGCAACGGATCAAGACAGTACCCAGACCCCCTAATACCAGTCATTACGTATCCAAGGAAAGGAACGGCTTCTAATGTAATAAATAGAGATGAGCGCACATGCTGGGATAAGGTGTTCTCCTCCATGCTCGGGTACTAACCCAGCGTCTTTCGCGTGCTCAAAAAATGTATTCAAGTCGCAGCGGCTCCATGTTTAGCGGCTGTTCGACAGCCACAACACATGCAGGGATTCCTGACAAACAGGCAATTCCTGCATGTTTTGCGGCTGTAGAAAGACCGCGGGGACTCGAACATAATTTTTGGGCATGCTGAAGTCACTCTGTTAGCACCCGAGCATGCTCGGATATCAACATATCCAAGCACGTTTGCTCATCAGTAGTAATGAACCAAGAAAACGAATATCAGGTCACATTCCAACATGGATGTATACAATGGAGATTTTCATCTGGACACTCATAATACACGGCAAATTGTGATTTCTGTAAATTCAATCCAACATTAGAAAGACATGGCAGTTTTCACAGCGCCACAGGAGTCCACAGGTCGGGCATGGTACTGCAGCTCAGTCACACATACAGCTATGCTGTACATTTTCTACAGTGACAAAAAGTGGAGTTACAGAGTATTTAGGACAAGATGAAATATATGATAATTAAGGCAGCGTTATATTAAACGCACAGACGTCTAGCCTATACTTCCACGTCAGAAGTCAACCCTGGCATCAATATTATATTGTTAGTGGGGATGACCCCTATACATCCGAAGAAGAATCCCAGCAGCGTGGATGTATTGTGTCATACATGGTGTGTACATAAATACATTCTAATACAAAGGATCACATCCCCTGCACAGATCACTTACACAAGAAAATTCTACTTACCCCAAGCCACCACTAGAGGGAGCTCACTGCAGACTGTGTTACAATTGACTTGAATGTATTAATTGCATGCAATAAGCTCCCTAGTGGTGCCTGCAAAAATGTTATCATTTAACGCTATGTCTATGCAGCAGATTTCAGCGTCCCAACTTCTAACCGAATTTTGGACATCTATTTGGAAAGATAAATGATATTCACATTATAGGGTGTCTGAAGCCCCCCCCATCCACAAATACAAATTATATGCAGAGTATTAAATGGGATCTAGCCCCTATAAAAAGAACACAATTAGTATATCAATTGTTGGCATTAGTGTCCACAAAACTGTTTAATTAAAATGCAAAATAGGGTGCTCGGTGCACCTTGCTGCCCCCTGATTTAGCATTACACTCTCCCGTGTCTGGGTGCGCCATCTCCAGCAAGCTCGCTACAGGCAAGCGGGCGATCTAGACAAGCGAGTGAGCACACTGGCTGTGGGCGTAAACAGGTATCTTGGTGCCAAATCCTTAGCCCTCAAGCTCTAGACTTGATATGGTGACAGGTTCTACTTTAGTTATAAAAGCTCCCCGTCTTTGCTCTTAATTTTTTCCTGATGTTTCCCTTAATATCCAGATTTTTTTCTTAAATTTAGCACTAATAATTATGGTCTTTTCCTAGGAGGCGTGGCTTCTAAGGTTATTATGCACAGCAGTCAAAATACACGCCCCCGAGGAATCATGTGAGCCACGCCCCCTTAGCAAAGACCCTAAAAATTAGCGCTAAATTAAAAAACCTCATAGCTCTGGAACCGTATGGAGAATTAAAAATAAAAAAATGGGGGGGAGTGGGAATAAAATAAGAGAATAAAGTAGCCACTTTTGACCTACTGACAAATCCTCTAAGTATGAGTGTACAGGCTGCTATGACTGCAGTACACTGAGCTGCTGTACCCGTCTGGTCGACCACACATGGTTCAAAAAGATATAGGGAAATTTTCCAACTTTTTTTTTAAGTTTCTTTAGATTTCTGCCTAGTTCTTGGCACAGGTATCTCCGCTACACCACTGGCGAACAATTGGAGACTGCAATACCTTTGCTTTAGTAATACTGGACTTAGGGGTTTATTATAAATAAAACTGTTAAATCATGGGAAAAATAAAAATAAGAAAAAAAGTTAACACTGCAATATAAACTTTAGGCCCCATGCATATCGCTGTAGCATGGATTTTTAGGATTTCTTACAAATTCAGTTAGAAAGAAAAGTTACGATTTTTTTTCCATTCCATGATTAAACACTGTTATTTAAGAAAAACCCTATAAAATACATCTCAGTGGTTTCTCCAGTCATAATATATCATATTAAAAAACAAACATCCAACTTAATTAGAAATTACCGTTAAAATAAGCACATTTTCGGTAAATTAAGCTTTTCTTTTTTAGCATTAAGCAGGGGAAAAATAAAAAAGTTTTGCCCTGAGTCATAACAGACAAAATAAAAACAAACCAAAAAATTAAAATAACCGGATGCGAGATGGTGTGCTGTCCCATGGAAGATTTTTAAAAAAGATAAAAAAAAAAAAATATATATTCCTCTTTTTACTCCCATTCCCGCCTCTTTGGCCGTTCTTCAGTAAATAGAAGTTCTCGCTTTCCTTTCCCTAAAAATTCAATAATTTAATCTAGGTGAGCAATACTAAAAAAAAGTCCCTCGTACAAACATAGGCCAGGCAGAGCACGGTGATGTCATACAAAGTGACGCCGATCATCAAAAAAATTTCTTGGCCGCCGCTTCTTGTTGACTTCTGCAAACAGAAAGAAGAGAAGATGATTAGTAAGCTGCAAGACTTCTAGTAAACTGGCACTGACCCGCAGACCAATACCAAAAAAAACTATCATCAAGAGCGAAAGAGAGGGAGAAGAGAGCGAAAGAGAGGGAGGAAGAGAGCAAAAGACAGGGTGGCAAAGAGCGAAAGAGGGAGGAAGAGAGCAAAAGAGAGCGAGGAAGAGGGCAAAAGAGGGAGGAAGGGCAAAAGAGAGGAAGAGGGCAAAAGAGAGGAGGAAGAGAGCAAGAGGAAGAGCAAAAGAGAGGGAGGAAGAGAGCAAGGTAGAGAGCGAAAAGAGGAGAAGAGAGCGAAAAGAGGAGGAAGAGAGCGAAAAAGAGGAGGAAGAGAGCGAAAAAGAGGGAGGAAGAGAGCGAAAGAGGGAGGAAGAGAGCGAAAAGGAGGAAGAGAGGGAAAGAGTGAGGAAGAGAGGAAAAGAGGAGGAAGAGAGCTAAAGAGAGGAGGAAGAGAGCGAAAGAGGAGGAAGAGAGCGAAAGAGGGAGGAAGAGAGCGAAAGAGGGAGGAAGAGAGGCAAAAGAGGAGGAAGAGAGCGAAAGAGGGAGGAAGAGAGCGAAAGGAGGGAGAAGAAGCGAAAGAGAGGAGGAAGAGAGCGAAAGAGGAAGGAAGAGAGCGAAAGAGAGAAAAGGGAAAGAGAGCGAAAGAGGGAGGAAGAGAGCGAAAGAGGAGGAGAGAGGGAAAGAGGAGGAAAGAGGAAGAGGAAGGAGAGAGTAAAGAGGAAGGAAGAGAGCAAAAGGGAGGGAGAGGAAAGGGAAGGGAGAGGCGAAAGAGGAAGGAAGAGAGCGAAAGAGGGGAAGGCAAAAAAAGAAAAGAGCGAAAGAGAGGGAGGAAGAGAGCGAAAGAGAGGGAGGAAGAAAGCGAAGAGAAAAGAGGAGAGGAGGAAGAGAGCGAAAGAGAGGGAGGAAGAGAGCGAAAGAGAGGGGAGGAAGAGAGCGAAAGAGAGAGAGGAAAGAGCGAAAGAGGGAGGAAGAGAGCGAAAGAGGGAGGAAGAGAGCGAAAGAGGGAGGAAGAGAGCGAAAGAGAGGGAGGTAGAGCGCGAAAAGAGGGTAGAGGGAAAGGAGAGAGAGAGCGAAAAAGAGGGAGGAAGAGAGCGAAAAACACGGATTTTGGTAAGAACTTACCTGTAAAATCCTTTTCAGCGAAGGAAGGAAGAGAGACACAGTAATTCATTACTGATGGGTAGGCGGAGCCCCAGATCAGGATGACACCTCAGATCAAAAGCGTGTTGACTGGCTGGCTCCTCCAGCTCGGGCTCCTCCTACTCAGCTCCTTCAGTCGTACCAAAGCTTTAGGGAAGAACCAAGATCACCAGCGGAGCAACATAACCCCTTCTGAAGGAACTTCAGAGAAAACACAAGAATACAGGTTATGCATGCAAAGTAAGCCAAAAACCACAGAGTTCCAGGGACTACTCACTGAACCTGACTACTGTGATGAGCTGGCGATGCTGGAACAGAGCCTTAGCGCGCTGACCACAGCCCAGATATCGCAATCAGATAAGGGTCGCGCTGCATCTGAAAACATCAACACACTTCTGCCTTGGGAGGGTGCTGTGTCTCTCTTCCTTCCTTCGCTGAAAAGGATTTTACAGGTAAGTTCTTACCAAAATCGTGTTTCAGCTGCAGATGGAAGGAGAGAACCACAGTAATTCATTACTGATGGGACGTCCCAAAGCAGTTCAAAAATAAGGGTGGGAAAAAACCAACAAAAGGCAGAAACCCAACAACCTTAACAAAGAAAAGCGCAACTAGCGCTAAACACAAGTTCATCTAGAACTTTAAACTACAGCTGCCTGCAGGACCCTACGTCCGAGGGCTGATCAGCGGAAGCACTGACGTCCACTTTATAAAACTTTGTAAACGTGTGGACAGAGCGCCAAGTTGCCGCCCGGCAGAGCTGCACTGCCGAGGCACCTTGATGGAAAGCCCACGATGAAGCCACAGCTCTCGTGGAATGGGCTCGAATCTTGATCGGACAAGATTCACCCCCAAGACGGTAAGCTTCCAAAATAGCTGACCGGATCCAACGAGCTATAGAATCCTTGGAAGCTCGTTGACCACGCCGACGACCTGCTGGAACCACAAACAGGGAGTCCTTTTTACGAAAACCTTGAGTAATAGATAGATAAAACTTCAAGGCCCGCACTAAATCCAATGTGTGTAAAGCTCGCTCTTTCGCGTTCTTCGGATCCGGACAGAGTGAAGGCAACACAATATCCTGGTTAACATGAAATTGTGAAACCACTTTAGGTAGGAAATCACCCGTGTGCGAAGCACCACACGATCCGGAAAAAACTCCAGAAAAGGAGGCGAACAAGAAAGAGCTGCCAACTCAGAAACTCTCCTCAAAGAGGTGACCGCTACTAGGAAGGCCACCTTCCAAGAAAGTAAAGAAAGGCTAGCAGAATCCATAGGCTCAAAAGGTTTATGCTGAAGAGCCTCCAAGACAAGGTTGAGCCGCCAAGGAGACACAGGCGCCTTCCGCGGCGGAAACTTACGAGCTATACCGCGGAAAAAGGAAAGTACGTCCCTATGCGAGGCAATGGTTCTCCGAAACAATAAGGACAGAGCAGAAACCTGACCTTTCAGGGTGCTGACTGCCAAACCCTTGTCTAACCCATGCTGCAGAAACGCCAACAGATTGGGAATGGAAAATTTTCTCGGGTTCCGAGAGGAACCCAAACACCACGAAAAGAAGGTTTCCCAAGTTTTGTGGTAAATCCTAGAAGTAGCCGGACTTCTTGCAGCTCGAAGAGTAGCAATGACCTCAGCTGAAAAACCTCTACGGGTTAAGATTTCGGTCTCAAGAGCCACGCCGTCAAACGCAGAGACTTCAAGTCCGGATAACAAACGGGCCCCTGAGTCAACAAGTCCGGACGAAGGGGAAGTGGAAAAGGAGATGCCGCCGACAGCGACATTATTGTCGAGAACCACATCCTTCTTGGCCAATCTGGAGCTATCAAAATAGCTGGAATTCTCTCTAGTCTGATCCGACGCAGTACTAGAGGAAGTAAGGATATCGGCGGGAATACATAGATTAGCTCGAACTGATCCCACTGAGCCACTAGAGCATCCACCGCCACAGCCTTTGGGTCCTTGTACCTGGACATGAACGTCGGTAACTTGGCATTGGACCTGGATGCCATCAAATCCACTTGGGGAGTTCCCCAACGGGAGCACAGTAGTGCAAAAACTTCCGGGTGGAGACCCATTCTCCGGGATCCATCTTCTTGCGACTGAGAAAGTCCGCTGTAACATTCTGAACCCCTGGAATGTGAATCGCAGAAATGGCTGGTACTCTGGCCTCGGCCCAAATCAGAATCCGGGACACCTCCACCATGAGTCTGGAGCTCCTTATCCCGCCTTGGTGATTGATATATGCGACAGCCGTCGCATTGTCTGTCTGCACTCGGACCGGCTGACCGCTCAAAGGGACCGTCCAATGCTGGAGGCAAAGGAAAATCGCCCTCAATTCCAGAATGTTGATAGGAAGAACAGACTCTGCCGATGACCATACCCCCTGAATCCAGAGATTGTTCCAAACACCCCCCCAGCCCGTCAGGCTGGCATCGGTGGTTATGACTGACCACTTCGGAGGGAGGAAGGACTTCCCCAGGGAAAATGCCCCTGGACGTAACCACCATCCTAGAGAATCTCGCACCGCGCGAGAAATGGTGACACTGCAATCCAGCGATTGCGACAGATTCCATCGACTCAGGATGAACCTTTGGGAACCCTGGAATGAAACTGGGCAAAAGGAATCGCCTCCATGGACGCCACCATCAGTCCCAGAAGACGCGTACACTTCCGCAGGGACATTGCTGTCGAGGATTTCATAATCTGCACATGTCGAAGAAGACATGCCTGTTTGTCCGGCGGTAGAGAAACTACTGTCCGAATCGTGTCGAGATGCATCCCCAAAAAGAGGATTGCCCTCGATGGTTCCAGGAACGACTTCTCCCAATTGACCAGCCAACCGAAGTCCTTCAGAAGCTGAAGAGACAAATCACGAGCCGTGACTGCCTCCTCTTCCGAGGAAGCCACTATCAAAAGATCGTCCAGATAAGGAAGAATCGTAATCCCCTGTCTTCGAAGGATTGCCATGAGGGGCGCCAGAATTTTTGTAAAGACTCTGGGCGCTGAGGCTAGGCCGAAAGGCAGAGCCACGAACTGATAGTGATCCTGTCCTATGGCAAACCGAAGAAGCGCTGATGAGCCCTTCCGATGGGAACATGCAAATAGGCGTCGCGAATATCGATTGACACCAGAAAATCGTTCTGTGACAGAGCTGCTACAACAGAGCGATCAAAAAGCTCGGGTTCTGACGGAATGCGAGACTGACGAAAATATTTGGGGGTCGAGAAGAAAACTCTATGAAATAGCCTGCCGACACTACCCGCGTTACCCAGGAATCTGGAACGCGAGACATCCAAATCGCCTTGAAATGAAGCAGGCGACCCCCCACTCGAGAGTCCTCGAGTGGACCCCTGGCGTCAGTCCGACTTGGCGGGCTTCTTGTCAGATTCCCGCTTGTCCTGACGGAAATTCTGCTTCCAGGGAGTACGAGCTTTCTGAGAGGACTTCTTTCCCGAGAAAGAAGAACGACCCGATCCCCACGAGGAGTGACCGAATCGTCCTCGGCCCCGAAAGGACCGCCGACCGCTATAGACACCAGGCTTGCTAGACACCGAAGCCATGGCCCTACGCTGTGGCAATGCTGTTTCCTTCGCCTTTGCCTTGGAAATCAGCTCCGTGAGGTCGGATCCAAAAAGGAGGCCACCCTTGTAAGGTAAGGCCAATAAACCTTGTTTGGAAACTGCGTCCCCGGCCCACTGTCTGAGCCATAAAGCTCTTCTGACTGTGACCGCTGTAGACTGCGCTCTGGCCAGAAGGGATGCCGTATCCAGACCGGCATCAAAGATATAACAGGCTGCAGTTTCCAACCATTCGCAAATTTCCTGTATATCAGATAACGAAGATCCGTTCTGCAACGCCGTCTTTAGACGTGCCAACCAGCCTAGAGAAGCTCTAGAAGCACACATGGATCCTAGCACCGCTCGGAATCCATGACCCGCGGCCTCATAACTTGATTTTGCCGCCATCTCCGTTTTTCTGCCCAACGGCTCCTGCAAACTCGCCTTCCCTTTAACAGGGAGTAATGAGGACTTACTAAGCTGGGATAAGGAAACATCCACCTCAGGAGCAGAAGTCCAATTATCCTTTAACTCCGCAGAGCAAGGATAAAGCGCATCAAAGAAATGCGTTCCGTGAAAACGCTTATCTGGACACAGACGTTCCTCTTCTATTACACTATTAAGCTCCTCCATAGCTGGTAATGTCCATCCGAACTTAAAGGGGAACCCTGTCCACCATCCAAATCGGATACATCTGACTCGCTTCGTGTAGAGGCCGGTAACGGCCTGCGTCGCTTCCTATGACAGGAATTAGCAGACACATATTGACCTAAAAGGTCAGACAAGCTGTTAATCGAGCGAGCGATATCATCCAATTTTGCACCACTGTCGACCGCAGCGCTAGACGCTGTTGAGGTCTGCGTATCAGATTGCCGCAGTGGCACTGGGACATGGTCCGCGGCTTCTGAACTCTGTTCAGACATGCCTCCCAGTATTAGCAGGTCAAAGTGGCAGCACCCGCAAAATATGCGTTTTTTTTTTTTTCTTTAAATCGCTGAAGGGTTAAAGCTCTCTTCAGATAGAGCTACCCCAGCGGTATTCAGCAAAAACGCTGGCAGAAATAACCCTCAGAAGGGTTAATGTCGCAGACTCCCCACAATATATATTGTGTGAGCCCCAGCTAAATATACAGGTCTCCAGTGAGACCGCAGCTGCAGGATAACGATCGCTGCGCTGCGGGGTGAGGAATTTGCACTCACCCAGCTGGCCGTGGTGTCTATGAGGAGAGGAGCGGTCTGAGGAGCCCTGGAGCCTTTGTAATGGCCGCCGTAGTGAGGGGGTCGGAAGAGAAGCGCCAGAGCGCGCGTCTTCCTGTACAAAAGACCGGGCAGAGTTAGGCCACGCCCCCCGCCAGCTCCAATATTGAGCGCGAACTCCCTCGCTCCTGCTCCCTCTCTGTCCTGCAGGTATCTGCCTGCGGACAAAAGTTCACCACAACTACATGTACCAGGCGCTGTCACCGCAGCGCTGAAGCATACTGATATACATGTAATAGCGCTGCCACTCTCAGACGCTAAAGCACTCACACATTATTATAATAAAATTTTGTGTGGAGTACTCACCAGCTTAGCGCCACAGGGACCCCTCAGGATTTGTGGCGCTTGTGCCCATGCTTCCCCCCAGGGCGAGGAACGCAGTGACCGCACGTGTGGTTTGCGTCCCCGCCAGGGAAGCCATCCTCATCCCCCAGGGCCGGCAAGATTCTGCAGGGACCATAATGTAAATACAGATCCGCCAAGGGAGAGGTTGGGGCACAGCAGCGCTGGTACCCCTGAGACCTCTAGACCAACTGGTGATCCAAGTCTCTTGTCCGAAATAAAATAATAAAATCTTCTGAGGAGCTGCATTAGCAGCGACCATCCTCTGAGACCTCAAATCTTAGACTGAAGGAGCTGAGTAGGAGGAGCCCGAGCTGGAGGAGCCAGCCAGTCAACACGCTTTTGATCTGAGGTGTCATCCTGATCTGGGGCTCCGCCTACCCATCAGTAATGAATTACTGTGGCTCTCTTCCTTCCATCTGCAGCTGAAAGAGGGAGGAAAAGAGCGAAAGAGGGAGGAAGAGGGCAAAGAGAGGGAGGAAGAGGGCAAAAGAGGGAGGAAGAGGGCAAAAGAGAGGGAGGAAGAGGGCAAAAGAGAGGGAGGAAGAGGGCAAAAGAGAGGGAGGAAGAGAGCAAAAGAGAGGGAGGTAGAGCGCGAAAGAGAGGAGGAAGAGAGCGAAAAAGAGGGAGGAAAAGAGCGAAAGAGGGAGGAAGAGAGCAAAAGAGAGCGAGGAAGAGGGCAAAAGAGAGGGAGGAAGAGGGCAAAAGAGAGGGAGGAAGAGGGCAAAAGAGAGGGAGGAAGAGGGCAAAAGAGAGGGAGGAAGAGAGCAAAAGAGAGGGAGGAAGAGAGCGAAAGAGGGAGGAAGAGAGCGAAAGAGAGGAAGGAAGAGAGCGAAAGAGAGGAAGGAAGAGAGCGAAAGAGAGGAAGGAAGAGAGCGAAAGAGGAAGGAAGAGAGCGAAAGAGAGGGAGGAAGAGAGCGAAAGAGAGGAAGGAAGAGAGCGAAAGAGAGGGAGGAAGAGAGCGAAAGAGAGGAGGAAGAGAGCGAAAGAGAGGGAGGAAGAGAGCGAAAGAGAGAGGAAGAGAGCGAAAGAGAGGAGGAAGAGAGCGAAAGAGGAGGAGAGGAGAGAGCGAAAGAGAGGGAGGAAGAGAGCGAAAGAGAGGAAGGAAGAGAGCGAAAGAGAGGAAGGAAGAGAGCGAAAGAGAGGAAGGAAGAGAGCGAAAGAGAGGAAGGAAGAGAGCGAAAGAGAGGAAGGAAGAGAGCGAAAGAGGGAGGAAGAGAGCGAAAGAGAGGAAGGAAGAGAGCGAAAGAGAGGGAGGAAGAGAGCGAAAGAGGGAGGAAGAGAGCGAAAGAGAGGGAGGAAGAGAGCGAAAGAGAGGGAGGAAGAGAGCGAAAGAGAGAGGAAGAGAGCGAAAGAGAGGGAGGAAGAGAGCGAAAGAGGGAGGAAGAGAGCGAAAGAGAGGGAGGTAGAGCGCGAAAGAGAGGGAGGAAGAGAGCGAAAAGAGGGAGGAAAAGAGCGAAAGAGGGAGGAAGAGAGCGATAGAGGGAGGAAGAGAGCGAAAGAGGGAGGAAGAGAATGAAAAAGAGGGAGGAAGAAAGCGAAAGAGAGGAGGAAGAGCAATAGCCTACTTAGGCTCCCTACTGAAATGACACATACTTGGCATACTCCACCCAAGTGGAGTGCAGTTTGCTTCAGAATGTTTAAGAGCATGTTGCTTTAACCCTTAGTGACAAAGCCAATTTGCAGCTTAATGACCGGGACAATTTTTACAATTCTGACCACTGTCACTTTATGAGGTTATAACTCTGGAACGCTTTAACGAATCCCGCTGATTCTAAGACTTTTTTCGTGACATATTGTACTTCACGTTAGTGGTAAATTTTCTTTGATTTGACTTGCGTTTATTTATGAAAAAAACAAATATGGAAAAAAAATTTGAAAATTTAGCAATTTTCAAACTTTACATTTTTATGCCCTTAAATCAGAGCGATATGTCAAACAAATTTCTTAATAAATAACATTTCCCACATGTCTACTTTTACATCAGCACAATTTTGGAAACAAAATTTTTTTTTTGTTACGAAGTTATAAGGGTTAAAAGTTGACCAACGATTCCTCATTTTTACAACAACATTTTTTTTTAGGGACCACATCACATTTGAAGTCACTTTGAGGGGTCTATATGATAGAAAATACCCAAAAGTGACACCATTCTAAAAACTGCAACCCCTCAAGGTGCTCAAAACCACATTCAAGAAGTTTATTAACCCTTTACGTGCTTCACAGGAACTGAAGCAATGTGGAAGGAAAAAATTTACATTTAACTTTTTTTTGCAAAAAATTGACTTCAGAAACAATTTTTTTTTTTTTTTTCACAAGTGTTGAAAGAGAAAATGAGCCACAAAATTTGTTGTGCAATTTCTCCTGAATACGCCGATACCCCATATGTGGGGGTAAACCACTGTCTGGACGCACGGCAGAGGTAGCAAGGGAAGGAGTGCCGTTTGACTTTTTCAACGCAGAATTGGCTGGACGCCATGTCACGTTTGGAGAGCCCCTGATGTGCCTAAACAGTGGAAACCCCCAACAAGTGTTAGAAAACACCAGTGATTGTCTTACCGCTGTCTCTAACATCATGTCCTCCCTCGATCTGAAACTGAACCTGTCAAAAACGGAATTCCTTGTGTTTCCTCCCTCTACTAACCTACCTTTGCCTGACATTGCCATCTCCGTGTGTGGTTCCACCATTACTCCCCAGCAACATGCCCGCTGTCTTGGGGTCATACTTGATTCCAAGCTTTCATTCACCCCCCACATCCGATCACTGGCTCGCTCTTGTTATCTCCACCTCAAAAACATCTCTAGAATTCAACCTTTTCTTACTTTCGAATCTGCAAAAACTCTTACTGTTTCTCTTATCCATTCTCGTCTGGACTATTGTAACTCTCTACTAATCGGTCTCCCTCTTACCACACTCTCCCCTCTCCAATCTGTCTTGAATGCTGCCTCCAGGATCATATTCCTCACCAATCGTTATACCGATGCCTCTACCTTGTGCCAGTCATTACACTGGTTACCCATCCACTACAGAATCCCGTACAAACTTATTACCCTCACCCACAAAGCACTCCATGGCTCAGCACCACCCTACATCTCCTCCCTTGTCTCAGCCTACCATCCTACCCATGCACTCCGTTCTGCTAATGACCTGAGGTTAGCATCCTCAATAATCAGAACCTCCCACTCCCGTCTCCAAGACTTTTCACGTGCTGCGCCAATTCTTTGGAATGCACTACCCAGGTTAATACGATTAATCACCACAGTTTTAAGCATGCCCTAAAAATGCACTTGTTCAGACTGGCCTACCGCCTCAACGGATTAACCTAACTATCCCTGTTGGCCCATTCAGAAAATTTTCTACCATAATCAAGTACCTCGTATTATGTTCTTACCCGCTTTATGCATTTAATAGCCCTCTGTGTCTGTACTGTTACATACTTTGCCTGTTAACTGGTTCATGCAGCATTACATGAACACCCGATTCTTACACTATGGCTGGTCCGAACAATGAAAGCAATTGTTACCATCCACCTTTCGTGTCTCCCCTTTTTCCTCATAGATTGTAAGCTTGCGAGCAGGGCCCTCATTCCTCTTGGTATCTACTTTGATCTGTGTTTATTGTTATGCTGTAATGTCTATTGTCTGTACAAGTCCCCTCTATAATGTAAAGTGCAGTGGAATATGTTGGCGCTATAGAAATAAAATTATTATTATAAGTGACCTCCAAGTGCTTCACAGAAGTTTATAACGTAGAGCTGTGAAAATAAAAAATCATTTTTTTCCTCAAAAATGATTTTTTAGCCCGCTATTTTTTATTTTCCCAAGGGTAACAGGAGAAATTGGGCCACAAAAGTTGTTGTGCAATTTTTCCTGAGTACGCTGATACCCCGTATGTGGGGGAACCACTGTTTGGGCGCATGGGAGAGCTTGGAAGGGAAGGAGCGCCATTTTGTAATGCAGACTTTGATGGAATGTTCTGCGGGCGTCATGTTATGTTTGCAGAGCCCCTGATGTGCCTAAACAGTAGAAGCACCCCACAAGTGACACCATTTTGGAAATTAGACCCTTAAGGAGTTTATCTAGATGTGTTGTGAGCACTATGAACCTCCAAGTGCTTCACAGAAGTTTATAACATAGAGCCGTGAAAATAAAAAATATTTTTTTTCCTCAAAAATGATTTTTTAGCCCGCTATTTTTTTATTTTCCCAAGGGTAACAGGAGAAATTAGAACCCCAAAATTGGTGTGCAATTTGTCCTGAGTACGCTGATACCCCATATGTTGGGGTAAACCACTGTTTGGGCGCACGGCAGGGCTCGGAAGGGAGAGAGCACCATTTGACTTTTTGAACGCCATGTCGTGTTTGGAGACACCCTGATGTGCCTAAATAGTGGAAACTCCTCAATTCTAGCTCCAACCCAAACCCCAACACACCCCTAACCCTAATCCCCACCCTAATCCAACCCTAATTGTAACCCTAACCCTAATTGTAACCCTAATTCCAACCTTAACCCTAATGGAAAAATAAAAAGATTTTCTTTATTTTATTATTGTTCCTCTGGGGGTGATAAAGGGGGGGTTATTTACAATTTTTTTATTTTGATCACTGTGATAGGGTTTATCACAGTGATCAAAATGTACCTTCACTGAATGAATGAATCTGCAGGCCGGCAGATTCGGTGGGCGCACACACTGCGCATGCGCCCGCCATTTTCTTCCCGGTCCAAGATGGCGGCACCCACCGGAGGAGGCAGGAGGGTCTGGGGACACAGGGAGGTATCGGGGACCCTATTTCTCTCTCTTCTGACATGCGATCATATCAGAGGAGAAAGATAAAGCAGAATTGCGGCTTTTTTTTTTATATTGCGGTCGCCGTTATATGGTTAATAACGGCGATCGCAAAAGCGGGGTCGGTAAAAACCGACCCGAATCATGTTCTCTGGGGTCTCCCGGAGAAAATCCGACTCTGGGGGGCGTTATATACTTTTTCCACAGCGCCGTGAATTCATGGCGTTGTGGTTGAAGTACCCTGACCACCGTCGTTAAAAGGCGTATCGGCGGTCGTTAAGGGGTTAAAGGGACTGTGCAGTTTAATATTTACAAAAATAAAACAAAGCAGTTATCGCCTCACTGATCGCCTGTCCCTGTTGATCCCATCATTCTCCACTCCCTGATGCCTGACATAGGGACATGTGTCCACTAAAAGCCAATCACTTGCAATGATTTGAGGGGAGAAGGGGAATCACTGCGGAAAGGGGTCGGCATTTTCAGTATCTCAAAGGAACGAAAAATAGAGAAAATGAAGGTGAATCCAAGAGATGAGCTTTGTGCACTTTCTTTTCTTTTTTTAAGCCATTCTGATCCTTTAGTCCCATTCCGGACCTCCAGCGCACACAACTGCGGGGTGCCGATAACTTCCATTGCCGATATCATTGCCTGCGGCAGGGCTTTGTAGCAGATTGCCAATTTACCAACATAACTAAATTATGCAGTTTAACTTCCAAAATAAGCTTAAAATCTTTTTGGTTTTATGAAATTCAAATAAAAAAAAATATTAATAAAAACTACAACGTGTATAAATTCATTAATCATTGCAACAAATTGCAAGCTTTCGAGACTACTCAGGTCTCTTCATCAGGCATAGACTAATACAACATCTGAAGAATCACATATTTATACACAAAATAGCACAGAAAAAATGCAATAGGTAAGACATGTGACGTGAAGCAGAACTGTCATTATGGCAGAGAGATGAGCATAAATATTGGAACAGTTCATAGATAAGGAGTGTGAAAGTTTTATTACCCTCTGATTGGGGTCTGGTAATGTTTTGTGATGTTTTCACAGGGTATTTGGAGTAAATTCCTTAATTGATGTAGTAGGCCATAAATCCATGTGATAGGTTCATTCCAGCATTAAGAGTGTCAAAGGTCACCGTCCAACATACCTTAAATGGGACAGTTTCCATCCAAAACACATAAAAAACTCTATTGTCTACAGCCAAGCCATCAGATACAACCGTATATGTTCCAACCCCATGGATAGAGATGAACACCTCGGTCGCCTTAGAAAGACCTTTTTAAATCAGGGCCACCATCCAAGAACAATTGAAAACCAAATTACAAGAGCCACCAGAATATCAAGGAATCACCTGCTACATTACAAAGCTAAAGAAGAAAATAACCGGGTGCCTCTAGTGGTCACCTACAATCCAAATCTGGAGGTGCTAAGGGGAGCTGCACGGAAACTACAACCTTTACTACAAAAAGATGCCCGATTACAATCCATATTTCCAGATCCCCCTCTACTGTGTTTTAGGCAGCCCCCAAATCTAAGAAGCATCATTGTCAGAAGTTCCCTGTCCTCCCCAACAGCGGCAGGAACCTTGCCTTGCAACCAGAAGAAATGCAAAACTTGTCCATTTATAATGACCACGGACAAGATAAAGATCCCCAACTCCATCGGGACTACAAGATACCAGGTACTTTCAGCTGCATCACATCTAATGTGGTGTACCTAATTATATGTACTAAATGTCCAACTGGGGGTCTGTATGTGGGGGAGACCGGGCAAAAACTGAGAACAAGGATGAATTCTCATCGGCACACAATAAGAGAAAAAGAATGGATCTACCTGTGGCAAACCATTTTTGCTCCCCTGATCATAGCTTGCTAGATATTAAAATACTTGTACTCAGAGGCAATTTCACATCTCTGAGACAAAGAAAAATTTACGAATACAAATTGATGGTGACCTTTGACACTCTTAATGCTGGAATGAACCTATCACATGGATTTATGGCCTACTACATCAATTAAGGAATTTACTCCAAATACCCTGTGAAAACATCACAAAACATTACCAGACCCCAATCAGAGGGTAATAAAACTTTCACACTCCTTATCTATGAACTGTTCCAATATTTATGCTCATCCCTCTGCCATAATGACAGTTCTGCTTCACGTCACATGTCTTACCTATTGCATTTTTTCTGTGCTATTTTGTGTATAAATATGTGATTCTTCAGATGTTGTATTAGTCTATGCCTGATGAAGAGACCTGAGTAGTCTCGAAAGCTTGCAATTTGTTACCATCTTTTCAGTTAGCCATTAAAAGGTATCAACCACTGAGGACTCTCAAGTCTAAATATTTTTCTATCTACTGGCTAACACGGTACAAAGATATACATCTTTACTGTATCAAAATGGAGGATACCAGAATGTACCGCATCTTTATGGAACTAAAACCACTTCTGAAGAAACGTGCACAAATGGACAGCGATATTTTTTTCTTATCTAAATGCAAAAAGGAGAATTTAATTCCCAAAGGACTCTGGATTACAAACCCAATTCTTCACACTTACAATACCCATTATGCAAAAAACCTTTGTCACAGGACGTCTGAGAGACTTAGGAACCATCTTTTGCATGTCTGCTACAGCATAAGGAGTAAAGTCCAAAGGCAATTTGAAAGCCTAAGGAAAACACTTACAGAAACCACAGAACAAAAATTACAATAATACTATAACAAACTACCAAACTACGGACCTTTCTGATTCATAACAAAGAAAAGAAACTACACAGACTGCGTCTCAATTCCGGACTCTATACAAACAGATCCAAAACAAAGCCAAAACCTGACAACTCTGACAACCACTCCATTCCAGACACAAAAGCATCTAACTGTGTCATCAATCTCTCGGATTACAAACCCAACAAGGTGGAATTGGCCGTGCTTTCTAGAGGACTCTCATTTTGTCCCACTAAGGCCCTGGATAAAACTGAACTCTGCAGTGATATGGAACATTTTTTCAGGAGACTGCGCCTGAGGGAATACTTCAATGATACAGAAGATTCAGAAAACACTCAGACTGAAGGAAAAGGTATCCCAACAACCAAGAAGAGGTCAGACTGGACACCTCCTCCTGGACGCAACCCTCATTTGGATAAATATATAGACTCATTCAGATATTTGATAAAATCCACCATCATAGACACCAACAGGAGACAAGCATCCAACATCAGTGCCCAGGAGAGAAAGGCCATACAGTCTCTGAAAACCAACAAAGAAATCATCATTAAACCTGCTGACAAGGGAGGTGCAATAGTCATGATGAACACATCAGACTATATGAAGGAAGCAAACAGACAACTTACAGACACACGCTACTACAGAAAACTGGAGTCGGACCCTACACAGGACTATTACAAGGAACTAAGCAAGTTGGTATCTTGTCTGTCAAATCCATAAGAGCCGATGACCTGATACCAGAGAGTCCAAGAACAGGGAAGTTCTACATGCTTCCCAAAATCCACAAAGCCGGAAATCCAGGGAGGCCGATTATTTCATGTGTGGACACCCTTACTGAGCAGGTATCTGGATGGGTAGAGGGCATTCTTAAACCCCTGGTAAAGGATACACCCAGCTACATTCAGGACACAACTGACCTACTGAATAAACTAGCAGCAATAGGTCCTCTACCAGAAGGAACCATCCTGGCCACCATGGATGTGGAATCCTTGTACTCTAATATCCCACACCAGGATGGATTAAATGCCTGCAAAGACTTCATGAAAAACACCGGGAATGATGCTGATTCTGTGGTGAAACTCACAAAATTCATCCTCACCCACAATTACTTTGAATTTGACAACAAGATCTATTTACAGGAGACTGGCACAGCTATGGGAAGTAAAATGGCTCCTCAGTATGCAAATCTTTTCATGGCCAAGCTTGAAAGCGACTTTTTGTCCTCATGTCCCATCAGGCCTCGGGCCTACTACCGCTACATTGATGATATCTTAATCATCTGGACGGAGTCTGAGCAACAGCTAAAGACGTTCCATGAACAGTTCAATCAATTTCATCCCACCATCAACTTAACACTCAACTACTCCAGCACTGAAATTAACTTTTTGGACACCATCATTAAGCTAAAGAACAATGAAATAGAGACAACCCTGTATCAGAAGCCAATCGACCGTCCAACATACCTTAAATGGGACAGTTTCCATCCAAAACACATAAAAAACTCTACTGTCTACAGCCAAGCCATCAGATACAACCGTATATGTTCCAACCCCATGGATAGAGATGAACACCTCGGTCGCCTTAGAAAGACCTTTTTAAATCAGGGCTACCATCCAAGAACAATTGAAAACCAAATTACAAGAGCCACCAGAATATCAAGGAATCACCTGCTACATTACAAAGCTAAAGAAGAAAATAACCGGGTGCCTCTAGTGGTCACCTACAATCCAAATCTGGAGGTGCTAAGGGGAGCTGCACGGAAACTACAACCTTTACTACAAAAAGATGCCCGATTACAATCCATATTTCCAGATCCCCCTCTACTGTGTTTTAGGCAGCCCCCAAATCTAAGAAGCATCATTGTCAGAAGTTCCCTGTCCTCCCCAACAGCGGCAGGAACCTTGCCTTGCAACCAGAAGAAATGCAAAACTTGTCCATTTATAATGACCACGGACAAGATAAAGATCCCCAACTCCCATCGGGACTACAAGATACCAGGTACTTTCAGCTGCATCACATCTAATGTGGTGTACCTAATTATATGTACTAAATGTCCAACTGGGGGTCTGTATGTGGGGGAGACCGGGCAAAAACTGAGAACAAGGATGAATTCTCATCGCCACACAATAAGAGAAAAAAGAATGGATCTACCTGTGGCAAAACATTTTTGCTCCCCTGATCATAGCTTGCTAGATATGAAAATACTTGTACTCAGAGGCAATTTCACATCTCTGAGACAAAGAAGAATTTACGAATACAAATTGATGGTGACCTTTGACACTCTTAATGCTGGAATGAACCTATCACATGGATTTATGGCCTACTACATCAATTAAGGAATTTACTCCAAATACCCTGTGAAAACATCACAAAACATTACCAGACCCCAATCAGAGGGTAATAAAACTTTCACACTCCTTATCTATGAACTGTTCCAATATTTATGCTCATCCCTCTGCCATAATGACAGTTCTGCTTCACGTCACATGTCTTACCTATATTGCATTTTTTCTGTGCTATTTTGTGTATAAATATGTGATTCTTCAGATGTTGTATTAGTCTATGCCTGATGAAGAGACCTGAGTAGTCTCGAAAGCTTGCAATTTGTTACCATCTTTTCAGTTAGCCATTAACCCCTTCACCCCCAAGGGTGGTTTGCACGTTAATGACCGGGCCAATTTTTACAATTCTGACCACTGTCTCTTTATGAGGTTATAACTCTGGAACGCTTCAACGGATCTTTGCGATTCTGAGATTGTTTTCTCGTGACATATTGTACTTCACGTTAGAAGTAAAATTTCTTTGATATAACTTGCGTTTATTTTGAAAAAAAACGCAAATATGGCGAAAATTTTTAAAATTTTGCAATTTTCAAACTTTGAATTTTTATTCCCTTAAAACAGAGAAATATATCACACAAAATAGTTAAGAAATAACATTTCCCACATGTCTACTTTACATCAGCACAATTTTGGAACCAAAATTTTTTTTTGTTAGGAAGTTATAAGGGTTAAAAGTTGACCAGCGATTTCTCATTTTTACAACAAAATTTACAAAGCCATTTTTTTTAGGGACCACCTCACATTTGAAGTCACTTTGAGGGGTCTATATAGCAGAAAATACCCAAAAGTGACACCATTCTAAAAACTGCACCCCTCAAGGTACTCAAAACCACATTCAAGAAGATTATTAACCCTTCAGGTGCTTCACAGGAACTAAAGCAACGTGGAAGGAAAAAATGAATATTTAACTTTTTAGCCACAAAAATGATCTTTTACAAACTTTTTTTTTTATTTTCACAAGGGTAAAAGGAGAAAATGGACAGATAAGGTTGTTATGCAATTTCTCCTGAGTACGCCAATACCCAATATGTGGGGGAAAACCACTGTTTGGGCACACGGCAGAGCTCGTAAGGGAAGGAGCGCCGTTTGACTTTTTCAAACTAAAATTGGCGGGAATTGAGATTGGACGCCATGTCGTGTTTGGAGAGCCCCTGATGCGCCTAAACAGTGGAAACCCCCACAAGTGACACCATTTTGGAAACTAGACCCCCTAAGGTACTTATCTAGATCTGTTGTGAGCACTTTGAACCCCCAAGTGTTTCACAAAAGCTTATAATGCCTGGGTGTGAAAAAAAAAAAAAACAATTTTCCACAAAAATGATTTTTTAGTCCCAAATTTTTGAATTTTCCCAAGGAAATTGGACCCCAAAAGTTGTTGTCCAATTTGTCCTGAGTACGCTGATACCCCGTATGTGGGGGGGAACTGTTTGGGTGCACGGCAGGGCTTGGAAAGGAAGTAGTAACGTTTTGGAATGCAGACGTTGATGGGGGTCATGTTCCGTTTGCAGTGCCCCAGATGAGCCTAAACAGTGGAAACCCCCCACAAGTGACCCCATTTTGGAAACTAGACCCCCTAAGGAACTTATCTAGATCTTTGGTGAGCACTTTGAACCCCCAAGTGCTTCACACAAGTTTATAATGCCCGGGCATGAAAATAAAAAATCCTATTTTTTTCCCACAAAAATTATCTTTTAGTCACTAATTTTTTATTTTCCCAAGGGTAACAGGAGAAATTGGACCACATAAGTTGTTGTCCAATTTGTCCTGAGTACGCTGATACCCCATATGTGGGGGTGAACCACTGTTTGGGCGCACGGCAGAGCTCGGAATCGAAGGAGCACCATTTGACTTTTTCCAACCAAAATTGGCTGGAATTGAGATTGGATGCCATGTTGCATTTGGAGAGCCCCTGATGTGCCTAAACAGTGGAAACCCCCCACAAATGACCCCATTTGGGAAACTAGACCCCCTAAGGAACTTTTCTAGATCTTTGGTGAGCAATTTGAACCCCCAAGTGCTTCACACAAGTTTATAACGTAGAGCCGTAAAATTTAAAAATCATATTTTTTCCACAAAAATTATCTTTTCACCCCAATTTTTATTTTTCCAAGGGTAACAAGACTCCAAATGTTATTGTGCAATTTGTCCTGAGTGCGCTGATACCCCATATGTGGGGGTAAACCACTGTTTGGGTGCATGGCAGAGTTTGGAAGGGAAGGAGCGCCGTCTGACTTTTTCAACGCAGAATTGGCTGGACGCCATGTCGTGTTTGGAGAGCTCCTGATCTGCCTAAACAATGGAAACCCCATAAATGACACCATTTTGGAAACTAGACCCCTCAAGGAACTTATCTAGATGTGTGGTGAGAACTTTTAACCCCCAGGTGTTTCACTAAAGTTTATAACGTACAGCCGTAAAATAAAAAATCTTTTTTTTTTTTACAAAAATGATTTTTTCGCCCCCAATATTTTATTTTCACAAGGGTAACAGAAGAAATTGGAACCCAAAAGTTGTTGTCCAATTTGTCCTGAGTACGCTGATACCCAATATGTGGGAGAAAACTACTGTATGGGCGCACGTCAGGGCTCGGAAGGGAAGTAGTGACGTTTTGGATTGCAGACTTTGATGGAATGGTCTGGGGGCGTCATGTCACATTTGGAGAGCCCCTGATGCACCTATACAGTGGAAACCCCCCACAAGTGACCCCATTTTGGCAAATAGACCCCACAAGGAACTTATCTAGATGTGTGGTGAGCACTTTGAACCCCGAAGTGCTTCACAGAAGTTTATAACGTACAGCCGTAAAAATAAAAAATCTTTTTTTTTTTTACAAAAATGATTTTTTCGCCCCCAATATTTTATTTTCACAAGGGTAACAGGAGAAATTGGACCCCAAAAGTTGTTGTCCAATTTGTCCTGAGTACGCTGATATCCAATATGTGGGAGAAAACTACTGTATGGGTACACGTTGGGGCTCGGAAGGGAAGTAGTGACGTTTTTGATTGCAGACTTTCATGGAACGGTCTGGGGGCGTCATGTCGCATTTGGAGAGCCCCTGATGCGCCTAAACAGTGGAAATCCCAAGTGACCCCATTTTGGAAAATAGACCCCACAAGGAACTTATCTAGATGTGTGGTGAGCGCTATGAAGCCCCAAGTGCTTCACAGAAGTTTATAATGTACAGCCGTAAAAACAAAAAAAAATTATTTTTTTTGTACAAAAATGATATTTTCGCCCCCAGTTTTTTATTTTCCCAAGGGTAACAGAAATAGGACAAATTGCACAATAACTCTTGGGGTCCAGAGTACGCTGATACCCCATATGCGGGGGTAAACTACTGTTTGGACGCATGGCAGAGCTGAGAAGTGAAGGAGCACCGTTTGACTTTTTCAACGCAGAATTGGCTGGAATTGAGATCAGACGCCATGTCACATTTGGAGAGCCCCTGATGTGCCTAAACAGCGGAAACCCCCCAATTCTAACTCCAACCCTAACCCCAACACACCCCTAACCCTAGTCCCAACCCTAACCACAAACCTAACCCTAACACACCCTAATCCCAACCCTAATCCTAATGTTAGCGCCAACCCTAACCCTAACTTTAGCCGCAACCCTAATCCTAACCCTAATGGGAAAATGGAAATAAATACCGTATTTTTCGGACTATAAGACGCACCGGACTATAAGACGCACCCAGGTTAGAGGTGGAAAATAGGGAAAAATATATTTGAAGCAAAAAATGTGGTAAAATATTTAATAACATACTATTATATGTGGTGTTATTATATATAATAGTATATTATTATGTTGGAAGCTACGGGTAGGAGATGGTGCTGCGGGACCAGTGTGGTGTCTGTAAACTACTATGTGAAGACGCTGGAGGGTGAGTATAAGGCCGGGGTCACACATGCGAGAAACTCGCACGATTTTGTGTGAGTCTCTCGCATGAACACCCGGCACTGCCGCCGGCACTCAGACTGGATCGTGTGGCTGCATAGAAATACATGCTGCATAGAAATAGAGACAGATGATAGAGACAGAGTTGATAGAGATAATGATAGACAGATAAGAGACAGATGATAGAGACAGAGATGATAGAGACAGAGATGATAGAGACAGAGATGATAGCAGGACAGAGATGATAGAGACAGAGATGATAGAGACAGAGATGATAGAGACAGAGATGATAGAGACAGAGATGATAGAGACAGAGTGATAGAGACAGAGATGATAGAGACAGATGATAGAAAGATGTAGAGACAGAGTGATAAGAAAGGGGAAGAGATGATAGAGACAGATGATAAGAGACAGAGATGATAGAGACAGAGATGATAGAGAGAAGAGACAGTGATAGGACGAGATGTAGAGACAGAATGATAGAGACAGAGATGATAGAGACAGAGATGATAGAGACAGAGATGATAGAGACAGGATGATAGAGACAGAGATGATAGAGACAGAGATGATAGAGACAGAGATGATAGAACAGATAGAGACAGAGATGATAGAGACAGAGATGATAAGAGACAGAGATGATAGAGACAGATGATAGAGAGTGACAGAGATGATAGAGACAGAGATGATAGAGACAGATGATAGAGACAGAGATGATAAGATGGACGAGATGATAGAGACAGAGATGATAGAGACAGATGATAGAGACAGATGATAGAGATGATAGAGACAGATGATAGAGACAGAGATGATAGAGACAGATGATAGAGACAGAGATGATAGAGACAGAGATGATAGAGACAGAGATGATAGAGACAGATGATAGAGATGATAGAGACAGAGATGATAGAGGACAGATGATAGAGACAGAGATGATAGAGACAGAGATGATAGAGATGATAGAGACAGAGATGATAGAGACAGAGATGATAGAGAAGAGATGATAGAGACAGATGATAGAGACAGATGATAGAGACAGATGTAGAGACAGAGATGATAGAGGACAGGACGATGATAGAGACAGGATGATAAGAGAAGAGATGATAGAGACGAGATGATAGAGACAGAGATGATAGAGACAGAGATGATAGAGAAGAGATGATAGAGACGAGATGATAGAGACAGAGATGATAGAGACAGATGATAGAGACAGATGATAGAGACAGATGATGTAGAGACAGAGATGATAGAGACAGATGATAGAGACAAGATGATAGAGACAGATGATAGAGACAGAGATGATAGAGACAGGATGATAGAGACAGAGATGATAGAGACAGATGATAGAGACAGAGATGATAGAGACAGATGATAGAGACAGAGATGATAAGAGACAGAGATGATAGAGACAGAGATGATAGAGACAGATGATAGAAGATGAAGAACAGATGATAGAAGACAGAGATGATAGAGACAGATGATAGAGACAGATGATAGAGACAGATGATAGAGAGACAGATGATAGAGACAGAGTGATAGAGACAGAGATGATAGAGACAGAGATGATAGAGAACAGATGATAAGAGACAGAGATGATAGAGACAGAGATGATAGAGAAGGAGAGAAGATGATAGAGACAGAGATGATAGAGACAGATGATAGTGAGAGACAGAGATGATAGATGGACAGATGATAGAGACAGATGATAGGACAGAGAGACAGAGATGATAGAGACAGAGATAGAGACAGATGATAGAGACAGATGATAGAGACAGAGATGATAGAGACAGAGATGATAGAGACAGATGATAGAGACAGATGATAGAGACAGATGATAGAGACAGATGATAGAGCGAACAGAGAGATAGAGAGAAAGAGATGATAGAGACAGATGATAGAGACAGAGATGATAGAGACAGATGATAGAGACAGAGATGATAGAGACAGAGATGATAGAGACAGATGATAGAAAGATGATAGAGAAGATGATAGAGACAGAGATGATAGAGACAGATGATAGAGACAGAGATGATAGAGACAGATGATAGAGACAGATTATAGAGACAGAGATGATAGAGACAGATGATAGAGACAGAGATGATAGAGACAGATGATAGAGACAGATGATAGAGACAGAGATGATAAGACAGATGATAGAGACAGATGATAGAGACAGAGATGATAGAGACAGATGATAGAGACAGATGATAGAGACAAGAGATGATAGAGACAGATGATAGAGACAGAGATGATAGAGACAGATATAGAGACAGAGATAGAGATAGAGACAGATGATAGAGACAGATGATAGAGACAGACGATGATAGAGATGAGGACAGATGATAGAGACAGAGATGATAGAGATGATAGAGACAGATGATAGAGACAGAGATGATAGAGACAGATGATTAGAGACAGATGATAGAGACAGAGATGATAGAGTGATAGAGATGATGATAGAGACAGAGATGATAGAGACAGAGATGATAGAGACAAGATGATAGAGACAGATGATAGAGACAGAGATGATAAGAGACAGAGATGATAGAGACAGAGATGATAGAGACAGGATGATAGAGACAGATGATAGAGACAGAGATGATAGAGACAGATGATAGAGACAGAGATGATAGAGACAGAGTGATAGAGATGATAGAGACAGATGATAGAGACAGAAGATGATAGAGACAGAGTGATAGAGACAGATGATAGAGACAGATGATAGAGACAGATGTAGAGACAGGATGATAGAGACAGAGATGGATAGAGACAGATGATAGAGACAGATGATAGAGACAGAGATGATAGAGACAGAGTGATAGAGACAGATGATAGAGACAGAGATGATAGAGACAGAGATGATGATAGAGACAGAGATGATAGAGACAGATGATAGAGACAGAGATGATAGAGACAGATGATAGAGACAGAGATGATAGAGACAGATGATAGAGACAGATGATAGAGACAGATGATAGAGACAGATGATAGAGACAGAGATGATAGAGACAGATGATAGAGACAGAGATGATAGAGACAGAGATGATAGAGACAGATTATAGAGACAGAGATGATAGAGACAGATTATAGAGACAGAGATGATAGAGACAGATGATAGAGACAGATGATAGAGTCAGAGATGATACAGACAGATGATAGAGACAGATGATAGAGACAGAGATGATAGAGACAGATGATAGAGACAGATGATAGAGACAGAGATGATAGAGACAGATGATAGAGACAGAGATGATAGAGACAGAGATGAGAGACAGATCATAGAGACAGAGATGATAGAGACAGATGATGAGACAGAGATGATAGAGACAGAGTTGATAGAAATGTGACACGTATGCGTTTCATGTGCGCATGATGCGCTGCACAAAAAAACGCAAGTGTGAAAGTAGCCTAACCTTTTAATTAATTCTCTGTTGTACAGTGGGTCTGAAGGACCTGTGATGACATCATGAAGAGGCAGGGCTTTGGTCATGTGATGCTCCAGCCCACCCTCTTCATGAGCTCATCACAGGTCCTTCACAGGAGCATTCAGCCTCCCATCAGCACAGCCCCAGGCTGTCAGGTATGCCAGCTGCTCCTGCTGCCTCCTTCTCCTTCAGACACCGATCTGCCCAGCTGCTGCAGGAATCAGGCGCTGGGGAAACTGTGTGGCTCTGTGATCTGCTGCTCCCCCGCTCACTACTCAGCTGATAGGTGGGCGGGGAAGCGGCTGATTAATATTCACTGCACTTAAGTAGGGACCAGGGGTTTCCCCAGCGCTTGTTTCCTGCAGCAGAGGGGATATTTTCTTGCCTCCTGCTGATCCCACTCCACCGCTGCCCCCTGCCCCCTCCCCACATGTTACATTCCGACCATAAGACGCACCCACACTTTCCTCCCAAATTTGGAGGAAAAAAAGTGCGTCTTATGGTCCAAAAAATACGGTACTTTTTTTTAATTTTATTATTTTTCCCTTACTAAGGAGGTGATAAAGGGGGGTTTGATTTACTATTTATAGCGGGTTTTTATGATTGGCAGCTGTCACGCTAAAAGACGCTTTTTATTGCAAAAATAGTTTTTGCATCTTCACATTTTGAGAGCTATAATTTTTGCATATTTTGGCCCACAGAGTCATGTGAGGTCTTATTTTTTGCGGGACGAGTTGACGTTTTTATTGGTACCATTTTTGAGCACGTGACGTTTTTTGATCGCTTTTTATTTCAATTTTTGGGAGGTTAGAATGAACAAAAATCAGCAATTCATGAATTTCTTTTGGGGGAGGCGTTTATACCGTTCAGCGTGTGGTAAAATTGATAAAGCAGTTTTATTCTTCGGGTCAGTACGATTATGGCGATACCTCATTTATATCATTTTTTCATGTTTTGGCGCTTTTATAGAATAAAAACAATTTTATATAAAAAATAATTATTTTTGCATCGCTTTATTCTGCGAGCTATAACTTTTTTATTTTTTCGCTGATGATGCTGTATGACGGCTCGTTTTTTGCGGGACAAGATGACGTTTTCAGCAGTACCATGTTTTTTTATATCGGTCTTTTTGATCGCGTGTTATTCCACTTTTTGTTCGGCGGTATGATGATAAAGCATTGATTTTTTGCTTCGTTTTTTTTTTTTTTTTTTTTAAGGGGTTCACTAAAGGGGTTAACTAGTGGGACAATTTTATAGGGGGGGTCGTTACGGACGCGGCGATACCAAATATGTGTACTTTTATTGCTTTGTTTTTTTTATTTACAGGAAGAATGAATTTATTGGGGAATATTTTTTTTTTTTTTTTTTATTTATTTATTTTGGATTTTTTTTTAAAACATGTTTATTTTTATTTTTTTAACTTTTTTACTTTGTCCCAGGGTGGGACATCACTGTATTTTATCAGATCGCTGGTGTGACAGTGTGCACAGCACTCTGTCACACCAGCGATCGCTCAGGCAGTGCAGCAGGCTTCTCAGTGCCTGCTCTCGGCAGGCACTGAAGTAGCCGCCTCCCTCCAGGACCCCGGCGCCATCTTGGATCCGGGTCCTGGGAGGGAGGAAGCCCTCAGAACAGCGCGATCACATCGCGCTGCTCTGAGGGTCTCAGGGGGGCGCGCAGGGAGCCCCCACCCTGCGCGATCCTCCCCTGTGCCCCCAGTACACCGCGATCATGTTTGATCGCGGTGTGCAAGGGGTTAATGTGCCGGAAGCGGTCCGTGACCGCTCCTGACACACAGTCATGGGTGTCAGCTGTGATAATCAGCTGACACCCGGCCGCGATTGGCTGCGCTCCCCCTGGGAGCGCGTCCGATCGCACGAGACGTACTATCCCGTCCCCGGTCATACGGGCCCAGGTACCATGGACGGGATAGTACGTCCGATGGCAGTAAGGGGTTAAAAGGTATCAACCACTGAGGACTCTCAAGTCTAAATATTTTTCTATCTACTGGCTAACACGGTACAAAGATATACATCTTTACTGTATCAAAATGGAGGATACCACAATGTACCGCATCTTTATGGAACTAAAACCACTTCTGAAGAAACGTGCACAAATGGACAGCGATATTTTTTTCTTATCTAAATGCAAAAAGGAGAATTTAATTCCCAAAGGACTCTGGATTACAAACCCAATTCTTCACACTTACAATACCCATTATGCAAAAAACCTTTGTCACAGGACGTCTGAGAGACTTAGGAACCATCTTTTGCATGTCTGCTACAGCATAAGGAGTAAAGTCCAAGGGCAATTTGAAAGCCTAAGGAAAACACTTACAGAGACCACAGAACAAAAATTACAACAATACTATAACAAACTACCAAACTACGGACCTTTCTGATTCATAACAAAGAAAAGAAACTACACAGACTGCGTCTCAATTCCGGACTCTATACAAACAGATCCAAAACAAAGCCAAAACCTGACAACTCTGACAACCACTCCATTCCAGACACAAAAGCATCTAACTGTGTCATCAATCTCTCGGATTACAAACCCAACAAGGTGGAATTGGCCGTGCTTTCTAGAGGACTCTCATTTTGTCCCACTAAGGCCCTGGATAAAACTGAACTCTGCAGTGATATGGAACATTTTTTCAGGAGACTGCGCCTGAGGGAATACTTCAATGATACAGAAGATTCAGAAAACACTCGGACTGAAGGAAAAGGTATCCCAACAACCAAGAAGAGGTCAGACTGGACACCTCCTCCTGGACGCAACCTCATTTGGATAAATATATAGACTCATTCAGATATTTGATAAAATCCACCATCATAGACACCAACAGGAGACAAGCATCCAACATCAGTGCCCAGGAGAGAAAGGCTATACAGTCTCTGAAAACCAACAAAGAAATCATCATTAAACCTGCTGACAAGGGAGGTGCAATAGTCATGATGAACACATCAGACTATATGAAGGAAGCAAACAGACAACTTACGGACACACGCTACTACAGGAAAAACTGGAGTCGGACCCTACACAGGACTATTACAAGGAACTAAGCAAGTTGGTATCTTGTCTGTCTGACAAATCCATAAGAGCCGATGACCTGATACCAGAGAGTCCAAGAACAGGGAAGTTCTACATGCTTCCCAAAATCCACAAAGCCGGAAATCCAGGGAGGCCGATTATTTCATGTGTGGACACCCTTACTGAGCAGGTATCTGGATGGGTAGAGGGCATTCTTAAACCCCTGGTAAAGGATACACCCAGCTACATTCAGGACACAACTGACCTACTGAATAAACTAGCAGCAATAGGTCCTCTACCAGAAGGAACCATCCTGGCCACCATGGATGTGGAATCCTTGTACTCTAATATCCCACACCAGGATGGATTAAATGCCTGCAAAGACTTCATGAAAAACACCGGGAATGATGCTGATTCTGTGGTGAAACTCACAAAATTCATCCTCACCCACAATTACTTTGAATTTGACAACAAGATCTATTTACAGGAGACTGGCACAGCTATGGGAAGTAAAATGGCTCCTCAGTATGCAAATCTTTTCATGGCCAAGCTTGAAAGCGACTTTTTGTCCTCATGTCCCATCAGGCCTCGGGCCTACTACCGCTACATTGATGATATCTTAATCATCTGGACGGAGTCTGAGCAACAGCTAAAGACGTTCCATTAACAGTTCAATCAATTTCATCCCACCATCAACTTAACACTCAACTACTCCAGCACTGAAATTAACTTTTTGGACACCATCATTAAGCTAAAGAACAATGAAATAGAGACATCCCTGTATCAGAAGCCAATCGACCGTCCAACATACCTTAAATGGGACAGTTTCCATCCAAAACACATAAAAAACTCTATTGTCTACAGCCAAGCCATCAGATACAACCGTATATGTTCCAACCCCATGGATAGAGATGAACACCTCGTTCGCCTTAGAAAGACCTTTTTAAATCAGGGCTACCATCCAAGAACAATTGAAAACCAAATTACAAGAGCCACCAGAATATCAAGGAATCACCTGCTACATTACAAAGCTAAAGAAGAAAATAACCGGATGCCTCTAGTGGTCACCTACAATCCAAATCTGGAGGTGCTAAGGGGAGCTGCACGGAAACTACAACCTTTACTACAAAAGATGCCCGATTACAATCCATATTTCCAGATCCCCCTCTACTGTGTTTTAGGCAGCCCCCAAATCTAAGAAGCATCATTGTCAGAAGTTCCCTGTCCTCCCCAACAGCGGCAGGAACCTTGCCTTGCAACCAGAAGAAATGCAAAACTTGTCCATTTATAATGACCACGGACAAGATAAAGATCCCCAACTCCCATCGGGACTACAAGATACCAGGTACTTTCAGCTGCATCACATCTAATGTGGTGTACCTAATTATATGTACTAAATGTCCAACTGGGGGACTGTATGTGGGGGAGACCGGGCAAAAACTGAGAACTAGGATGAATTCTCATCGCCACACAATAAGAGAAAGGAGAATGGATTTACCTGTGGCAAAACATTTTTGCTCCCCTGATCATAGCTTGCTAGATATGAAAATACTTGTACTCAGAGGCAATTTCACATCTCTGAGACAAAGAAGAATTTACGAATACAAATTGATGGTGACCTTTGACACTCTTAATGCTGGAATGAACCTATCACATGGATTTATGGCCTACTACATCAATTAAGGAATTTACTCCAAATACCCTGTGAAAACATCACAAAACATTACCAGACCCCAATCAGAGGGTAATAAAACTTTCACACTCCTTATCTATGAACTGTTCCAATATTTATGCTCATCCCTCTGCCATAATGACAGTTCTGCTTCACGTCACTTGTCCTACCTATTGCATTTTTTCTGTGCTATTTTGTGTATAAATATGTGATTCTTCAGATGTTGTATTAGTCTATGCCTGATGAAGACACCTGAGTAGTCTCGAAAGCTTGCAATTTGTTACCATCTTTTCAGTTAGCCATTAAAAGGTATCAACCACTGAGGACTCTCAAGTCTAAATATTTTTCTATCTACTGGCTAACACGGTACAAAGATATACATCTTTACTTAATCATTGCAGTAATTGTACCGACTGGTTACCAGGTAATTTTTAGTGCACAATACAAGTTGCAAAAATATTTTCACCTATTCAACAGATTTATGTTTTCTCCAGTTTTTCAGCACATTCTACGGTAAAATGAGTGATGTTAATCGAAACTACAATTTGCTACGTTTACAAAAAAAAAATTAAAAATTGGCAGAAGGGAAGAAAAAAAAAATGAAAGCGCCAAAACGAAAATAGGCCAAGTCAGGAAGGGGTTAAAAAATAGCTGAACCCGACGTGCCCTCTAATAAGTTCGCCGATGGACCTCAGCATTGCCCCCGTGCATTTTTCTCAGGAAGTTGGTTAAATATCAATTCAAGGTCAGCGATATAAAAAGCCGGAGATTCATAGAAACACATTATTCTGGGCTGGATGTGATGTCGTACAGACAATGTGTCGCTCTCCTCCTTCTCTGACTACAGGAATGTGCGGCACTCACTTGTACATGATGTAACCGACGAATAACACGCTCTGCACAGCTACGAACATAAAGAAGTGCGCTGTGGATAGACACGAGGGAACCGGAATTTCAGGGCATTTCTGTTTTTCGTGAGGCTAGAAAAGAAATGCAAGAACAAAGTGAAAAAAGGTAAAATACAGACTCAGATCACTTATTGATTAATGCTACAGAAAATTATATAGTCCAGAGCTGCAATCACAATGGTGCTGGCTAGAGATGAGCGACTTTGGTCGAGTCGGGTTTCGGACCACCCGACTTTACCAAAAGGCGAGTCGGACGAAATTGGTCCGACTAGCGGCAAAAAAGTCGGAGTTCCGATTGAAACCCGACCCCTATGCAAGTCAATGGGGAATAAAAGTCGGCAGTGAGAGGAGGACTGTCCACCAGCAGAATAGTGAGTGCAGCTCTGTGGTATAATACAGGATGTAACTCAGGATCAGTACAGGATCAGTAATGTAATGTATGTACACAGTGACTGCACCAGCAGAATAGTGAGTGCAGCTCTGGGGTATAATACAGGATGTAACTCAGGATAAGTACAGGATCAGTAATGTAATGTATGTTCACAGTGACTGCACCAGCAGAATAGTGAGTGCAGCTCTGGAGTATAATACAGGATGTAACTCAGAATTAGTACAGGATCAGTAATGTAATGTATGTACACAGTGACTGCACAAGCAGAATAGTGAGTGCAGCTCTGGAGTATAATACAGGATGTAACTCAGGATCAGTAATGTAATGTATGTACACAGTGACTGCACAAGCAGAATAGTGAGTGCAGCTCTGGGGTATAATACAGGGTGTGACTCAGGATCAGTAATGTAATGTATGTACACAGTGACTGCACCAGCAGAATAGTGAGTGCAGCTCTGGGGTATAATACAGGATGTACCTCAGGATCAGTACAGGATCAGTAATGTAATGTATGTTCACAGTGACTGCACCAGCAGAATAGTGAGTGCAGCTCTGGGGTATAATATAGGATGTAACTCAGGATCAGTAATGTAATGTATGTACACAGTGACTGCACCAGCAGAATAGTGAGTGCAGCTCTGGATGATAATACAGGATGTAACTCAGGATCAGTAATGTAATGTATGTACACAGTGACTGCACCAGCAGAATAGTGAGTGCAGCTCTGGGGTATAATACAGGATGTAACTCAGGATCAGTACAGGATCAGTAATGTAAAGTATGTTCACAGTGACTGCACCAGCAGAATAGTGAGTGCAGCTCTGGAGTATAATACAGGATGTAACTCAGGATTAGTACAGGATCAGTAATGTAATGTATGTACACAGTGACTGCACAAGCAGAATAGTGAGTGCAGCTCTGGGGTATAATACAGGGTGTGACTCAGGATCAGTAATGTAATGTATGTACACAGTGACTGCACCAGCAGAATAGTGAGTGCAGCTCTGGGGTATAATACAGGATGTAACTCAGGATCAGTAATGTAATGTATGTACACAGTGACTGCACCAGCAGAATAGTGAGTGCAGCTCTGGGATAATACAGGATGTAACTCAGGATCAGTAAGTCAGTAAATGTATGTACACAGTGACTGCACCAGCAGAATAGTGAGTGCAGCTCTGGGATCAATACAAGATGTAACTCAGGATTCAGGTTGAGCATTCGATACGAAACCGTTCGATACTGAATCAATGTAAGTTATGGAAACAAAATACGGAATATTTTATTCCATATTGTCCATGACTTACTTGGATTAGGTATCGGAACGGTTCGTATCGGAATGCTCAACCTACTCAGGATCAGTAATGTAATGTATGTACACAGTGACAGCACCAGCAGAATAGTGAGGGCAGCTCTGGGGTATAATACAGGATGTAACTCAGGATCAGTAATGTATGTACACAGTGACTGCACCAGCAGAATAGTGAGTGCAGCTCTGGAGTATAATACAGGATGTAACTAAGAATCAATACTGTAATGTATGTACACAGTGACTGCACCAGTAGAATAGTGAATATAGCTTGTCAAACTCTAAGTCGCAGTCTCCTATTTTTAACCCTCTTTCACTTTCAAAATCCACAACGATGCTGGGTGGTGCGTGACTCCCACACAGTCTGCGGTGGGTGCATACCTATTCGTTAATACAGATGCAGTGTCTGTGTACCTCTCTACCACCCCGTTACTTACCTACGTTCATCTCTATCCACACCCGGTGATCTACCTTCCCTAAATTCTAGGATAGTCCCACCCCGCCCAGGATATACACTGATCTACCATTTACAACCCTCTTCCATTTGAAACACTGAACATAGGAAGGGGACAGCAGAGAAAGCTGACAGCCTGGAGCAATTTGTGATGGATCCATCTTAGTAGCGGCAGAACAGCCAGATATAAGTGGGAGTTATACTGGGGGCTGTCAGCATTTTCCGCTCAGCTCATTGCTGAAATGTCCTGCCAGGATACGGTAGAGGCATAGACAAGTAGTCACTAGGCATTAACAGTTATTATGGACGTTTGTCTACAAAGGAGTACTGTAATTATTCATTATGTCTTATTACTGCAGAGTTACTTATCTCTACAGCGAGAATGGAGAGGAAACAAGAAAGGATTACCAGGTTCTTCTGTACTAGAGACTCAATGTCCCTTTTCACCAGATGGAGATGTTCTTTGATGTCATTGAAGTGCTGTGTGTTCTCGTAGCCGGCGGCGCCCCCGTGCTGATTCCCAGACACCAGTCTTAAAGTTTCACTCATTGAATTCCTTAAGGAAAATGAAAAAAATTGTTTTAACCAAAGGACGACTGCACTATGTCCTGCGTGAATGGTCAATGTACACTTTAAACCATTTGCTTGAAGGCGGTGGCCCCCGTAACATCTTACCCACCCACAAATTAAAAGTTAAAGAGAAGTGTCAGATCGTTAGGGGTCCGAGAACTTGAAGGGGCTGTCTGGGCTAAATAGAACTTTGCCCAGTGGATGGGAAAGGCAGAAAATAAACTCAAGACATGACAGGCAGCCACCTGGATCCAGAAGCGGCAGTGTCACCTTACCCAACCCTCAGTCCTCCCCCACAGCTGTCAGACAGCTGCGGCCAAAGATGGACTAAAACGGTCAGGCGATTGAGTATGTCATCATAAAACATCCAATGATACGATGTTCAAGTTACCTGACCGCTGCAGCCAATCACAGGCCAGCCGTTGAGGGAACAGCTGCTTCCTGTCTCTGTGAGGACAAAGGAGAAGCCTGTACTTGATCCAGTAGGTAATAATTACTTTTTTTTTACTTAATGGGTGATTCTCATCTCCAAACACCTATTCCACTATGTAGTAGGTGTAATAAAAATAATATTAGAAAATACCTCTAATTAGAAATGTAGTATAGTTCTTCTGATTAGCCATGTTGATTACCCCATGTATAGGGCATCGCAGTAGCTTTGGTATCCATGGTTTCGACCACAGTCAGTTAGCGCTTAGTGGTTGTAACTATGGATACCTAAGCTACTGCAATGCCCTGCACATGGGGTAAGCGACAAGGATAATCAGAAGAACTATACTACATTTCTAATTGGAGATATTTTTAATATTAATACATTTGCTACCTATTGGGATAGGACATCAGAGGTGGGAATACCCCTTTAAATAAATCACTGGGAAAAGTTTTATTTTGCCCAAACAACCCATTTAAATGCTCACTTCTCAACAGGGTCCTTAAGTTGTATATATTATATACGGTATATATATAAAAAAGGATGACGCTTGCGCAAGATAAATCATTGCTTCATGTAAATGAGGGACTGCAGATCCCATCAGTTGGCCCCCCTGGCGATCACACAATTACCACTTATACCTGTGGATAGATAATAAGTGTGAAAATGGGTAACCCCTAAAAGTCAATTCCCCCGCCCCCCACACCGCCCCGTTTAGCACCAAATTCACTGATCAGGCAGAAAGAGGTAAAGTAGAGTAATTTCTGATTGCAGTCACCGCCAGGGGAGCTAAAGGGTTAAGGGGGTAGGCCTTGCCAACTGCAAAAACAATGTATCTGAGCCACGCCCCTGGAAGAAAAATCGGGGGGGGGGGGGGGGAGGGGGCGGGGGGGTTTAAAATGGATGCCTCCAGGGAAATAAAAAATAATAAAAAAAGTATATTATCTGGGCTTTTTTACATTTTCCAGATGCCTGTGCAAGTCACAAAACAGTAGAATATTTTGGGCTGTTTTTTTTTTTAATTTTTAAATTTTATTTAATGTCCCTTTAAAATAACCAAGACGGACGGGACTGTTCTAACCCGACGGCTATTTTATTTATTTTGTGGCTATCTATATTTACTGCAGGCTACTGCAGGGAACGGCTACTTTCCTTTCGTGTAACGGCCCTAACAGGGACGTCTCTCATCGGGAAAACGCAAAAGCTTTCCGAAAGAAATTAATACAGTTGTGCAAGAAATGAAGAGGCTTAAGGATAAGGAAAGATTTAGGGCTAAGGTCCAAGATTACATTGAACATAAGAGAAACTCATTTCCCATATGTGCTCTTCTAGCACTGGAATATTGCAGCCCTGCTTTTGTTTTTTTCCTCCCTTTCATTCTGTTGTTGCTATAGAAGAAGAAGAAAAAAAAAAATCTAATTAAAATCCAGTCTGTGTTTCTGTAGCCGGCCGTTTACACAAGATCTGTAACGTGATCGGATCAGCCCGCGCGGACATGCTGCTTAATCAATATGCTGGTATCACTCAGCCGTCCTGTTATGCCGCCAGTTATTTATTTATTTATGGTTTGTTTCAAAGAAGATTAAGGTCTGTAACGGGAATATTTGTCATCAGGAGGATTTCGATTTTAATCCCTTTTCTACTTCTGGCAAAAGACACAAAGGAAAGAAAAAAAATAAAAAAATATATATATATATATATATATATATATATCAGTATATATCCCCAGTAACGGAATTTAGTCCTGAAACTCTTATTCGCCAAAGCAACAAAAGGTGGTAAACGCAGGGGGGACAAGAGGTAGCTGCCGATCATAAAGGGACAAAGACTGGAGGCCTCAATAATAATAAAAAAAAAAAGACTAAAAAAAGAAAAAGAAAAAGATATTCTAAAAGTTAAAGGTGTTTAAAAAAAAAAAAAAAAAAAAAGACTAATAAAAAAATAAGTAACAAATAGTCCCCATACGTTCCAGCACTGCTGCTACGGTGGTCCCCACGGTCTTTATTTACTTTTTCTGCAGTGATGATGTCATCAACGTCCGTGTGATAGTTGGAGCCAATCAAGCATCACCACGGAGGCCTGCGATTGGCTGCAGCAGTCACGGGATATCATCGATGCTGCAAAAAGACCCCCGTTCTACTCCCATATCCTCTGGATAGGAGTCCTGTGTAGTGCCTCCTAACTGCCAGCATCCACGGCGCCTTTTCTGATTTGTAGACCTGGTGCAAATTCATCCAGAAATGATGCCAGACCTCCCGTGGGGCGGCCTGGACTACCGACAATAGTCGCTAAGCCAGGGTACTGCAATCAATTCGCTCATCTTTAGTGACCATCCATCCCCATAGACAGTGAATGTCCTAAAAGTGGTTGCCCCCAAGTTATCACCTATCCATGAGTGCGGTATTTATGGTCAATGGGACTGCAGGAGATAGCGGGTAGTGATGAGCGACCGTGGTCGGATAAGGTGTTATCTGATCATGCTCGGGTGCTAACCGAGTGTCTTCGGCGTGCTCGAAAAGTATGTTCGACAGCCGCAACACATGCAGGGATTGCCTGTTTGTTAGACAAGCTTTCCCTGCATGTATTGTGCCTGTCGAACAGCCGCGGGGACTCGGAACATATTTTTCAAGCGTGCCGAAGTCACATGGTGAGTACCGGAGCATGCTGAGATAACACCTTACCCCAGCACGTTAGCTCATCACTAATAGCAGGATATGTGACAGCAAGCACAAATATTAAAATAAAAAAATAATAATTAAAATTGTATAACTTATTAACATAAATTAAAAATATAGAAAAGTCCCTTTTTCATTTCATCCATGCAGAAAAGTCCAACTATAAGTCATGCAAATGGTCGGGGACACAGGACGTCTATATGAACGTGAAGCTTAGCAGATATTTACATGGTGAGATTGGCAATAGGCTTCATGCCCGGATTTACCCGTAATACGTAAATCCTCGGAGAAGCATATTAGATATTAACTGCTATTATTAAATCTTAAACAAGGCAGGAAAACATGCTGCTCCGACAGAAATTCTGCAATCTGTGCGAGGAAATTACTTGGGAGAGAGAAATGAGCATCCTCTTACACGGTCATGACTTTATCCAAATAAAAATGCCCAGAAACGACATCCTAATCTGCCCAGAGCATATTAAGAAGAGTTTAAAGGAAATATTAAATAAGAGCCGAGACCTTAAAACGGGTAAATCGAATTTGCTCACTTGGAATAAAGATTTGGAAAGAATATTAAAGCAAAAGCTGCGCTGCTGGAAAACAAAACTATGATAATCTTCAACGCGCAGCTGACCTAGATAGTGACAAGAGAAGCCAATAGTCACGCCGCAGCCATGTATCCGATATATCACTAGGTGAATTCATCTCATCTCCCCCCATGTGCAGGGGACGGGGACACTTTGCCACCTAGTCTATCATACATAATTTACTTCTGCCACAATTGTCAGCAACTGTCCTAAGTTTCGTTAAATTTATAGGGCTATTCCCATCTTCATAGTATAGGGCTATTCCCATCTTCATAGTATAGGGCTATTCCCATCTTCATACTATAGGGCTATTCCCATCTTCACACTATAGGGCTATTCCCATCTTCACAGTATAGGGCTATTCCCATCTTCACAGTATAGGGCTATTCCCATCTTCATAGTATAGGGCTATTCCCATCTTCATACTATAGGGCTATTCCCATCTTCACAGTATAGGGCTATTCCCATCTTCACAGTATAGGGCTATTCCCATCTTCATAGTATAGGGCTATTCCCATCTTCATATATAGGGCTATTCCCATCTTCACAGTATAGGGCTATTCCTATCTTCATAGTATAGGGCTATTCCCATCTTCACAGTATAGGGCTATTCCCATCTTCACAGTATAGGGCTATTCCCATCTTCATAGTATAGGGCTATTCCCATCTTCATAGTATAGGGCTATTCCCATCTTCATAGTATAGGGCTATTGCCATCTTCAAGTATAGGGCTATTCCCATCTTCATAGTATAGGGCTATTCCCATCTTCACAGTATAGGGCTATTCCCATCTTCATGTATAGGGCTATTCCATCTTCATAGTATAGGGCTATTCCCATCTTCATAGTATAGGGCTATTCCCATCTTCATAGTATAGGGCTATTCCCATCTTCATGTATAGGGCTATTCCCATCTTCATAGTATAGGGCTATTGCCATCTTCATAGTATAGGGCTATTCCCATCTTCATAGTATAGGGCTATTCCCATCTTCACAGTATAGGGCTATTCCCATCTTCATAGCAATGGCTATTCCCATCTTCATAGCAAATGGCTATTCCCATCTTCATAGTATAGGGCTATTCCCATCTTCATAGTATAGGGCTATTCCCATCTTCATAGTATAGGGCTATTGCCATCTTCATAGTATTATAGGGCTATTCCCATCTTCATAGTATAGGGCTATTCCCATCTTCACAGTATAGGGCTATTCCCATCTTCATAGTATAGGGCTATTCCCATCTTCATAGAAGGGCTATTCCCATCTTCATAGTAAGGGCTATTCCCATCTTCACAGTATAGGGCTATTCCCATCTTCATAGTATAGGGCTATTCCCATCTTCATAGTATAGGGCTATTCCCATCTTCACAGTATAGGGCTATTCCCATCTTCACAGTATAGGGCTATTCCCATCTTCACAGTATAGGGCTATTCCCATCTTCACAGTATAGGGCTATTCCCATCTTCATAGTATAGGGCTATTCCCATCTTCATAGTATAGGGCTATTCCCATCTTCATAGTATAGGGCTATTCCCATCTTCATAGTATAGGGCTATTCCCATCTTCATAGTATAGGGCTATTCCCATCTTCATAGTATAGGGCTATTCCCATCTTCATAGTATAGGGCTATTCCCATCTTCATAGTATAGGGCTATTGCCATCTTCATAGTATAGGGCTATTCCCATCTTCATAGTATAGGGCTATTCCCATCTTCATAGTATAGGGCTATTCCCATCTTCATAGTATAGGGCTATTCCCATCTTCATAGTATAGGGCTATTCCCATCTTCATAGTAAGGGCTATTCCCATCTTCACAGTATAGGGCTATTCCCATCTTCATAGTATAGGGCTATTCCCATCTTCATAGCAAGGGCTATTCCCATCTTCATAGCATAGGGCTATTCCCATCTTCACAGTATAGGGCTATTCCCATCTTCATAGTATAGGGCTATTCCCATCTTCATAGTATAGGGCTATTCCCATCTTCATAGTATAGGGCTATTCCATCTTCAGTATAGGGCTATTCCATCTTCATAGTATAGGGCTATTCCCATCTTCACAGTATAGGGCTATTCCCATCTTCATAGTATAGGGCTATTCCCATCTTCATAGTATAGGGCTATTCCCATCTTCATAGTATAGGGCTTATTCCCATCTTCATAGTAAGGGCTATTCCCATCTTCATACTATAGGGCTATTCCCATCTTCACAGTATAGGGCTATTCCCATCTTCATAGTATATGGCTATTCCCATCTTCATAGTCATAGGGCTATTCCCATCTTCATAGCATAGGCTATTCCCATCTTCTAGCAAGGGCTATTCCCATCTTCACAGTATAGGGCTATTCCCATCTTCACAGTATAGGGCTATTCCCATCTTCACAGTATAGGGCTATTCCCATCTTCATAGTATAGGGCTATTTCCCATCTTCACAGTATAGGGCTATTCCCATCTTCATAGTATAGGGCTATTCCCATCTTCACAGTATAGGGCTATTCCATCTTCATAGTATAGGGCTATTCCCATCTTCATAGCATAGGGCTATTCCCATCTTCATAGCAATAGGGCTATTCCATCTTCACAGTATAGGGCTATTCCCATCTTCATAGTATAGGGCTATTCCCATCTTCATAGTATAGGGCTATTCCCATCTTCATAGTATAGGGCTATTCCCATCTTCAACAGTATAGGGCTATTCCATCTTCATAGTATAGGGCTATTCCCATCTTCACAGTATAGGGCTATTCCCATCTTCATAGTATAGGGCTATTCCATCTTCATAGTATAGGGCTATTCCCATCTTCATAGTATAGGGCTATTCCCATCTTCATAGTATAGGGCTATTCCCATCTTCATAGCTATAGGGCTATTCCCATCTTCACAGTATAGGGCTATTCCCATCTTCATAGCAATATGGCTATTCCCATCTTCAAGATAGGGCTATTCCCATCTTCATAGCATAGGCTATTCCCATCTTCATAGCATAGGGCTATTCCCATCTTCATAGTATAGGGCTATTCCCATCTTCACAGTATAGGGCTATTCCCATCTTCATAGTATAGGGCTATTCCCATCTTCATAGTATAGGGCTATTCCCATCTTCATAGTATAGGGCTATTCCCATCTTCATAGTATAGGGCTATTCCCATCTTCATAGTATAGGGCTATTCCCATCTTCATAGTATAGGGCTATTCCCATCTTCACAGTATAGGGCTATTCCCATCTTCATAGTATAGGGCTATTCCCATCTTCATAGTAAAGGGCTATTCCCATCTTCATAGTATAGGGCTATTCCCATCTTCACAGTATAGGGCTATTCCATCTTCACAGTATAGGGCTATTCCCATCTTCACAGTATAGGGCTATTCCCATCTTCACAGTATAGGGCTATTCCCATCGTCACAGTATAGGGCTATTCCCATCTTCATAGTATAGGGCTATTCCCATCTTCACAGTATAGGGCTATTCCCATCTTCACAGTATAGGGCTATTCCCATCTTCACAGTATAGGGCTATTCCCATCTTCACATTATAGGGCTATTCCCATCTTCACATTATAGGGCTATTCCCATCTTCAGATAGTTCTTGATAAAACAAGCACTTTTGCAATTTACTTATTAAAATTTGCAGCTGTTCTTGAGATATTAACACTTTTCTGCTTGTTGCCTCGGAGACCGACCACCGCTGATGTCTAGCTTGTAAGCAGAGTGGAAGCAGAGGAAACAGCGTTCCGGGCCAACTTACAAATTTTTTTTTTAAAAAAAGCGCTTACAAGCTAAAACAGAAAAGAGCTTGTAAGCACTGCACCTGTTCTGTCGACTAGCAGCAGTGGTCAGTCTCCAAGGCAACAAGCTGTAAAGAAAAGAAAGTGTAAATATTTTAAGAATGGCTGAAAACAGTAATAAATCGGTGAAAGGCAAAATTGCTTGTATTCGTAAGGACTATCTGACAATATCCAGTTGGGAATATCCCTTTCGTGTGGCTGGACTGCAATACCAGATACAATCGGTGAACAAGTGTGGCGCTGTTTTCAGAGCAAGCAAATGTATGATAATTTGACAAGTTGGAATAACTCTTTAAACTAATTTAGTTGTCCAAAGATTTAATGGAGTCGTCCACTTTTCGGGACAATTTTTTTTCTATTTATTCAAATGCATGTATTTGGGGCTAAAAATCATTTTGCAAATGGGTCTCACTATAAAATGTTACACCATTGGCCTTATATAGCCGGGTATTGCAAAAGGAGTTTGAAAAATGAGTTTACTGAATATACTGTCAGCGAGCTTATTCTGGAGGTCTATCGGGAAAGTATGTAACTTTTTTCTATTCTTTTTCTGAGCAGCTCTCAGCTGATTTATGACCACAGACCACATTAAAGTTGAATGAGCAGAAAAACAAAGAGCCTGGAAAAGCCAAAGGGTGCAACATTTTTTAATGAAATCCAAAAATTATTTTATGGTTTCAAGGACATGCATTTAATAAACAAAAAAAAAGTGGACAACCCCTTTAAAGCATATGAGCCTCATCATCAAGGGGGTCCTAAGCCAGTAGAAGTTTTGGAAGAGTCCGGAGTTAACATGTCAACGCAGAGCGAATACTAGACAATGCCGGAGTTGCTATCTTTCCCCTATATGAAACATCTACCCCAAAATGCTGCAAAAAAAAAAAATTCATCTCGCCCTGCAAAATCAAAAAAAAAAATGATGGCTCTCAGAACAAAAAAAACAAACTAAAAACTAAAGACTAAAACATTGTATCCTCAAGGCCCAAATGAGCTCTGGGAGCTTTGACAAGTTGCAGCTGAGTTATGCTTTTAAAAAATAAAAATTGTATGTATGAACCTCCACCAGATTTTTTTTATTTTATTTTTTTAATACAAGCATGCATTTTCATCACAGTTTTACAAAGGGGGTAATCGGCAGCATGCTTGTTACAGATAAGAGTAATATTTTACACATTTCACCTTTTCGTTAAATTTTTTTTTATTGAAGAATTTTACACAAAAAACCCCAAACGTTTAAAAACGAAAAGAAACAGTGTTTTATCAGCAGGAGGTCATTCATTAGCTGTGTAACCCCTCCCCCAATACTGATTGGCCCCTTTGTGCTGATGCACAGTTTACACAACAGAAAGCTGCCAATCAGTGATGTGGGCGGGGTTATACAGAGCTCAGCATTCAGAGAACTGGCAGATCTGAAGCAGAAAAAAAAACGTGATCTTATCAAAACTGCGGCAAGCAGCCCAGTAATTGATACATCTCTAGAATCACGATCTTTGCCCCTATATTACGTTGCTCTTAGATGAAGTACCAAAAACCCGGTGATAGATTCCCTTTAAAGGGAATAAGGGAATCTGTCACTCCATTTTTCGTATATAAGCTGCGGCCACCGCCATCAGGGGCTTATGTACAGCATTCTGTAATGTTGTATATAAGCCCCCGATGATAACTGAAAGAGAAGAAAAACAAGTTATATTATACTCACCCAGGGGTGGTTCGCCGTCCGATGGGCGTCGCAGGTCCGGCGCCTGCTATCTTCTAGCAATGACGCCCTCCTCCTTGCTTCTGGCGCGCTCCTGCGCAGGTGTACTTTATCTGACCTGTTGAGGGCAGAGCAGAGTACTGCAGTGAACAGGCGCTGGACCTCTCCCGATGCCTGCGCACTGCAGTACTTTACTCTGCCTCAACAGGGCAGATAATTACGCCTGCGCAGGAGCGCGACACGAAGCAAGGAGGGTGACGTCATTCCTAGAAGATGGGAGGCACCGTACCCGGAAAGCTACACCCATCGGACCGCCCCCCCGGGTGAGTATAACATAACTCGTTTTTCTTCACTTTCAGGTTACATCGGGGGCTTATCTACATTACAGAATGATGTAGATAAGCCCCTGATGGCGGTGGCTGCAGCTTATAGTCGAAAAATGGGGTGACAGATTCCCTTTAAAAAGGATGTCCTGTTCTTGAGATACAGCTGTGTTCCTACTAATATGCCTTAAGTGTTCCTGATGAACACTGGGGGTGGGGGGTCTCCTGGGTACCTCCAGGTTTTAGCAAATACCATGCTGACAATCAAGTCCCTATTTATATATTAAAAAAAAAAAGTCTCTTACCTCATCTCACTGACGTGTTTGAACACTTCCCTCTGACCACTGAGTAAAGTTTCCAGTTCCTGTTGAGAAGCCTAAAAGGGAGCAAAAATGGAGTTTACGGAGTGGAAGTTAAACTATCAGAGAAGTCTCAAAATGCACAAAAGTCTCACATTTGAGATTTTTTATTAAAAACGCCAAAGTCCCTACAGATCCCCACATGGTTAACCCCTTCACCCGCAGGCCACTTTCCTCTTTTTTTTGCTTTTTTTTGCTCCCCTTCTTCTCAGAGCCATAATTTTTTTTATTTTTCCGTCAATGTGTCTTTGTAAGAGTTTTCTTTTTGCGGGACGAATTTTTACTTTTGAACACCACCATTGATTTTACCATACAGTGCAAACAAGAAAAAAAAATCAAAGTGCAGTGAAATTGCAAAAAAAACGCAATTCCACAATTGTCGTGTGTCTTTTTTTTTACCTTGTTCACTAAATGTGCTAAACCTGACCTGCCATTAGGACTCGCCAGGTTATTATGAGTTCGCAGATACCAAACATGTAAAGTTTTAAGTGGTGAAAAAAAAAAATCCAAAAAGTTTGTAAAAAAAAAAAAAAACCCCGCAAATCCAAGACCCGTAACGTCTCAATTTTTCGGGATCTGGGCTGGGTGAGGGCTTATTTTTTTGTGTACCAAGCTGACATTTTTGTAGATACTATTTTGGGGTACATACAATGTTTTAATCGCCTGTTATTGCATTTTATGGTAATGTTGCGGTGACCAAAAAAAACTCAATTTTGGCGTTTTGATTTTTTGTGTCGTTACGCTGTTTACCGGTCGGATTACAGAAATTATTTTCATATTTTGATACATTTGGACATTTCTTAAAGCAGCGATACCAAATAGGTGTACTTTTGATATTTTTTATTGTTTTTTTTTTTGAATGGGGCAAAAGGGGGGGGGGGGGGGGCGATGTGAACTTTTATATTAAAAAAAAAAAATTCTACTTGTTTCAATAGTCCTTTAAGATTTGAAGCTGCGATCTTCCGATCCCTTGTCCTACACGTAGCAGGGCTTCAGCACCGCTATACGCAGCAGAAATCATCATCTGTTATGAATGCCGGCCACGGGGTGGCGCTCATAGCGGATCGGCAATGACAACCTGCAGATCCCGAGTTGTCATGCCAACCTATCGGTGCCCTGCGATCATGTGACAAGAGCGCCTAGTTAGTGATGCGCTTCCAGCGTGAACATGTTAAATGAAATTGACAGCGGCATTTAACATGTTAACAACCGCCGATAGATAACGATTCCACCTGCGGCTGTTAGGGGCAAATGTCAGCTGATCAAATCAGCTGTCATGTGCCAGAGAAGAAGCGGTCTCATCGCCGAAGCCCATATCAAAGGGGGAGACACGACATAGGACTCATTTATATGTTGTCCAGGGGTAAATTTTCCATTATAGGTCTAGCACATGCCATTGCCCAGAAGGCTCCCTGTACCTGCGGGACGTTCCCACTGGCAGCCGCCCTTTTGGCGATCTCGTCGGTCACTGCATTCACGTATCGTCGCTGCTCATCCAGTATCATGTCCAGTTGCCGATTCAGTTGCTTGATTTCAAGGTGGATTCGGTTCTGACCTTCGAAGATTTGTCTGAGCTCCCGGTCATTTACAGACTCAAACATGTCATCCTCTATTAAAGTAAATACATAAAATAGAATTAGGTCAAGTTCACACCAATTTAAAATAATTTTAATTTTTTTTTCCCTGTAGTTCAAAGACAAATCAAAAACTTAAGTGTATCTTTATGGACTTTCTAAATCGGCATTCTGCCAGCACTATAGGTGCTGCAACGGCCTTTCCCGTTACATCCAAATATGCATTTCAATGGGTTGCCTATCCTAAATTCATAACACCCCTCTCCCTGGTATGCCTGTGTGCAGTGTGACATTCACATGCTATAATATTGTGTCCTAAAGTTCACAGCAATAATTGTTCACTGCAAAGTCCCTTTGAAATCAAGGCCTCGAAAGGCTTGTACACTGTAACCCCTTTTTAATGTTCCCAACATGTCGAATAAAAGTTAAAGTAACTAAATAATAACATTATTAGAGTCAGTAGTTTAGAAATTCTTAAGTAGCCAATGCCATTAGTATGTTTTGCAACAATAAGGTTGCGAAGGTCTTGAGACAGCTCACTGGTTTTACCTATCATAAGATGTTTCTGGTTTGGCACCTTGGTAATGAGACACCTTTTTATAGGCCATCAGTTCAACCAGCTGATATTATGTCACTTAGTGACAGGATTGCTTTGTAATTATTGATAGATTTCAGCTGGTGTCACGACTTTCCATGGCTTTCTGCACTTCTCTTCATGTGTTTAATACTTTTTCCCTTTGTCATTTCTCATTGTTACACAAAATTTATGGACTATGGTATGATTTCTTTGCCTGTGTGGATTGGATGGGTTGTTACTGACATCTGGTGAGATTTTCATGTCAATAGCACCTTTAGAAATAGATTTCCTCAAGACCTTTGCAACCTTATTGTTGCAAAGAAAATCGATGACATTGGTGACAGAAGAATTTCTGAACTATTAAATGTTCCATTGAGCACTGTGGTGGCCATAATCCAGAAGTGGAAAATTGATGACTTGTTCAATACTTATTTCACCTGCTGTAAGCAACATGAGGTTGTATTTTTTACATGATTTACATAAAAAAAAATTATCATGGAGTAAAACTAGTGAGTAAGATGCTGAAGTCGAACACAACCACAGAAAAGCCCTGAAGCCATGAGCAATGTGTTTGAGTCTGGGGTATACATGCCTGGGTGATCCTTGAGCTCTGGGTGGTCTTTATTGTAGTCGTCTTTCCTTTTTTCCAGCTCTTGTTGAAAGTTGTCAAACTCCTCCTGGTACTTGTCCTTCTCTTCTTTGGGAATCTCTCCATCTGGAGCGGGCTGAATGACGACAGTGTTATGTTCCCATACTAGGAGCCTTGTCTGCGAGCTGAGCGCAGATCTTATCAGGGACTCAATAGTTTCGGGAACAACTACAGAGAAAAACCCTCCTGATACTGTAACGCAGGCGTTCGCCTTATTAAAAAATGCCAATCACTGGAGATACAAATAAACAGTATAAAAATACATAAAGTAAAGGAAAAAAAAACACTAACCAAATTACTTTTCATATGGCAGATTGTCTATCAAAAATATAGCACAAAGCTAGTTAGAGGAGCTTTTATAAACCCTCGGTGTACTTGAAGGGGCTGCGCAAACTAAAATGTTTTTCTCAAGAAAGGCAAATTCTGTATGGCAGGAATAAAAAAAAAAAAAAAAACACATTAATCAGCCATGTCCATGTAAATCACTCCAGCCTTACCATCCACATGACCACTGCAGCCAATCCCTGGTCTCATTAGTGATGCCGCTACTTATGGCAGGAAAACGCTGAGGCTGGTGACTGGTGTAGAGGTCATGAGGGCGCAAGGTATGTTCAGTAAGGGAATCAAGGACTGGTGGGGACCACAGCGCTGGAGGAGTGGGGTTTAAATGTTTTTTTTTTGTTACTTTAATTCTGGGAATCCCTTCAAGAGCGCACAGGAGTTCCTTTATCAAAGATCAGTGTTTCATGATGTAAGCACAAATCGTTATGCACAGACTGTCCAGAGGCTCTCCTGTCCCAAAACCAACAGCCTGAATGACATATGAGGCCATCAAGGTCAGGTTAGGAGACTCATGGACAGTCAGTAGATCACGGTCTGAACTCTGAGTGTGACACCTGAATGTGTGACTGTGGCATAAGGCTGACAGGTGAGGATCCTCAGCCGGGACGTCTCCCCGCACCAAGTCCATGTGCCTTAATGGGGGATCATACGTAGGGTCTCCCAGATTAAACCCCTCTTTAGTTTGAGGTCACTAGCAGAGTGTTATCCATCCATTTACAGGTGTATTTCAGGATCGAGTGAGGGTTGGGTGGACTCCAGATGTCAGACCCCACTGATTATATGATGGCATATCCTAGCAATGAAAACTTTATTATATCCTGGACAACCCCCCTAAAAAGCAGCTTACGGTTGTTTTTCCCGGCTCGGTCAGCTGGAAGGTGAGAAACGACAGCACGTCATGGTCATCTGTAAAGGAAAAAAATAATATTGAAATTAGGACAGCACATATAAGGCCGGTGTCACACTTGCGAGTGTGATGCGAGTCTCTCGCATCAACACCCGGCACTTGGACCGGAGCGTGCGGCTGCATGTATCTCCTCTATGCAGTCGCACACTCCGGTCTCGAGTGCCGGGTGTTGATACGCGAGTTTCTAGCATCACACTCGCAAGTGTGACACCGGCCTAAGCGAAAGACTCTGCTTCCGACACAAGCGGGGTCAACATTAAGCAGTGGTACTAATCAGATCGACCTGGAGCACTTGGGCAAATCACCATGTAAAGACATAGTCGTTGCATTTTAGGTTCCCTGTCGTGAGGTCGGGACCCTTCTTTTAGTAAAAGATAAATTTGTTATATGATGAAGTGTTAATATCGATCCTGTTTAAGATTTCTGCTTGTTATCAATCACTAGGAACCTTCCTAGCTCGCTCTATTCTGCTCTTTGATGGACATGCCATGCACGAGCTTGTCCAGCACACGGCCAGGACAGTTTTTTTTTTTTTTTTTACTGAATGCAAGCAATAGTTTCATATTAATTTACAGCGAGCACAGATACTAACCACTAGCCGACATCGGCTGGACGTATACTGCGCTGTCTGCAAGGGATGCCATCAATCAGACGTGAATAGGTGGCCTTAGGATGTTGCTTACTTAGAAGCTGAGAAGATGGCAAAAGCAACAGCCGGGATCTGAGAACTTTCCGATCTTGGCTTTTTAAAAGGAACCTATTGTTTTCATTTGTTTTGTACATTGATCGGTGGAGGGTCTCAGAACCCCCACCACAAACTTATTGCTCAAAACACTGATTTGACGCGGTGACTCCTGCATTTCATTTCTATGCTCTGAATGCGCTAGTGATAATTGGGGATGCAGAAGGCTGTGCTTTTAGAAAAAGGTAATGGTTTTAGGACTTGCATTCCCAATTATCACTAGAGAATTTAAAGCATATAAATAAAATGTATGAAAAGAGTAGGCACCCTTTAACACCTTGGATGCAATGGTCAATAGCGACCGCGGCATCTAAATAGGTGCTTCTTCTGTATACAGATTGGAAGGATTGCGATGGCAGCCGTGGGGTGCAGCAATGGCCCCAGTTCTGCCAGAGGCAAAGCCTTCCAATGGCGGGACTTAATACAAGCATGAAATGTGAAGGCTGTGCACCGTCCACGTTCAGTGAGAGCCGCACTAACCTGCCAGGCCCCCGGTGGCTGCAGAGATCCCGAAGAAACCCTGCTGGGGCAGGATCATATTGTCCACTTTGGCACAGAATTCATAGTCCTCCTTGTCGGGGGTGAAGCCGTTGTTAATCATCACCTAGGAGAACAAAGCAGATACAGAGCGCTCAAAGAAAAAGATTAAAAAATGAGCAAACTCAGTGAGTCACCGATGCGGAGCAGGCAGGGACTCACCGACAGCGTCCTCTTATAGTACGTGATCCTGGCCCGGACTGGGTATGGTTTGTTACGGAAGTCTCTCTGACAAGAGGCCAGCGCTTGTGTCGCACCGTCACTGCAAAGAGCAGAAAACCAAGTGCTGAGTGCCCCCAAATCAAGAAGCCCCCTGTGTGACATGAGCGAGCCGAAGCATTCCTGTATCAGAGTGATGGCAAGTTACTAGGTAATTCACCACTGTACGATCATGGGGTGGGGGTCTCGTCCCTGCCGACCCCACCTGTACTACGATTTAAGGGGAAGCAGCTGTAATTTAGGAACGCGACTCCTTCACTTGGTGGCGCCACTGTGCGGGGGTCTATATGAGCATTGCGCCATTCACGAGAAAATCCCAAAACTGAAGACGTGTACTTACTTTTGATGGTCGTATAAAAGTTTGCCATTATTGCCCACAACCAAAATCGCTGGATTATTTTTCTAAAAAAAGTAAAAAAAAAAAAAAGAAAAGTGTCTACTAGACTATATACAGGGAATTATGGTTTAATATAGCAAATCGTGCAAGAAAAACATCTGATATAGGCATGCGGACATTTCCATAAATAAGCAGCAGAATAGCGAGTGCAGCTCTGGAGTATAATACAGGATGTAACTCAGGATCAGTACAGGATCAGTAATGTATGTACACAGTGACTGCACCAGCAGAATAGTGAGTGCAGCTCTGGAGTATAATACAGGATGTAACTCAGGATCAGTACAGGATCAGTAATGTATGTACACAGTGACTGCACCAGCAGAATAGTGAGTGCAGCTCTGGAGTATAATACAGGATGTAACTCAGGATCAGTACAGGATCAGTAATGTAATGTATGTACACATTGACTGTACCAGCAGAATAGTGAGTGCAGCTCTGGAGTATAATACAGGATGTAACTCAGGATCAGTAATGTAATGTATGTACACAGTGACTGCACCAGCAGAATAGTGAGTGCAGCTCTGGAGTATAATACAGGATGTAACTCAGGATCAGTACAGGATCAGTAATGTAATGTATGTACACAGTGACTTCACCAGCAGAATAGTGAGTGCAGCTCTGGAGTATAATACAGGATGTAACTCAGGATCAGTACAGGATCAGTAATGTAATGTATGTACACAGTGACTGCACCAGCAGAATAGTGAGTGCAGTTCTGGAGTATAATACAAGTTGTAACTCAGGATCAGTAATGTAATGTATGTACAAAGTGACTGGACCAGGAGAATAGTGAGTGCAGCTCTGGAGTATAATACAGGATGTTTAACTCAGGATCAGTAATGTAATGCATGTACACAGTGACTGCACCAGCAGAATAGTGAGTGCAGCTCTGGGGTATAATACAGGATGTAACTCAGGATCAGTAATGTAATGTATGTACACAGTGACTGCACCAGCAGAATAGTGAGTGCAGCTCTGAAGTATAATACAGGAGGTAACTCAGGATCAGTACAAGATCAGTAATGAAAGGGGGATGAGCAGCAGGGGAATGAGCACTGGGGAGGAAAGGGGGTTGAGCAGCAGGGGAATGAGCGCTGGGGAGGAAGGGGGGATGAGCAGCAGGGGAATGAGCGCTGGGGAGGAAGGGGGATGAGCAGCAGGGGAATGAGCGCTGGGGAGGAAGGGGGGATGAGCACTGGGGAGGAAGGGGGATGAGCAGCAGGGGAATGAGGGCTGGGGGAGGAAGGGTGGGATGAGCAGCAGGGGAATGAGTGCTGGGGGAGGAAGGGGGGATGAGCAGCCGGGGAATGAGCGCTGAGGGAGGGAGGTGAGCAGCCGGGGAATGAGCGCTGAGGGAGGGGAGTGAGCAGCCGGAGAGTGAGCGCTGGGCAGAGTGAGCGCTGATAAATTAAAAACCAAGTTTGTTAAAAAAAAATTCTGGCTCCTAAATTTTTTGGCTGGCTCCTAGATTCTGAACAACTTTGTCGACCCCTGCTCTAAACCTCTGTTCCAGTCTCAAATCCTTGACAGACTGAAACAGGTTTTGCTCAAGAATACCCCTGTATATCGCACCATCCATCTTCCCCTCAATTGGGACCATTTTCCCTGTCCCTGCTGCCGAAAAATATCCCCACAGCATGATGCTGCCAATCACCATGTTTCACTGTGGGCATGGTGTTCTTTGGGTGGTGATGAGATGTGTTGGTTTGGCGCCAGACCAAGTGTTTACCTTGGTGGCAAAAAAGTTCAATTTTGGTCTCATCTGACCACACCACCTTCCTTTATACATTTGGGGAGTCTCCCACATCTTTTGGCAAACTCAAAATGAGCCTTAAAGTTTTTGTGTGCAAGTAAAGGCCACCACTATGCAGTAGACGGCTTATTGTGGTAGTGTGGACAGATACTCCAGTCTCTGCTTGATAAACTCTGCAGCTCCTTCAGGGTTAACATTGGTCTCTGTACTGCCTCTCTGATTAATGCCCTCCTTGGGTGGGCGACTCGTCTTGGAAGGTTTGTTCGAGTACCATGTTCTTTCCATTTGATGACAATGGATTTGATGGTGCTCCGGGGGATCATCAGAGATTAAGAGATTTTTTTTTTTATAATCCAACCCTGACTTGTTCTCAACAACTTTGTCCCTCACTTGTTTGGAGATCTCCTTGGTCTTCATGGTGGTGTTTGGAGATCTCCTTGGTCTTCATGGTGGTGTTTGGAGATCTCCTTGGTCTTCATGGTGTTGTTTGGAGATCTCCATGGTCTTCATGGTATTGTTTGGAGATCTCCATGGTGTTGTTTGAAGATGTCCTTGGTCTTCATGGTGTTGATTGAAGATCTCCTTGGTCTTCATGGTGTTGATTGGAGATCTCCTTGGTCTTCATGGTGTTGATTGGAGATCTCCTTGGTCTTCATGGTGTTGATTGGAGATCTCCTTGGTCTTCATGGTGTTGATTGGAGATCTCCTTGGTCTTCATGGTGTTGATTGGAGATCTCCTTGGTCTTCACGGTGTTGTTTGGAGATCTCCTTGGTCTTCATCGTGTTGTTTGGAGATCTCCTTGGTCTTCATGGTTTGTTTGGAGATCTTGAAGATCTCCTTGGTCTTCATGGTGTTGTTTGGTTAGTGGTGCCTCTTGGTTAATGGTGTTGTGGCCTTTCAGAGAAGGTAAAGTGTATATACTGACAGACATGTGACACTTAGATTACACACAGGGGAACGTCCTGTCACTAAGCATGGGACATATAAAGGTAATTACTTGCACCTGAAAGTTTTAGTGGCTTCATAGCAAAAGGGGTGAATACATATGCAAATGAAAATTTTTAGTTATTTGATCACATAAATTTAAATTTATTATTCTCACTACACCAGGTAAGACAATTTAGTGCTGATGCCTCACACACAAATCGGATTACACAAATATTAAGACACAGGTTGTCATGTAACAAAATATGTAAAAAGACAAGGAGGGGTGGGTGGGGGGTGTCACTGCCTACAACAATGGTGGAAAAATTAGCAACGAGCACTGTCAGGCCGATCTGATGGCCGCCTGCGGCTGATGTCAACTGGTTGCTGGTATGTGTAACTACGTCCCATCTAATACGTAGGTGAAAGTGACTTTTTCCCCCCAGGCTAAACTAACTCAAAACATCCTCATCCAAGCAGCTTTGTTACCAGATACAAGATTGACTCTTAATCCTGCTACTAAATAATGACTCAACCATTTAATTTTTACTTCCATAAATCCAAAATTCTGTACATTTTATTTTAATACTTATAGACAGAGGTAAATGATAAGAGTCTGGATGTCTGCCGCCGCCACTAGGGGGAGCTCAGGAGCTAACTGCTTACAGTTTCAAAGTTAGAAAAAACTTTTTGCAGTAAAGTCACTTCTGAACCGACATGCTACAAAAATCAATAAACAGTTCAAAAAGATGAAAATTGCAAATCTGTGATTTTTATATGTTTATCTCATCTGCATGTCTCTGCTGGAAAGGAGTCCACCAGCATCAAGAAAAACTCCCTACTCCTTCTAATAAAGGGGTCTTCAGGGCTAAAGCAAATTCATCGGCGAATAATAAAGTTTGGCAACTTCTTAGACCTGAAAGTTCAGGAGACAAAATACGGAAAGAGCTGCAGAAATAGACAATGGCAGCTCGTGAAATGTTGATGTCACCGTGCCAGCCCCTCAGGATATTGAGCTAAACACTGGTTTGTTCCAAACTTGCCCAACCTGAAATCACAATGGTGACATGTCCCAAAAAACTGGATCCAGTGGTTAAAAGCCATAAAAAATTTAATACGTGTGACTGTATCCAAATAACGTCAGTCCATTTTAGCTCAGCTTCCATGGATCCAGATATTATTTTTTTTATTCTAATAATTTTTAGAAAATTTTATTTTAAACAACATAAATAAAAAGAAAGCAAACTATTATACAAATACAGAAGTAAAATGCTAGGTACAGCTAAATAATAGTCACTCTCTCCACCAACCCACCTTTACTGTTCACATCCAGGTGTTGCGAGCATGATTTGATATCTTTATTGCAATATACAGTGGCATCTAAAGTTTGTTGCTGACATACTCTGTGCTGCTGTGGCAGGGTGTCAGGAGTGAGCTGTGAACGTACGAGTGGTTGATGTAGAAGACAGAGAGAGAGACAGGTCTTTCCTTGGTTTCTCTGGCTTAGAGCAGGAAGATCAGACTCTGCCTACAATCCCGCCCAGAAGCAACTTGCTTAACTGTTCACAATAACAGTAATTTTGACCAGGGGTGCCCAAACTTTTACATGCTAGTATGCCTAATCCCAAGAAGGCTGCATATGACCGCGCCATTGTATGTTAGAGCTTACACATTACTCTGTATATTATCACGGAGGAGAAGGAGAGTCACTGGTGACCAGAATTCATGGTATAAACGGTAAATATTTATTATAACATTAAATACGTGACACAAAAATAAATAACATGGACAATGAAATCGCATATAAAGGACATGTGCACATACAGGGAGAAAGATCTCCTAGTGGTTTGGCAGATACACATATGTGGCAATGATGGTAAATAAACACATTGTGGCTCCCTACGTGCCCTGAAGTTTTCGTCCTCTGGTGGTGATAAGATATACGACATTCGCCAACGTATATCCTGTGGCAGCTCGAACGTCATTTATTACGCTACATGCGGATGTCCGAGGATATATGTTGGCTTAACCACCAGGGAACTGAGAATACGTATCAGAGAACATGTTAGGGACATTGGCGCAGCAAGATCCATTTCAGACCCCTCAGATCTAAAGACAATTCCGCGTCACTTTAAACACCACCATAACTGTGATGCGACATCTTTTAAGGTCCGCGGAATTGACATCCTACACCTCGGTGTTAGAGGTGGGGATTACAAGAAAATTCTGTCTCAAATGGAGGCCCGTTGGATCGTCCAACTCGACACAATGGTGCCCAGTGGCCTCAACGAATCTCTAAATTTTGCCTCCTTTTTATAGATATTTTCCTTCTGATATCCCTCTCTGGTTCTATTTGATGCCCTCTCTTCTTTTAATTATTTTTTAATAATATTTTTTCTTTTAAATATATTTTTTTTTACAGTTGTGTTTATTTCGTCACTTTCATGGGACCTTTGATTCTATCCTCACATGCCTGGTGGATATGAGATGTTGTGAAAAGTAAAGCGAGAATACAGCAACAGAAGAGATGATATAACATACATGATTTCTGAATTTCGTATTTTCTGTAATGTAGACACTATGTGCTTTCATTTTATGTCTCTATTTGACCATGTATGTCACGCTTTTGCTATGCAACTATGTACTTTTTCATCTACTATGACTGTGCCTCATATCCCTATACTCTCATGCATTACCACGGAGTTTGGTGTGCGCGTGCCCCGCTGTTGCCTGGGTGACTCCCCATGTGGTGGGGCGTCTTACTGTGTCCGGTACGCGCTCTGACCATGTGTCTGCACGCGTGCCCGGATGCATGACGCCGCCGTCACTGGGGGCCTCCCCGGCTCCAGCGGCGCATGCGCCGCTGTACCTTCTCCTATTCGTTAATGCACGACATGTGATCTGGATGTGGGAGGTATTTAAAGGTCCTTGGTACCAAGCACTGTTATCCCCTTGAGAAAGTGGCAGCTGTGCCACGAAACGTACGTCGGGGTGGCATCTCCTTTATGGGGTGATCCCTCCTAGTGCGGCACTTACTACTTTACTTGGTGAGCATGGTTTCCTATGAGATATGGCCAGCATTACATTGACTCATACTGGCCTCATTACATAAGCGCTTCGTTTTGTGAAACATGCTTTATCCTGTGTGGTGAACTTCTCTTGTGGCTCTGATATATTTTCTTTAATAAAATAAAGAAGAGCCACAATGTGTTTATTTACCATCATTGCCACATATGTGTATCTGCCAAACCACTAGATCTTTCTCCCTGTATGTGCACATGTCCTTTATATGCAATTTCATTGTCCATGTTATTTATTTTTGTGTCACGTATTTAATGTTATAATAAATATTTACCGTTTATACCATGAATTCTGGTCACCAGTGACTCTCCTTCTCCTCCGTGATATTATATTATATGAGTGGTGATTTTTGGTCACACATTTCCAGTGTGACCCACATTTCCCCCTATCCATGCAGCTGTATTTGATGATACATTACTCTGTATTTATCTTTTCAGATACCAGAACTAGCACTCTGTCCTGTAACGTGAAGGTTGTTGCCAAACCAGGAAAATTTAACCAGGGACACCATCATTTTTAATACTTAGCATAAAGCTCTCTCTTTTAGCAAATAAACCATTCACATATTATAACAGAGTAGACCTTATTAATTTTTTTTTTTTTTTTTTTAATAATTTGAAGAAAGAAAGAAAATTGAATTATCTGAAGCCTGAGTTACATCCTGTATTATAACCCAGAACTGCACTCACTATTCTGCTGGTGCAGTCACTGTGTACATACATTACATTACTGATCCTGAGTTACATCCTGTATTATAACCCAGACTGCACTCACTATTCTGCTGGTGCAGTCACTGTGTACATACATTACGATCCTGATTACATCTGTTTATCCCCCTAGCTGATCCTTTTGGTGCATCACTGTGTAATATTTCATCACTCGACTGTTACTCTTATATACTCCAGAGCTGCACTCACTATTCTGCTGGTGGAGTCACTGTGTACATACATTACATTACTGATCCTATACTGATCCTGAGTTACATCCTGTATTATACTCCAGAGCTGCACTCACTATTCTGCTGGAGCAGTCACTGTGTACATACATTACATTACTGATCCTGTACTGATCCTGAGTTACATCCTGTATTATAATCCAGAGCTGCACTCACTATTCTGCTGGTGCAGTCACTGTGTACATACATTACATTACTGATCCTGAGTTACATCCTGTATTATACTCAGAGCTGCACTCACTATTCTGCTGGTGCAGTCACTGTGTACATACATTACATATGATCCTGTACTGATCCTGAGTTACATCCTGTATTATACCCAGAGCTGCACTCACTATTCTGCTGGTGCAGTCACTGTGTACATACATTACATTACTGATCCTGAGTTACATCCTGTATTATAACCCAGAGCTGCACTCACTATTCTGCTGGTGCAGTCACTGTGTACATACATTACATTACTGATCCTGAGTTACATCCTGTATTATACTCCAGAGCTGCACTCACTATTCTGCTGGTGCAGTCACTGTGTACATACATTACTGATCCTGAGTTACATCCTGTAATGGGTCATTCCATGGTAGCTTATGTTACAACATAATATAGTAACTTACGTTACAGTGTTTTTCCTATGAAGGTAACTCATTGTATTTACATTTCTTGTTTTAAAAACTTGTTGCATTTAACTTGAGAGGTTAAAATAAATTTATTAAAGTTGTTTGGACTATGGTGTTTTAATACAATAAAAATAGTGCTACTCCCCTGTTCACCAGAACAGATAATTTGGCGTCTCATGATGGACAATTGCTTTTCCTTTCTTTGTAACGTAAGTTACCAAGTAATAACACTGCATTTTGTATTTAATTTTATTGTTGAAAAATCAAACTGTGTTGAAATCTATTGAGAATAGTTTAATGTACAATAGACATTCACTCATTTTTGTGGCTGCCTTCAAAGAACAGTCTGTAGCCAATTTCTGGCTTGTGACTGTAACATAAGTTTCCATGGAATGACCCTCCAGAGCTGCACTCACTATTCTGCTGGTGCAGTCACTGTGTATATACATTACATTACTGATCCTGAGTTACATCCTGTATTATACTCCAGAGCTGCACTCACTATTCTGCTGGTGCAGTCACTGTGTACATACATTACATTACTGATCCTGAGTTACATCCTGTATTATACTCCAGAGCTGCACTCACTATTCTGCTGGTGCAGTCACTGTGTACATACATTACATTACTGATCCTGAGTTACATTTTTATTATACTCCAGAGGTGCACTCACTATTCTGCTGGTGCAGTCACTGTGTACATACATTACATTACTGTTCCTGTACTGATCCTGAGTTACATCCTGTATTATACCCCAGAGCTGCACTCACTATTCTGCTGGTGCAGTCACTGTGTACATACATTACATTACTGATCCTGAGTTACATCCTGTATTATACTCCGGAGCTGCAATCACTATTCTGCTGGTGCAGTCACTGTGTACATACATTACTGATCCTGTACTGATCCTGAGTTACATCCTGTATTATACTCCAGAGCTGCACTCACTATTCTGCTGGTGCAGTCACTGTGTACATACATTACATTACTGATCCTGTACTGATCCTGAGTTACATCCTGTATTATACCCCAGAGCTGCACTCACTATTCTGCTGGTGCAGTCACTGTGTACATACATTACATTACTGATCCTGAGTTACATCCTGTATTAGACTCCAGAGCTGCACTCACATTGAAAGATACATAAGTCAGTGATGACAAAGAAGTGTTAGATGGCTGCAGGTACAGGAGGGGTTACAGCTGTGATGGCAGCACTGGTATAACCGCTGTTTTTTTATGTGGAAGCATCAGCTAATCTGACACCATAATAAGCATTTACACGTTTCTCTGCACACAGTATAATGGCGGGGAGTCGCTCTGATGCAAATCTCCGGAGCTGAGCACACAGATCAGTGTGTACTTTGGAATGAATGACGATAAATTAAATCAAAGTGCAGAAAGTAATCCTACCTTCCCATCGTTGTCAAATGAGTCGAAGAAAATACCAACACCGTTCCAAGAGTCAGCCGATCCGTACACATTGCCAGCCAGACCCTGGGTAGCCGTGTACCATATGGCCTAAGAGAGAACAATGGCATGATATGGGGGTGTATAACTAGCAGGGATATTACACCCATCTCTAAACTATATATATCCCAAAATCGTTCACCCCACGTCTAAAAGGCATAAACAAGTTGGGTGTCCCCCATTTAAACATGAAAGAGGCGTTAACATCATTAGCAACCGTGCTGCAAGTTGCATATGCATCAAGGCTAGGAGAACACAGACACGAAAGGAGAAACACAAGCTGGGCAACTTAAATGAATGATCCATCAGAACCAATCCCTCCCCAAACATCCACAGACTGTGGAGATATCGCTGTGATTCTGCTCCGAGTATCCTGCCCTTACTTGATGCATTGCAAAGGGAGACTATTTGCTGCAGAAAATGACAGAGGGCGAGACATCCAGAGTTTACCTGACCCGTAAAAATGTACACTAGAGACTTATGGAAGCTATAGAAAGAGGTCCTTGATGGTCCCCTCTAGAGTAGTGTGATGATCCATGAGTACAGGGTCCCCAAGTTACTGTACATAGGACCTTGCTGCTAACCCCATATTCATCCCCAAGGTTCAGGAAGCCAAGATACATGGAGCTGTTGGTAAGATCCACTGTAGACCCAACATGGTGGCCAAGCCCTAAACCGCGGCCCAACACCTTGGTTATTTTGTCACTCCATGTCATGAAGGCATCCATGACCTCATCAACAGCTCGTCATAGCTCAGCTTGTAGGACCTCCGTGAAATCCGATAAAACATGACAATTCATAACACACACCAGGCCATCGGCACCGATTCGTCCACGTCCCGTCACCCGGAAAGTTACTTCTAGTTCCCAGTTCTCAAAGCTTGAGGCGGATTTCGTCCAGACCGAACCTTTCTGACTCTTCAGAGAAGGAGCTATCCGAATCTGGTCGGCACTGGGGATGGCATCTAAAACGGAAGTGGCATAAGGTCACCGGCAAGTGGTATTGGGGAGCCATTTAGTGAAGTGAGACAATTTTTATACAGGTCCTAAGAAAACGTATACATCTCCATGATAAGTATCAAACCCTGTATAATCCAATCATAATCTAATTGCCCAACATTTAGGCTCCACTGAGTAGTTCCAAGATGGATCATCATCTTATCTAAACAGTCTGCAAATCCTCTGAACCATAGTTTCAAGCTTGCCTAAAAGTCATTATCCTTGGCAGCACACTGTCCTGTGTAAACCTCCGACTCCTCAATTTTCATGACACCGACTCCAACTCCGACTCCCTCATACCAGGGCTGTGGAGTCGCTAAGCCAAACCTCCCGACTCCAACTCCTTGGTCTACATGACTCCGACTCCACGCCCTGGTAAACAAGACATGTGCTGCCGAGGACAATGACAATGTATGTGCACAGACCAATCTATAACCGATCGTTCTTTACGCAGAACAGGCCAATAAACCACCGACGGAAGAGCAAACTAGTCGTCATAGGTTGCCATTTAACCCTGCAAATTGGGCGGTGTAAACTCACCCTTACCAAGAAGTAGGATTATGATCGGAAAAAAGCCTACACTGCAGGACCAGACTACACGGGGATAGTTTGTAGTCTGCTTCCATGGAAACGCATGCACAAAAATTCTAGAACATCTACATACAACCCTACTTTACTTTTCTTATGTTTTCTTAAAAGTATAATAGCAAAAATCTAAAGGAGAAAAAGTATAAATACCACTCATTTTTTCCTTAAACACCTGAATGGCAAATTTGCAGTTTCGCATGACATATATTGCTACACATTGGCCATTTGGTGAATTAAAAAGGCTGACTACCTGTACTAATGGCTTGAAAGGTTTGTCCACTTTGTGACAATTTTGCCAAAATGAGCCACAGGTTAGAGATCACTGATTTTCTCTGAAGTCATTATGGTTCAATACAAGCCCCCATCACTAATGGTGCGGTAGTGGTGGTGGTGGTGGGATGTCCCCTGTGGATGGATAATAGGGTTTCCAAAGGAATTACAATAATGGGCACAAGGAAGGCCAGTGATTCCCAACGTGTGACTACAGAGTCACAGGCTACAGACGCAGGTAAGGCATTCAGTAACGCTATATTGCAGCTGAGGTTTGCTCCATCTTCGAGGGGGTGGATTCTTCTCCAGCGGGGTCAGCTGCCATATCACAGTGCCAGTACATGATCTACTGTGATATCTGTGACTGCGGGTTTCCACCATCACTTCCTGCTGACAAAGTTCACTAAGTTGCACCGTACAAATATTAGCACAGGGTCACAGCTGCAGCAGCTACAAGGCCACATCAGCAGGAGATCCCAGGGGGGCATGAAGCGCCACGTGTCACTCAGCCGGGATATTAGCACAACGCACGAATAACTGAACAATCTACAGGACAACCACGAAACCAGCCATAAAGGCATCTACAGGGAAAAGCCTAATAGACAAATTGCTCCAGTATTCAATGAGGGAAAATGACATGCAGACTATTAAAAATGAACTGCATGGTGTGAATAGGTTTTATTTCTTTTCGGTAGGGTTTTCTACACTGAAATGTTTGCAGACAATCTGATACAAGGAACAGACTCCCATTATTCCATCCGCTCAGTGTCCTCCTCCTGCTCTGGTCACAGTTCACATTACACTGTAGATCTTCAGTATCAGACTCAAACTACCACAGGCCAGAATAAAGGAATCAGTCGATTATCTCACCACTAAGGATCTCATTTAACAACCGAAATTCATGCCAAAAACAGCCCCTTCCGATAAATTCAAACAAGAGGGGGGCCCAGCGATCCCGAGACCAGACAGAACTGTAACAAATCCCAAAATGCAAAGGACCTGATTGGGGACTTTTTTTTAACCCTTTAATGACCGCCAATAAGTCTTTTTACTGACCTGAGATATTAGAGAATAGCGTCCCCGTACAGATGACAATCCAGCGGCTGTACACTATAGCTGACAACTTGCTGCATCAGCTACGGTCAGCGTTTGCACCGTCTGTACCTGTTTAACCCCTTAGGTGCTGCTGTCAATAGTGACTACATCATATAAATGGTTAAGAGAGTGTGGGGCTTCCTCTTTATCCCCATCGGCACCCTGAGATCATGATTGTGTGGTCCTGATGTTTGCCATGGCAATTCACGGCCAAATAGCGGCTTTAGAGCCTGCCGGCTATAGCGGCCTGTTCAGAAGTTAGCGACATTTAGGTGGTGAAAATACACTTTTTCATTCCTGTCATGTCACTTTGCATTAATTCCTGAAAATCACCTGAAGGGTTAATAAACTATCCAACAGCAGTTTTAAATGTGTCAAGGAGTGCTGTCTTTAAAATGGTATCACTTTGGGGGGGGGGGTTTCCCCAATATATAGGACCCCTAAAGTCACTTCAAACCTGGATAGGTCCCTAAAAACTAAATGTAAATTTCCTTGAAAAATTGCTGCTACATTTAAAAATGGGGTATATATTAATTTCCGGATTGTTGATCTTATTTTTTGGACATTGATACATACATTTGTGCACTGAACCCCTCTAGCATACGAATGCCTGTCACTAATCTCTTGTGGTAAAATCTAGAACATCTAGAAAAGTCACAAATGATGAACTGGACGAAAACATCTGGAAAAGCAACTCGGCAGCACGCAGGACGGCGCAGCGTCCCGGCAGCATGCGAGACGCCGAAGCGCCTCGGCAGCACGCGGGACGGCGTAGCGACTCGGCAGCACGCAGGACGGCGTAGCGACTCGGCAGACGCGGGACGCCGGAGCGACTCGGCAGCACGCGGGACGCCGGAGCGCCTCAGCAGCACGCGGGACGCGGAGCCTCAGCAGCACGCGGGACGCCGGAGCGCCTCAGCAGCACGTGGGACGTCGCAGCAACTCGCAGCACGCAGGACGGCGCAGTGTCCCAGCCGCACGCGAGACGCCGGGCACCTTGGCAGCACGCGGGACGCCGGAGCGACTCGGCAGAACGCAGGACGCCGGAGCGACTCGGCAGCACGCGGGACGCCGGAGCGACTCGGCAGCACGCGGGACGCCGGAGCGCCTCGGCAGCACGCGGGACCTCTCAGCAACTCGGCAGCACGCGGGACCTCTCAGCAACTCGGCAGCACGTGGTACGTCGCAGCAACTCGGCAGCACGCGGGACGGCGCAGTGTCCCAGCCGCACGCGAGACGCCGGAGCACCTTGGCAGCACGTGGGACGGCGCAGCGACTCGGCAGCATGCGGGATGCCGTAGTGCCTCGGCAGCACGCGGGAGCGACTTGGCAGCAAATCGGCGGCACGCAGGACGGCGCAGCGTCCTGGCAGCACGTGGACGCAGGAGCGCCTCGGGAGCACGCGGGACGGCATAGCGACACGGCAGCGCGCGGGACGGCGTAGCGACTCGGCAGCGCGCGGGACGGCGCAGCGACTCGGCAGCACGCGGGACGGCGCAGCGACTCGGCAGCACGCGGGACGGCGCAGCGACTCGGCAGCACGCGGGACGGCGCAGCGACTCGGCAGCACGCGGGACGGCGCAGCGACTCGGCAGCACGCGGGACGGCGCAGCGACTCGGCAGCACGCGGGACGGCGCAGCGACTCGGCAGCACGCGGGACGGCGCAGCGACTCGGCAGCACGCGGGACGGCGCAGCGACTCGGCAGCACGCGGGACGGCGCAGCGACTCGGCAGCACGCGGGACGGCGCAGCGACTCGGCAGCACGCGGGACGGCGCAGCGACTCGGCAGCACGCGGGACGGCGCAGCGACTCGGCAGCACGCGGGACGGCGCAGCGACACGGCAGCACGCGGGACGGCTTAGCGACACGGCAGCACGCGGGACGGCGCAGCGCCTCGGCAGCACGCGGGACGGCGCAGCGCCTCGGCAGCACGCGGGACGGCGCAGCGACTCGGCAGCACGCGGGACGGCGCAGCGTCCTGGCAGCACGCGGGACGGCGCAGCGTCCTGGCAGCACGCGGGACGGCGGAGCGTCCTGGCAGCACGCGGGACAGCGGAGCGTCCTGGCAGCACGCGGGACGGCAGAGCGTCCTGGCAGCACGCGGGACGCCTGGCAGCATACCCGTGCACATCTGAAGATCAGGCCCCTGGACACTCAGTGGCCCCTGGAACACTCAGTGGCCCTGGAACACTCAGTGGCCCCTGGAACACTCAGTGGCCCCTGGAACACTCAGTGGCCCCTGGAACACTCAGTGGCCCCTGGAACACTCAGTGGCCCCTGGAACACTCAGTGGCCCCTGGAACACTCAGTGGCCCTGGAACACTCAGTGGCCCCTGGAAACTCAGTGGCCCCTGGAACACTCAGTGGCCCCTGGAACACTCAGTGGCCCCTGGAACACTCAGTGGCCCCTGGAACACTCAGTGGCCCCTGTAACCATGATGGCAGCCGTCTCCAGCTTTCCAGTACCGGGCTCACGCTGCGGGTCACCGGGAGACGGACACGAGTTCTGTAACTTTCCCGACAAGTTGCTACATGAGCGCCCCCGGGCTCCTGGCTGATACTTACTGCCGGTGTGGACCCAGAACGGCACCGTCCCATCCCCCTGCACCAGGTAGGGGCCCTTGAAGCTGTACTTATACTCGAACCTGCGCTGAGGAGCCACCTGTTCCCCCTCAGACCGGGCACTGCTCAGCGAGCACAGGAGCAGTACCGAGCAGAGGACGGAGAGCGCCCGGTGATGCTGCCGCTGAATGGACATCGCCATCTTGAATTCTGCTGACGTAGCGGCGACCGGAGAGAACCCGCAGAGCCAACAGGGCGCTCTCCCATTGGCCGGCGGCTGGACCGGTGGGCGGGGCCAAGAGCGTTGCCTAGCTGACTGCATGGTGACGCTTGGAGGAGGTATTGTGTGGTCATCCAGACGAAGGGGTCGCTGTGAGCTGAGCAGCGCCGTCAGTGATACCTTGTAGAATCTGCGGATGGGAGAAGCCAGAAGGGTCTTAAAGGGACAGTCCAAAGTGGTGTGTCATTAAAGGGGTCATCTAGTTTATCAAAAGTTTTTAATAACACCATTGATTTTACTGCACAGTTCTGTGCCATTGCTTTTTTTTTTTATTTTATTTATAGCGTTGATTTTGCAGGGTTTTTTTTGCCCCAAGTCGATGTTTTTATTGATATCTATTAGGTGTTAATATGATATTTTATTTGCTTGTAATCACATTTTTTTGTGTTGTTGCCGTGGCTGAAAAACTGCAATTCTGGCTTTTTTTTAAAAAATTTCTCGTTACGCCATTTACCAATTGCATTAATTTATTTGATATTTTTATAGATTGTACTTTTATGAACCCTGCGAAAACAAATATGTTATTTTTTATTATTATTGTTTCTTAATTTTTAATGGGGGAAAAATTTGAACTTTTATATTTTTTTTTTTATTTTTTCATATATTTTTTTTTAACATTTTATTTTTACTTTTCACAGAATTTTTTAATCCATTAAGGGGAACCTACGATCATCTGACCACTTGCGGTGCTCCACTAGTTACAGTACAGAGCACACGCGCTTGGCTGTATGTACAAGGATCGCAACCTCTCATGTGAACATCATCGGGCCTTTCAGCAGATGGTCAGAGACGACACACGGGTCTTTAGCAGACCCCCGCTGTCATGGTAACACATCGGGTCTTTAGCAGACCCCTGCTGTCATGGTAACACATCGGGTCTTTAGCAGACCCCTGCTGTCATGGTGACACATCGGGTCTTTAGCAGACCCCCGCTGTCATGGTAACACATCGGGTCTTTAGCAGACCCCCGCTGTCATGGTAACACATCGGGTCTTTAGCAGATCCCCGCTGTCATGGTAACACATCGGGTCTTTAGCAGACCCCTGCTGTCATGGTAACACATGGGGTCTTTAGCAGACCCCCGCTGTCATGGTAACACATCGAGTCTTTAGCAGACACCCGCTGTCATGGTGACACATCAGGTCTTTAGCAGACCCCCGCTGTCATGGTAACACATCGGGTCTTTAGCAGACCCCCGCTGTCATGGTAACACATCGGGTCTTTAGCAGATCCCCGCTGTCATGGTAACACATCGGGTCTTTAGCAGACCCCCTCTGTCATTGTAACACATCGGGTCTTTAGCAGATCCCCGCTGTCATGGTAACACATCGGGTCTTTAGCAGACCCCCGCTATCATGGTAACACATCAGGTCTTTAGCAGACCCCTGCTGTCATGGTCACACAGGGGGTCTTTAGCAGACCCCCGCTGTCATGGTAACACATCGGGTCTTTAGCAGACCCCTGCTGTCATGGTGACACATCGGGTCTTTAGCAGACCCCCGCTGTCATGGTAACACATCGGGTCTTTAGCAGACCCCTGCTGTCATGGTGACACATCGGGTCTTTAGCAGACCACCGCTGTCATGGTAACACATCGGGTCTCTAGCAGACCCTGCTGTCATGGTAACACATTGGGTCTTTAGCAGACCCCCGCTGTCATGGTAGCACATCGGGTCTTTAGCAGACCCCCGCTGTCATGGTAACACATCGGGTGTTATGTTTCGGTAGCTGAGGAGTGCAAGTAAAAAAGGCAATACACCAGAGCAGTTGGAATCTATGAGATTGCAGTACCCTGACTAACCACCACAACTAGAGGCAGCCGTGGAGCATTCCTACGTTGGTCCTAGACGCCTCGTCACAGCCTGAGAAACTAACTACACCTAAAGATAGAAAGAGGAAAGCTATCTGCCCCGGAGCAGATCCCCAAAGATAACAGAAAGCCCCCAAACATGTAATGGCGGTTAGACAAGAAGAAAAACTGACACAGACAGAAAATAGTATGAGCAAACGCTGGGGCCCAAACTACCTAAATAGAAAAGGATAGGAAGGGTACTTACTGCAATCCCAAAAAACCCTGAAAAGCACCAACTCTACTAATTTCAAAAACACCTGAGATCACACGACCTCTACCACCTAAATTAGTTCTCTGGTGTAACAAAATCAAAACAGCAGCCACTGAAAAAACTGGAAAAAGCAAATGTACAAACATCAGTGGCTGAACTAAACTGAGAGGGCAAAAGCCCCCGGAGGGGACCCAGAAGGCCCCCACAGAAGTACAGGAAAAAATGCAAAAATAAAGCACTAAAACAAAAAGAAGGAAATGTCTTATCTGTAAGCAGGAGATGCAGACACAACACAGCAGGCTACAAAGGAAACAGGAATCAAGGATTGAGACCAGAACAATTGATCACCGGCAACCCTGATGGAAGGCGACTCCCTTATATAAGACCAGTCAGTAACACCTGATTCCCAATCCTCACAATCTTCACTGGACAGTCCAGTACCGCTAGTAACCACCAGAGGGAGCCTCTGCTCAGAACTCATCTCAAGCCCATTCACAACAATCGGGTCTTTAGCAGACCCCCGCTGTCATGGTAACACATCGGGTCTTTAGCAGATCCCCGCTGTCATGGTAACACATCGGGTCTTTAGCAGACCCCCGCTGTCATGGTAACACATGGGTCTTTAGCAGACCCCCGCTGTCATGGTAACACATCGGGTCTTTAGGAGACCCCTGCTGTCATGGTGACACATCGGGTCTTTAGCAGACCCCCGCTGTCATGGTAACACATCGGGTCTTTAGCAGACCCCTGCTGTCATTGTAACACATCGGGTCTTTAGCAGATCCCCGCTGTCATGGTGACACATCGGGTCTTTAGCAGACCCCCGCTGTCATGGTGACACATCGGGTCTTTAGCAGACCCCCTCTGTCATGGTAACACATCGGGTCTTTAGCAGACCCCCGCTGTCATGGTAACACATCGGGTCTTTAGCAGACCCCCGCTGTCATGGTAACACATCAGGTCTTTAGCAGATCCCCGCTGTCATGGTAACACATCGGGTCTTTAGCAGACCCCCGCTGTCATGGTGACACATCGGGTCTTTAGCAGACCCCTGCTGTCATGGTGACACATCAGGTCTTTAGCAGACCCCCGCTGTCATGGTAACACATCGGGTCTTTAGCAGACCCCTGCTGTCATGGTGACACATCGGGTCTTTAACAGACCCCCGCTGTCATGGTAACACATCGGGTCTTTAGCAGACCCCCGCTGTCATGGTGACACATCGGGTCTTTAGCAGACCCCCGCTGTCATGGTGACACATCGGGTCTTTAGCAGACCCCCGCTGTCATGGTGACACATCGGGTCTTTAGCAGACCCCTGCTGTCATGGTGACACATCGGGTCTTTAGCAGACCCCCGCTGTCATGATAACACATCGGGTCTTTAGCAGAGCCCCGCTGTCATGGTAACACATCGGGTCTTTAGCAGACCCCCGCTGTCATGGTGACACATCGGCGTCCCGCGATCACATCGCGGAATCACCGATGAGAGTATAGAACGACGCACATTAAACACCGCTGTCATGGATTAACAGCGGCATTTAACGGGTTAGCACCTACAGGCGAAGCTCCGCTCCACCCGCGGCTGTTAGAGGCAGATGATGGCTTAATAACACAGCCATCATCTGCTGGGAAAGAGGCGAGCCCACATCAAAGTCAGGGAGCCGACTTCTGATGGTCACAGTCTGTCATAAGTCATTAAAGAGGATTTGTCAACAGGTCATAAATGTCCATTTGCTGCTCTTCTTTTATTTCCGCTGCTCCTCTGAGTATTCCGTTGTTTTTTTTTATAAATCCATCGTACAGCTCAAGAGATACGAGAGAGTGTTAATTTTTATGGTCTTTCCAGGGGGCGTGGCTCACAGGGTAATTATGCAGAGCATATAAAGACACGCCCCTGAGGAACCTTGTGAGCCACTCCCCTTGATAAATGTTATATTTAATGGTGAAAGATTATATATTTCGATTCACCGCCATGTTGGTGTAATGTTTAGATCAGGATGTTGCCCGCTTGAGGTAACAGACTATAATATATAATCACGTCGCACTGTTTAGCTTTGATATCCAATAACAGTATCTTATTATGGTTAAAAAATTAGCCAGTGCTAGGAATTGGAAGTGCTCATGTAAAACAGTGGCCGGGGGGTGGACACAGCAGCGCTACCCATACTCACTGTGCTGGCATCTGCTTCATCCCTGGAATCTTCCTTGTCAGATTCGGAGCACGAAGAATCGGAGTCAGAGCCCAGAATAACTTCAAACAAGTAAACTTTATTTTCCTCCGGACACAGCACATCCAAGACACCATTAGCACACTTGACACGGCACCAGCAATACATCTTCTACAGCCCCGCTTCACTTCTTCAACTACACCAGAATGGACCACAAAGTAACTTCAGGACAAGGAGCCCAGTGAAAACGGCACTTCGATCTCTTACCCTGGAGACACTTCAATCCAGTCACGGAAATTCACATCTACTAGGTCATCCAACCCCTTCTGGTTATCCTTACCGTGTACTCGCTGGTGGCCCACTCGCTTCTGCTTCAGCACGCACACTTCTGCTGAACATTCCCACAGTGGCCTGGCCACTGGCACTACAACTTCGTCAGCCCATAGACTCTGACTGATGGTCCCACGGTGATTTCTTCACCGGCTTCACTACTGCTGGTACCTTTCACACTTCACTGTTCGTGTCGGCTCCGCAGCTCAGGACCAGGGACATCAGAGCAGTTACAGGGTCCACCCCCGACTGACTCTATCTAGGAAGTCCCTCATACTAGTTCCTGGCGGGCACTTCTACTTAACCCCTTGGTGTCCTACAAGTCTCCTCTATGCTGAATGTGCTCAGTGCCCCCACCTAGTGTCCTACAATTGTGCTACACTATGCATCTAGCAACTTTCTAACTGGATCCACTAATATACTCCCAACTAGTGGCCCTTTGCAATAGTGCCCTGCTCTAATGTACCCAAAGGATGCACTACCTTACCTTAATCTATGTGAAACACCATACAGAAGACACTGAAATACGTCACAATAAAATACATAACAGTTTTATACAAATACATATACATAGCAGCATAAACATTTAAAGGGTTAAACCCTGACCCTCCTTACACTCACCCCATTACTTTTTGGAAAACTTGTATTACTCCAAGTGTGCACCTGGGTAACATATCTCTGTGCCCCCTCTCAGTATCCCCTCTCCCTCCCTCATCGTTTTGTCTCCCATTATATATCTCCATGGCTATTATACACCTAACAATCCTGATGATAAGGCAACTATAGATTGTATGACTGATTGTGTCTTTGTTATAAAAAGTGTCAAATATTTTAATAGTATCTTAATATCGTTTTTTTGCCTTTGTCTTTCTGCCCTGAAGGATTTCTTTTGTGTTGTTGTCCATTACTCTGATAACCCCTTCTCAATACAGGTGTCTCCTCCCTGTAAAATATAGGCCATGTTCACACATAGCGTTTTTGCAGTTTTTTTTCTTATGCCAGTTCCAAGATTTAATCAGGTTTTGGCACCAAAAACACATCAAAACCTGATACCTGCATTTTTTGCAGCGTTGTTTTGCACCACCCAATGTGTGAAAAACTGTGCAAAAATGCTGAAAGAAGTGACATGCAGCATTTTGCAAAGACGCAGCTTGTTGACAAAACAGCCAGGAAAAAAAATGTGTGTGCATGAGATTTCTGAAATCTCATAGACTATTCTGGTACTGTATAACGCAGCTGAAAATTCGCCTGAAAAAAAGCTGCAAAAATGCACATTGTCTTATACTCACCTCCGATGTCAGTGCGGTTCCAGTGGTGTCAGCGCTGGCTCCCAATCACAACACGCTATTCCTGTGACCAATTAGTTCTGGCTTCACCCTCCCCTTCTTCAGACATAACTAAAATCTGGAAGAAGTGATAGAGCAGCTGCAGCTCTCACTTTCTCCAGCTGTCTGGATTTGTACCAAGGAGGGGAGCATGAAGCCAGCGCTGATTGGCCACATCCAGTGCTGACGCCGCTAGAATGGCGCCGACGGTGAGTAAAAGTTCAAAATGCCTTTTCAGAGAGGAAAAGGGTTTGAACTCTAGCGCCAACTATTGGAAGCAGCAATCCTAAAAGTCAATATCAACCCTTTAACGAGCCTTGCCACATGACTTAGGATAAAAGCCAAAGCAGAGTCTCAATTTGCAGACACAGTGTTTCGGTATTTTCGCCCCTCCTTAGTGCAGAGCATGATATCTGATTTGTCTGTATTCGAGGCCTCTGACTGGGGTGTTGAGAGGGACATGATGGACATGCCAGGGTAAAGAAGAATTATAGGCTATGCAATGCACCCCAGTCTTAGGCCTCTCCGCTGCACCCATGTCATTTGGTCCAGGATTAGGGGACACCCGGTTCATTATAACAAAATTCATCTTTACTGGACAATTCAGATACAGCAGTCTTTAGCACGCAGTTTCAGGCACAGCACCCTCCAGTTCCAGTTTCATCAACACCACACTTTTAAAGCCTTTGCTTATGCTCAGCTCGGACTATCCTTACTTTTGATCCTCCTGTCAGCCCCAGGGATTTCCCATCCGGCCCCACAGCACTCCCGATGTCCGTTACATTTCCCTCACATATTTCCCTGTCAGTCTTTTTCTGTACAAAGGTGAATAAGGCACACTTCCCAATGTCTAGTTCGGGCCATTGGCTCTGAATGTTACAGAAATGTCTGCAGGAAATTTGGTACGTCGTCATGCTGTCAGAACACTTTTTACTCCACGTGCCTCCTGCTCACTGGCACTTGAACCTGAACTTGACACAAACCTTCCACTAACTCAGACTGACTAAACGAGGAAATGCTTCCCCTTTTTGCTAGACCATACACCCCTCCCATGCTGGATTGGTCCCAAACATGTAACTGTATCCAATTCTGTTCCTATAAACGAACAGACTAATAGACACACCACTGCCTATCTGTCTTAATGTTCCTATCTATCACTAACTCTAACAGTAAACCATGTTCTATACTTTCCCTACCCCTGAGCTCAGTGTACAGAGTTACCTTAGGCATTACCAATACAGCACCCGCACAGCAGCATCAGTATTTATAATATTCTATGCATTTCACATATTACATTACACTATAACAACTGTCACTGCCACAGCCCTGCACCCGCTGTCTATGTCATGGCTTCAGCATCTCTGCTGAGGAGAGGAGGCAGGGAGAAGAGATGACGTACTCACCGTGCCCTGTCCTTACCCTCCTGCAGCTGCCCGGGGTGAGCGCACTGTTCTCCCGGTGTGTTAAAGTGACAGCGCTGGGGAGCATTTATTATTTAAGGTACCTCCACCCTGTGGGAGGTGCCTGTGCAACGTTGTAAAGGGTATGCCACACTAAACAGCGTCGCTAACGAGATCGCTAAAATACGTCACTATTTAGCGATCTCGTTCGTGACGCTAACGTGTGTGGCATGTAGCAACGACGTGGCCCCTGCTTTGATCTCGCTGATCGTTCACTAGAGTTCTGGACCGTATTTAGATCGTTGGCGTCCCGCTGGTGAGCCTATATCGCTGTGTCTGGCACCTTTTGTGAGCGATGTGCGCTGTTTTTTACATCGCAATGACCGTTAAAGTCGTTAATGAGATCGCTAACCGCTTATGCGTCGTTAACGAGATCACTAAGTGTGGCAGCTACTAGCGACATTAAAACGATCACAAAAAACAATCTCATTAGCTTGCGTCGTTATTGAGATCGCTAACGAGATCACTAAGTGTGGCAGTACCTTAAGTTTGTTCCTAACACTCTTCTTAGTTTTCAGGTCCCATTGGCTGTATTTTCGTTTACCAGCCTGTCTATCGGCCATGCCCGCTAGCCTGCCTATAAGCCGCGCCCGCCTCCTGCCTATAAGCCGTGCCCATCAGCCTGTCTTCCAGCCGTGCCCGCAAGCCTGTCTATCAGCTGTCTCTGTCAGCCCGTCTATCAGCTGTACCTGCCATCCTGTCTATCAGCTGTGCCCACCATCCTGTCCATCAGCTGTACCTGCCAGCCTGTCTATCAGCTGTGCCCACCATCCTGTCTATCAGCTGTACCTGCCAGCCTGTCTATCAGCTGTGCCCACCGTCCTGTCTATCAGCTGTACCTGCCAGCCTGTCTATCAGCTGTGCCCACCATCCTGTCTATCAGCTGTACCTGCCAGCCTGTCTATCAGCTGTGCCCACCGTCCTGTCTATCAGCTGTACCTGCCAGCCTGTCTATCAGCTGTGCCCACCATCCTGTCTATCAGCTGTGTCCGTCAGCCTGTCTTTAAGCTGTACCTGCCAGCCTGTCTATCAGCTGTACCTGCCAGCCTGTTTATCAGCTGTGCCCACCGTCCTGTCCATCAGCTGTACCTGCCAGCCTGTCTATCAGCTGTGCCCACCATCCTGTCTATCAGCTGTACCTGCCAGCCTATCAGCTGTGCCTACCATCCTGTCTATCAGCTGTACCTGCCAGCCTGTCTATCAGCTGTGCCTACCATCCTGTCTATCAGCTGTACCTGCCAGCCTGTCTATCAGCTGTGCCCACCATCCTTTCTATCAGCTGTACTTGCCAGCCTGTCTATCAGCTGTGCCCACCATCCTGTCTATCAGCTGTACCCGCCAGCCTGTCTATCAGCTGTGCCCATCATCCTGTCTATCAGCTGTGTCTGCCAGCCTGTCTTTCAGCTGTACCTGCCAGCCTGTCTATCAGCTGTACCTGCCAGCCTGTCTATCAGCTGTGCCCGCCAGCCTGTCTATCAGCTGTGCCCGCCAGCCTGTATATCAGCTGTGTCCGCCAGCCTGTCTATCAGCTGTATCCACCAGCTTGTCTATCAGCTGTACCTGCCAGCCTGTCTATCAGCTGTGCCCGCCAGCCTGTCTATCAGCTGTGCCCGCCAGCCTGTATATCAGCTGTGTCCGCCAGCCTGTCTATCAGCTGTATCCACCAGCTTGTCTATCAGCTGTACCTGCCAGCCTGTCTATCAGCTGTGCCCGCCAGCCAGTTATTAGCTGTGCCCGCCAGCCTGTCTATCAGCTGTACCCGCCAGCCTATCTATCAACCGATCCTGCCTGCACCTGCCAGTTCCCATCTTTACATTAGCAGGTCCCGTCTGCTCCAGTGGTACCTGTATTCTTACTCTTCCCGCCTGTATGTAACACCTGCACATGGAACTGTCAGAGCAGCTACTGGTATACTGGGATTTACAGACACTAAGAAGAGTTTTGCAGCTGCTGTTAAACAGGGACCTTCAGACATTAATGTTTTTTTCCCTGAGCTGCGGGGGACTACAATTCCCATGGACCCTTGTTTCAGTCAGATGGCACAGCTTGGAGGGATAGGAGGGAGAAGGGATTTGGGGAGGGAGCTGGAGAGGAAGTGAAAGAAAGTGAGAGAGCGGATGGTTCATGTAAAAGATGGAGCGCTGTGGACTTGTATTCCTCTAAAGAGCGGAGCGTTCCAGTCCCCTCTGATATACCTGCGAATCTGGAGAGAGCGCAGCCCGGTCATCAGGTGAAGCAAGCAACATTAAGGACTCGGAGAGTTCTACCGGCACTCCCCCCGTATAAAGGCTTGAATCCTGCAGCCCCCAGTTGGGGTCCAGGGAAAACTACAACCGGTGGAGACGCACCGGGAGTGCCCCTTTTCGAGACTTGTGGTTCAACCAGCCCGTTACAGTGAGTACACTACGCCCCAGACTATTTACCTTCGTGAGCATCTAAGTGCACCAACGGTTATAAATTTGCGCGCCAACATCCGCGGCAACTGGGCCCCAACTTTTGGACTGGGTTAATACAAGAAAAGGGGAACCCTGCTACGTTATATTTGCAGGGTTGGGGAAAGAATTAGGTTGTGATGTGTATATGATTTTTATAGAGCACCGTTACCTGTATTGCATGTTGTTTCTTTAAATACACTTCATTTCTGCTGCATATCCATAAACCAGTTAAACTGTTTTACTCCTGTTTTGGGTGAGTGTGTATTGAGCTATAGGCAGGGGTTTCCCGAATCAGTCCCTGGCAGAAGATAACAGTCCTTCTGCAGTCCTAGAGAGAGCTCCAATCAAGATTCGGGTGGAGGCACTGCGCCCTAAAGAGGTGAGACCCCCCATAACACCCAGCATACCGTGGTAGCCCTGAAGGGGTGTTACATGTATATACTGGAAGTTCCTTCAGACCGCCCCACCTTCCCTTTCCTATGGGATCAGCTGCTATCTATTCAAGGTCAGTCCTGCTGTAGCACCTGGACCACCTCCCTTGTCTTTCCTCGGATCTTGGTGTCGTATGCTGCTCCATATCTGAGGTCAGATTAAGTGAGGCTCCTTGCCCTCCTGGCCTTCCTACAGTGGTTCCTCCACCCTGCCGGTTAAAACAATGCAATACCACATGTCACAGTACACACTTTACAATTGTTGTCTTCAGGGACGGTATAGGACAGTCCCTGTCACACCCTTACAAACGCATAGACTGACTGAGGGTCACCTGACCCGATCTTTACAGCCTCGTATGGCCGAAAGTGTTGGCACACTTTCAATTGTTCCAAAAAATGAATTATTTCTCCCAGAACATTATTGCAATTGAACGTTTTGTTATACACATTTATTTCCTTATGTGTATTGGAACAACACAAAAAAGGCAAATTGGACATAATTTCACACAAAACCTCAAAAATAGGCCAAACAAAATTGTTGGCACCCTCAACTTAATATTTGGTTGTACACCCTTTGGAATAAATAACTGCAATCAATCGCGTCCTATAACCATCCACAAGCTTCTTACACCCCTCAGCTGGGATTTCGGACGACTCTTTTGCAAACTGCTCCAGGTCTCTCATATATGAAGGCGCCTTCTCCCAACAGCAATTGTAAGATCTTTCCACAGGTGATCAATGGGATTTAGATCCGGACTGAAGCGCCCCCAGCTGCTGGTGTCAAGTCGACGTTATGCTGGAGTTTTCAGCAGCTGCAGGGCTCTGACTGTAGAGTAAGTGAGGAGAAAGGAGCAAGTGCCCGAGGACGTATCTCTGATTGAAAATAGTGCCTTCCCCAATGGACCACCCTCCCCATTGGGCACAGTCACACATCCTGCAACCAACATCGTTATGCCCCTAGCCGCGGCCAACTTATGCAACACCCACCTTTCCTTACTCGGACCTTGAAATACAAACTTCTTAATTTGTCGTTAGTGTTTTTGGTCAGGCAGAGTGACTGAAATTTCTTACACATTGTGTGGCCTCCTAAGAATTCACCTGCCTATTACAGTGGTCCACACCAAACATGGTTGGACCCCGCATTATGGCAAGGGCCATGACTTGAGGATGAACATACATTCTTGTGCCACTGCCCATACTATCTACTTTGCTAGTTAGGAGTTTTGCTATGGGGCCCCTGTGATTTGTTTGTATGCTCCTGCTCAGGGACATTATAATAAGGAGGCACAATGGGGGAACATTACAGAGGAAGCACAGGAGGCATAATTATTAATTATTATAAGAAAGCACAGGGGGCGGGTATTATTATAATGAAGTTGGGGGTCATTACTATTAAAGGAGGCACATGGGACATTATTTCCAAATAGGGGCATTATTACGACGAGGAAGTACAGAGGGAACATTATTACTGTGTAGCGGTACAAAAGCATGGTGAACTTTTACTTTTTGGGGCACAGAAGGGACATTATTACTGTTGTATTGCAGCGGGATTGGTGCAGTGTGACAGATCGGCAGGGACCACAGAAATATCCAACATAAACAATGTCTTTATTTGCAGACTCACATGCAAGTGATATCCTCCGGATCGCAGCCGGGTTTCCATATACAGTCCAGAACTCAAAATCCGTTGCCGTGGACAGTGGCACCGCCGTGTATTTTGAGTGCATCTGCTGCCTTGAAGTTCCTGGCTCTATGTTAGTGTAAAGGGTTGGCCGAGGGGTGAACTTACTGGTAGCATTCTTCACTCCAGTTACCTCTATTTTTCTGGAGTGTTGTTCCCCCATGACAGAGCATATAGAATAATTAGAATCAGAGTCCAGAATCACGTCAAACAGTTCTGCTTTATTTTCCTCTGGACACAGCACATCCAAAACACCATTAGCATGTCTTATACGGTACCAGCAGTACATTTTCCACAACTCCGCTTCTTCTCTTCTACTACACCAGAATGGACCACAAAGTATTGACGGGATGAGGAGCCCAGTGAAAACGGCACTTCGATCTCTTTCGCTGGAGACACTTCAATCCAGTATAGAAATACACATCTACTAGGTCGTCCACCCCCTTCTGGTTATCCTGCCCGGATACTCGCTGGTGGCCCACTTGCTACTATGCTCATGCACGCACACTTCTGCTGAGCGTTCCCACAGTGGATCTTCCACTGGCCTCTGCTATGTCAGCCCCCACAGACTTTGGGCTCACGTTCCCACGATGAATCCTTCACCGGCTGCTCTGAGGTTGCTGGTACCTTCCACTCTACTTGTCTCTCCTTCAGGGCCCAGGAACGTGGGCGTCCTTACTGTAGCCAGGTCCACCCCCGACTGACTTCCACTACGAGGAAATCTTCCTGACAGACCTCTGCTACGAGGAGAGCTTTCCCTGACAAAAAGTCCCTAACCATTTGTCCCTACTGGACTGGATGTGCTCAATGCCCCCATCTAGAGTCCTACCCAAGTACTGCACTGACTTATTTTATAACTGCCTAACTGGATCTCTAACATGCCCCAATTAGTGATCCCTCGCAAAGCTATATCTACCATATATATATATATATATATATATACAGTACAGACCAAAAGTTTGGACACACCTTCTCATTCAACATTTTTCTGTATTTTCATGACTGTGAAAATTGTAGAATCACACTGAAGGCATCAAAACTATGAATTAACACATGTGGAATTATACATTACACTTTATAAAAAAAGTGTGAAACTACTGAAAATATGTCTTATATTCTAGGTTCTTCAAAGTAGCCACCTTTTGCTTTGGTTACTGCTTTGCATGCAGAAAAGGTGAACGGATGGACTCTACATGCCTGGTTCCCACCGTGAAGCATGGAGGAGGAGGTGTGATGTGTGGGGGTGCTTTGCTGGTGACCCTGTTGGTGATTTATTCAAAATTGAAGGCATACTGAACCAGCATGGCTACCACAGCATCTTGCAGCAGCATGCTATTCCATCCGGTTTGCGTTTAGTTGGACCATCATTTATTTTTCAACAGGACAATGACCCCAAACACACCACCAGGTAAGGGCTATTTGACCAAGAAGGAGAGTGTTGGGGTGCTACGCCAGATGACCTGGCCTCCACAGTCACCAGACCTGAACCCAATCGAGATGGTTTGGGGTGAGCTGGACCGCTCACCACTTCAATTTTGAATAAATCTACAACAGTGTCACAAGTAAAGCACCCCCACACCATCACACCACCTCCTCCATGCTTCACGGTGGGAACCAGGCATGTAGAGTCCATCCGTTCACCTTCTCTGCGTGCAAAGCCGTAATCAATGCAAAAGGTGGCTACTTTGAAGAACCTAGAATATAAGACATATTTTCAGTTGTTTCACACTTTTTTGTAAAGTGTAATGTATAATTCCACATGTGTTAATTCATAGTTTTGATGCCTTCAGTGTGATTCTACAATTTTCATAGTCATGAAAATACAGAAGAATCTTTGAATGAGAAGGTGTGTCCAAACTTTTAGTCTGTACTGTATATATATATATATATTCGACACTACTTGTGCCCTCCTCTAATGACCCCAAGGATACACTGTCTACCTATATCTATACTCCCACTAATCAGACATAAACCGGAAAGATGACATCATACAGTACATAGAAGGCATACATTACACACATAAAAAGAATGAAACATTTTAAGGGTTAATACCCTTGACCTGCTTACATTCCCACTTCCTTTAACTTTTGCCGTCCCCGGCAATAGAGGGCATTACCACAAACACATATAGTAAACATTAAACACATTTTTAATGAGGTAGCAACACACACAGAAAAAAATATAAACGTCCTCTTTGCCCCCTTCCTTTGAAGGAAGCACTGCTCCAAAAAAATACAAAAACACAAAAACAGTTTCTTAAAGGTCCCGTGGACCGTTTTCAGCTTTCCATGGGAGCGTTGCAGGGTTTCCTACCCTGGGGAGGTGGAACAGTCCCATATGATGCATCAAGAACTAAAAGGGAAAAGGCCAAGAATCTTTCGGTGACGCCCATTCTGCACGGTTTTTTCACTTGTTGTCCGGCTCCTGGCGCGTGCTGAAGAGGACTCCGCCGCAGCAGAGTCTCCAAACTGAGAAGAAATGGACAGAGGTGTCCTCAGTTGCCTCTGCATGTAGATCCTCATCTTCTCCGGAGAGCTTGCTCTCCACAAAAAACTTAAGGGAGTGCGGGAACGAGGTGGTTTCTGGGGATGCCTGGCGGGCGCGCAGTTGCTCGGTGACGGGGAACTTGGGACTCGTGTCCCCGCAATGGGACAACGTTGGGGCTACGTGGTCCACCACCAGCTGAAGTTGAGATACACTCACCTCCCCTGGCTGCGCGGCTCCGCTCACGCTGGCTCTCGTGAGCATGGTAGTGGCTCCTTTCTCTTTCTTTCCTTCCGATAGAATGGGTCCCGTCGGCTCGTCGGAGCCACCAGAATTTTCTCCCGCGGTGCACGGGTGTTCCACCTCCTGCCGTCCGGGGGGAACAGCTTCCGGGCTTGATGGTTTCCCGGGGAAGTCAGCGGTGCTTCGTCCCTCCGTGGTTCTGGAACGGTTTGTGTTGCGGGCGGACGCCTCTCCGGCATGACGTCTGGCTCCGGCTCCGCAGGCCCAGCTGTCACGGGCACTGTCCCCTGCCGCGGGTCTTCCCTCCGGGTAAGTGTCTTGCCTTTCTGCAACTCTCCCTGGCTACCGGTGGGGCGTCTGGATCCTTCTTCCGGCCGCCATTGTGCAGGGCCGCTCCCGCTCCAGGGTGGGGCTCTCGTCGGCCTCTCCACCCATTTTCCAGCATTTGGTGGGAAAGAGTTTATGTCCATCTTTGTACTCTCCTCCTTGCAGGGGCGGTCCCGACATTGTTGACAGTTCTCACTTGGCGCCTTCGGGACACTGTCACGCCCATGAAGTACATCTTGTTGACAAGGACAGTCCTTTTTGGCGCCAGCATTCTCCATCTTGTTAGACGCCATCTTGGAACCTGTAGAATCTTCCTTCATCTTTTCCTCAGACAAATCCGGTACTTTAGCCACATCCATTTTACGGTACCTTTCAGAACGTTCCTCAATCTGCAGGTACAGGGTAATAGCTTTCAGCTTTGCTGCCCCCATATAATTCATCATTGCCATGGTTTCACTGCCAGATGCGGCAGCGAGATCCTGCCGACTACGCCACTTGTAAAGTGTTGGCCGAGGGGTGAACTTACTGGGAGCAGCTGCATTCTTCACTCTGGTTACCTCTATTTTCCTATGGTGTTGTTCCCCCGTGACAGAGTATATAGAATAATTAGAATCAAAGTCCAGAATCACGTCAAACAGTTCTGCTTTATTTTCCTCTGGACACAGCACATCTAAAACACCATTAGCACGTCTTATACGGTACCAGCAGTACATTTTCCACAACTCCGCTTCTTCTCTTCTACTACACCAGAATGGACCACAAAGTATTGACGGGACGAGGAGCTTGGTGAAAACGGCATTTCGATCTCTTTCCCTGGAGACACTTCAATCCAGTATAGAAATACACATCTACTAGGTCGTTCACCCCTTCTAGTTATCCTGCCCGGATACTCGCTGGTGGCCCACTCGCTACTACACTCATGCACGCACACTTCTGCTGAGCATTCCCAGAGTGGATCTTCCACTGGCCTCCGCTACATCAGCCCCCACAAACTTTGGGCTCACGTTCCCACGGTGAATTCTTCACCGGCTGCTTTCATGTTGCTGGTGCCTTCCACTCTACTTGTCTCTCCTTCAGGGCCCAGGAACGTGGATGTCCTTACTGTAGCCAGGTCCACCCCAACTGACTTCCGCTACCAGGAAATCTTCCTGACAGACCTCCGCTACGAGATCTTTCCATGACAAAAAGTCCCTAACCATTTGTCCCTACTGGACTGGATGTGCTCAATGCCCCCATCTAGAGTCCTACCCAAGTACTGCACTGACTTATTTTATAACTGCCTAACTGGATCTCTAACATGCCCCCAATTAGTGATCCCTCGCAAAGATATATCTACCATAAATATATATTCTACACTACTAGTTCCCCCCTCTAATGTCCCCAAGGATACACTGTCTACCTATATCTATACTCCCACTAATCATACATAAACCGGAAAGATGACATCATACAGTACATAGAAGGCATACATTACACACATAAAAAGAAGAAACATTTTAAGGGTTAATACCCTTGACCTTCTTACATTAGCTCCACACAGTCCTGGGTTGCACAGAGACACATGCTCTGCAGCCTGCAAACTCCAAACTGACCCACCTGAGGCAAAAACTGACAGATTTAAATGGAATCATGGCCATAGAGCCACTTCCAAAACCCGGCTGGAGAGAGCGAACTGCCCCACTGCCATCCTGTAGTTCACTCCAAAAATAAAAGCCCTTAACAGGTTTTCCTAAGTATCTGACTGGGTCACTACTTGGACCCAATCCACACTTTCTTTTATCTTGCCTTGTGACTCACAGGAGTCATGCTGTGAACCCAAAGCACTCTAGCGGGTTTAATAAGACTCCGTTCGCATCCTGAGGGACACATATCGACCCTCGCAAAAAAATCTATAATAATAATGATCCCCCTCACTACCTCACATATCCCCCCAACTTGTGGGGTTGAACACTTGTTACCATACAGGGTGCCTGGGACAGGGCATCCGCATTCCCTTGCGCCTTCCCTGCACAATGTTCCACAGTGAAATTTAAATTTTGCAGAGACAGGAACCATCGGGTGACCAGAGCATTCCTCTCCTTGGCATTTTTCATCCAGACCAAGGGTGAATGATCTGTCACCAAGCGAAATGGTCAACCAAGCAAATAATAGCGTAGGGACTCCAAAACCCACTTAATGCCCAGGCACTCCTTGTCCACTACGCTAGAATTTTTCTCGGTCGTGGTGAGTTTCCTACTTTGGTAGGTGATCGAATGTTCCTCTCCGTTCACCTCCTGCAACAGGACCGCTACTAGGCCCACGTTAGAGGCATCCGTCTGCGCGACGAAGTCTCTCTTGAAGTTAGGGCTAATGAGGACGGGCTGTCCGCACAGAACCTCCTTCATGTATTGGTACGTTTCCTCTGCTTGAGGGTTCCACCGCACCATGACTGATTTCTTTTCCTTTAGGAGATTGTTTAGGGGTGTTGTGTTCCAGAGAAATTAGGTATAAACCTCCCGTAATACCCAACGATGCCGAGAAATGCTGTTTGGTGGTAACAAGTCGGGGCCAGTTCTGTATGGCCTTAATTTTATTTATTTTGGGTTTGATAACCCCATTGTCGATCACGTATCCTAAGTACCGGGCTTCCTTGAGCCCTATCGCACATTTCTTGGGATTCGCCATCAAGCCCGCGGCTCTAAGCGAATTTACGACCACTTGTACCCGGGACTAGTGGATATACAAGTTAGTACTAAAGATGATGATGTCATCCAAGTATGCTGATGCATACTTCCGATGGGATTCTAGCACTATGTCCATCAGCCTCTGGAACGTGACTGGTGCCCCATGTAGACATGGTGTTACAGACCTTCCGGTGTTATGATGGCCGTCATCTCTTTTGCTGATTCCGTGAGAGGTACCTGCCAGTAACCCTTGGTCAGATCGAGCTTGATAAAGTACTGGGCTTGCCCCAGTCGTTCAGTCAGCTCATCCACCCAGGGCATTGGATAAAGGATGAACTTCGACACTTCATTCAATTTACGGAAGTCATTACAGACCCGTAATTATCTGTCCGGCTTCAGGATTAGCACAATGTATCTAACCCAGCAAAGTCTTCATGGAAAACACCGGGAATGATGCTGATTCTGTGGTGAAACTCACAAAATTCATCCTCACCCACAATTACTTTGAATTTGACGACAAGATCTATCTTCAGGAGACTGGCACAGCTATGGGAAGTAAAATGGCTCCACAGTATGCAAATCTTTTCATGGCCAAGCTTGAAAGCGACTTTTTGTCCTCGTACCCCATCAGGCCTTGGGCCTACCACCGCTACATTGATGATATTTTAATCATCTGGACGGAGTCTGAGCAACAGCTAAAGACGTTCCACGAACAGTTCAACCAATTTCATCCCACCATCAACTTAACACTCAACTACTCCAGCACTGAAATTAACTTTTTGGACACCATCATTAAGCTAAAGAACAATGAAATAGAGACATCCCTGTATCAGAAGCCAATCGACAGTCCAACATACCTTAAATGGGACAGTTTCCATCCAAAACACATAAAAAACTCTATTGTCTACAGCCAAGCCATCAGATACAACCGTATATGTTCCAACCCCATGGATAGAGATGAACAGCTTGGTCGCCTCAGAAAGACCTTTTTAAATCAGGGCTACCATCCAAGAACAATTGAAAACCAAATTACAAGAGCCACTGGAATGTCAAGGAATCACCTGCTACATTACAAAGCTAAAGAAGAAAATAACCGGGTGCCTCTAGTAGTCACCTACAATCCAAACCTGGAGTTGCTAAGAGGAGCTGCACGGAAATTACAACCTTTAATACAAAAAAATGCCCGATTACAATCCATATTTCCTGACCCCCCACTACTGTGTTTTAGGCAGCCCCCAAATCTAAGAAGCATCATTGTCAGAAGCTCCCTGTCCTCCCCAACAGCTGCAGGAACCTTTCCTTGCAACAAGAAAAAATGTAAAACCTGTCCATTTATAATGACCACGGACAAGATAAAGATCCCCAACTCACATCAGGACTACAAGATCCCAGGCACTTTCAGCTGCACCACATCTAATGTGGTATACATAATTATATGTACTAAATGTCCAACTGGGGGTCTGTATGTGGGGGAGACCGGGCAAAAACTGAGAACTAGGATGAATTCTCATCACCACACAATAAGAGAAAAGAGAATGGATCTACCTGTGGCCAAACATTTTTGTATCCCCGGTCATAGCATGATGGACATAAAATTACTTGTATTGAAGGGTAATTTCACATCTCAGACACAGGAGAGTTTGTGCATACAAACTGATGATGACCTTTGACACTCTCAATTCTGGAATGAACCTATCACATGGATTTATGACTTTTTACATCAATTAAGGAATTTGCTCCCAGGAACCTGTGGGAACATCACAAAACATCATCAGACCCCAATCAGAGGGCAATAAAACTTTCACACTCCTTATCTATGAACTGGTCCAATATTTATTGCCACAACTGTTCATCCCTCTCCCATATGGATAGTTCTGCTTTACGTCACTTGTCTTATCCATTGCACTATTCCTGTGTCCTGTTATGTATAAATATGTGATTCTTCAGATTTTGTTTTAGTCTTTGCCTGATGAAGAGACCTGAGTAGTCTCGAAAGCTTGCAACTTGTTACCATCTTTTCAGTTAGCCATTAAAAGGTATCAACCACTGAGGACTCTCAATTCTAAATATTTTTCTATTTACTGGCTAACACGGTACAAAGATATACATCTTTCCTGTAGTCACTCCTGGAGCATTTGTCTTACCTCACTCACGATGGCTTGTCTCCGGGCCTCGGGCACACGGTATGGTTTCATTCGTAACCTGACGTGAGGATCGGTGACAATGTCATGCTGGATGACAGAGGTACGACTGGATAGTCCCGAGAATACATCCGTATTCTCTTGTACTGATTTCTGCACCTCGAGAGAGTGTCGCCTATCTTTACCTCTCTGTCGACCTCCGTCCAGGCAGATGTCAGAGGGTCCCCAGATGATGATCCTGGAGTTGCATCTGTAAGCATACACTCCCTGCCCTTCCACTCTTTTAACAGATTGACATGATACAACTGCTCGGGTATTCTTTTCTCGGGCTGGTAAACTCGGTAATTCACTTCCCCAACTGTTATGTTTCGGTAACTGAGGAGTGCAGGTAAAAAAGGAAATACACCAGAGCAGTTGGAATCTATGAGATTGCAGTACCCTGACTAACCACCACAACTAAAGGCAGCCGTGGAGCATTCCTACGTTGGTCCTAGACGCCTCGTCACAGCCTGAGAAACTAACTACACCTAAAGATAGAAAGAGGAAAGCTATCTGCCCCGGAGCAGATCCCCAAAGAACATAGAAATCCCCCAAACATGTAATGGCGGTTAGACAAGAGGAAATACTGACACAGACAGAAAATAGTATGAGCAAACGTTGGGGCCCAAACTACCTAAATAGAAAAGGATAGGAAGGGCACTTACTGCAATCCCAAAAAACCCTGAAAAGCACCAACTCTACTAATTTCAAAAACACCTGAGATCACACGACCTCTACCACCTAAATTAGTTCTCTGGTGTAACAAAATCAAAACAGCAGCCACTGAAAAAACTGGAAAAAGCAAATGTACAAACATAAGTAGCTGAACTAAACTGAGAGGGCAAAAGCCCCGGAGGGGACCCAGAAGGCCCCACAGAAGTGCAGGACAAAATGCAAAAATCAAGCACAAAAACAAAAAGAAGAAAATGTCTTATCTGTTAGCAGGAGATGCAGACACGACACAGCAGGCTACAAAGGAAACAGGAATCAAGGATTGAGACCAGAACAATTGATCACCGGCAACCCTGATGGGAAGGCGACTCCCTTAAATAAGACCAGTCAGTAACACCTGATTCCCAATCCTCACAATCTTCACTGGACAGTCCAGTACCGCTTGTAACCACCAGAGGGAGCCTCTGCTCAGAACTCATTTCAAGTCCATTCACAACAGTACCCCCCCCTTGAGGAGGGGTCACCGAACACTCACCTGAGCAACCAGGTCGGTCAGGATGAGTTCTATGATATGCACGGATGAGTCTCCTAGCATGGATGTCCGAAGCAAACACCCAAGAATTGTCTTCCTGACCATAACCTCTCCACTTAACCAAATACTGGAGTTTCCGTCTAGAAAAACGAGAATTCAAAATTTTCTCAACCTCAAACTCCATATTGCCCTCAACCAGAACAGGGTCAGGAGGCAAAGCAGTAGGAACCACTGGCTCAACAAACCTCTTCAACAAGGACTTGTGGAACACATTATGGATCTTAAATGTCCTGGAAGAAGCAAACGAAAAGAAACAGGATTAAGAATCTCCATGATCTTATAAGGTCCAATGAACCTAGGCTTAAATTTAGGAGATGCCACTCTCATAGGAATATTTTTTGAGGACAACCAGACCAAGTCCCCCACTTTAAACCGAGGACCATCAGTCCTATGCCGGTTAGCAAACCGCTGTGCCCTCTCCTGAGAGAGGGACAACCTCTGCACTACCTGGTCCCAAATCTGTTGCATACGCTCCACAACAGAGTCAACACCTGGACAGACAGAAGCCTCCGTCTGTCCTGAAGAAAATCGAGGGTGAAACCCAGAATTACAGAAAAATGGAGACATCAAAGTGGCAGAGCTAGCCCTATTATTAAGAGCAAACTCAGCCAAAGGCAAAAAAGAGACCCAGTCATCCTGATCAGCAGACACAAAGCATCTTAGATAAGTCTCCAATGTCTGATTTGTTCTCTCAGTTTGACCATTGGTCTGAGGATGAAACGCCGAGGAGAAAGACAATTGAACACCAAGTTTAGAACAAAAGGTCCTCCAAAATCTGGAAACAAACTGGACTCCTCTGTCAGACACAATGTTCTCAGGAATGCCGTGCAAACGAACCACGTGCTGAAGGAACAAAGGTACCAATTCAGAGGAGGAAGGCAACTTAGGTAATGGCACAAGATGTATCATCTTGGAAAACCTATCACAAATCACCCAGATGACGGTCATTCTCTGAGAAACAGGGAGGTCGGAAATGAAATCCATAGAGATATGGGTCCATGGTCTCTTGGGCACAGGCAATGGCATCAACAAACCACTAGAGCGGGAGCAAGGCTTGGAGCGAGAGCAAGTCCCGCAGGACTGCACAAATTCCCTGACATCACGAGACAAGGTAGGCCACCAAAAGGACCGACTAACCAAGTCTCTGGTACCAAAAATTCCGGGATGACCGGCCAACGCGGAACAATGAATCTCACACATCACACTCTTTTTCCAGTGGTCCGGGACAAACAATTTCCCAACAGGGCAGCGCTCGGGCCTATCCTCCTGACACCCCTCCAGAGCCAGTCTCAAACTGGGCGAGATGGCGGAAAGAATTACACCTTCTTTCAAAATAACAGAAGGATCAGATAACTCAGGAGAGTCCGCAAGGAAACTCCTCGAAAGGGCATCCGCCTTAACATTCTTAGTGCCAGGAAGAAAGGAAACCACAAAATTAAAACGTGTGAAAAACAAGGCCCACCTGGCCTGTCTAGGATTAAGTCGCTTGGCAGATTCCAGATAAACCAGATTCTTATGGTCGGTAAGGACCACCACCTGATGTTTGGCTCCCTCCAGCCAATGTCTCCACTCTTCAAAAGCCCACTTCATGGCCAATAACTCCCGATTACCCACGTCATAATTACGTTCAGTAGGAGAAAATTTTCGAGAGAAAAAGGCACAAGGGTTACTTTTAGAGGTCTCTGGATCTCTTTGGGACAAAACGGCACCTGCCCCAATTTCAGAGGCATCAACCTCAACCTGAAATGGCAGAGAAACATCAGGCTGCCGTAGAACAGGAGCAGAAGTGAATCTCTGCTTAAGTTCCTGAAATGCAGAGACTGCCTCAGGAGGCCAATTCACCACATTAGAACCCTTTTTGGTCAAATCAGTTAATGGTTTAACAATAACCGAGAAATTACCAATAAATTTACGATAAAAATTGGCAAAACCCAAAAATCTTTGAAGAGCCTTTAATGAAGTAGGTTGGACCCAATCACAGATGGCCTGAACCTTGACCGGGTCCATTTCAATAACAGATGGGGACAAAATGAATCCCAAAAATGAGATCCTCTGTACGCCAAAAAGACACTTTGATCCCTTCACATACAGAGCATTCTTTCTCAAAATCTGGAATACAGTTCGAACATGTTTCACATGAGAGTCCCAGTCATTGGAAAAAATCAAGATATCATCCAAATAAACAATCAGAAATTTATCCACAAAATCCCTGAAAATGTCATTCATGAAGGACTGGAAGACAGAAGGAGCATTAGTGAGCCCAAAGGGCATCACAAGGTACTCAAAATGCCCCTCAGGGGTGTTAAATGCCGTCTTCCATTCATCCCCGTGCTTAATGCGAATAAGGTTATATGCCCCCCTGAGGTCAAGCTTGGTAAACCAAGTAGCGTTTTTCACCCTGGAAATCAGGTCAGAAATCAAGGGTAACGGGTATTGATATTTCACAGTAATATTGTTCAAAAGACGATAATCAATACACGGCCTTAATGAACCATCCTTTTTGGCCACAAAGAAAAAACCGGCACCTAAGGGTGAAGAGGATGGTCTGATATGACCTTTCTCCAATGACTCCTTGATATAAGACCGCATAGCGTCATGTTCAGGTACAGACAAGTTAAAAAGGCGACCTTTAGGGAATTTACTACCAGGCACTAATTCAATAGCGCAGTCATAGCTCCTATGGGGGGGCAAGGATGCAGATTTACTTTCGCTAAACACATCAGAAAAATCAATCAAAAAGTCAGGAACATCCTGAGCCTGGGGGGAGGCAGAAAAAACAGGAGTGTTGGTATCAACACATTGGCAGCCCCAACTGGTTACAGACACAGATTTCCAATCCAAAACAGGATTATGAGACTGTAACCAAGGGAAACCCAGCACGATAATGTCATGCAGATTATACAGAACCAAAAATTTGCAGCTCTCCTGATGATCAGGTTCAACCCTCATTATCACCTGAGTAGAGAACTGAGGTTTATCTCAGCCAAAGGGGTAGAATCGATTCCCAGTAGGGGAATAGACTTCTGTAGGGGTATCAAGGGAAACCCACAACGTTTAGCAAAATCAAAATCCATCAGGTTAATAGCAGCTCCCGAATCAACGAAAGCCTGAGCAGAAAATGAGGACAGAGAGCATATCAGAGTAACAGTTAATAAAAACTTAGTCTGAACACTACCCAAGACAACTGAGCGTGCAAAACGTCTTCCCCGCTTAGGGCAGACTGAAATAGCATGAGAGGCATCACCACAGTAGAAACATAACCCATTGCGCTTTCGAAACTCATGACGCTGTGTCCCAGGAACCACTCTATCACACTGCATGGATTCAGAAGCAGGTTCACAAGGCAACACTATTCCACGCATACTTCTCCGCTCACGCAAACGTCTGTCAATTTGAATCGCTAATGACATAGAATCATTGAGACCAGAGGGGACAGGGAATCCCACCATAATATCCTTTACATTATCTGACAGACCCTTCCGAAAAAGGGCTGCCAAAGCGTCGTCATTCCATTTGGTCAGGACTGCCCACCTACGGAATCTCTGACAGTATAACTCAGCATCATCAAGCCCCTGATTTAATGCCAACAAGGCTTTTTCAGCTTGATCAGTGACATTAGGCTCATCGTACAATAACCCGAAGGCCTGAAAAAATGCATCAACATCACTCAAAACAGGATCCCCAGGTGTCAGGGAAAAAGCCCAATCCTGAGGATCGCCGCGCAGGAGAGAGATGACAATTTGAACCTGCTGCGCTGCGTTCCCTGAGGACTTAGATTTTAAGGCAAAAAACAATTTACAATTATTTTTAAAATTCAGAAACTTGGCTCGATCCCCCAAAAACAAATCTGGCATGGGAATCCTAGGTTCCACAGCAGGCAACCTAGCAATATAGGTAGCAATACTCCGAACCTCAGTGGCAAGCTGATCCACACGGCCAGACAACTGTGCAAACTCCATTGAGAGAAAAAATCCTCCCAGCACCCAGAGATACAGAGGGAAAAAAAAAAAAAAAAAAAAAATGCAACAAACAGAAAAATATCTCTGACAACTCTGACAACCTTTTTTTTTTTTCTTTCACAATATTTTTCCCTTCTGTGAGTACCATTCAATTTTTTTAAGGCCGGTGATACTGTTATGTTTCGGTAACTGAGGAGTGCAGGTAAAAAAGGAAATACACCAGAGCAGTTGGAATCTATGAGATTGCAGTACCCTGACTAACCACCACAACTAAAGGCAGCCGTGGAGCGTTCCTACGTTGGTCCTAGACGCCTCGTCACAGCCTGAGAAACTAACTACACCTAAAGATAGAAAGAGGAAAGCTATCTGCCCCGGAGCAGATCCCCAAAGAACATAGAAAGCCCCCAAACATGTAATGGCGGTTAGACAAGAGGAAATACTGACACAGACAGAAAATAGTATGAGCAAACGTTGGGGCCCAAACTACCTAAATAGAAAAGGATAGGAAGGGCACTTACTGCAATCCCAAAAAACCCTGAAAAGCACCAACTCTACTAATTTCAAAAACACCTGAGATCACACGACCTCTACCACCTAAATTAGTTCTCTGGTGTAACAAAATCAAAACAGCAGCCACTGAAAAAACTGGAAAAAGCAAATGTACAAACATAAGTAGCTGAACTAAACTGAGAGGGCAAAAGCCCCCGGAGGGGACCCAGAAGGCCCCCACAGAAGTGCAGGACAAAATGCAAAAATCAAGCACAAAAACAAAAAGAAGAAAATGTCTTATCTGTTAGCAGGAGATGCAGACATGACACAGCAGGCTACAAAGGAAACAGGAATCAAGGATTGAGACCAGAACAATTGATCACCGGCAACCCTGATGGGAAGGCGACTCCCTTAAATAAGACCAGTCAGTAACACCTGATTCCCAATCCTCACAATCTTCACTGGACAGTCCAGTACCGCTTGTAACCACCAGAGGGAGCCTCTGCTCAGAACTCATTTCAAGTCCATTCACAACACCCAACTTTTTCCTGAACTTCATATGGCCCTTGCCATTTGGCCATAAGTTTGCTTTCGGCCGTGGGTACCAAGACTAAAACCCGATCTCATGCTTTAAAGGAGCAGGCCGTGGCCTTTTTGTTATATACGCGGCCCTGCGCTGCCTGAGCATCCACCAAATGCTCTTTTACATATCGTCAGTTTTACCAAATAGTGAGCATGCGAAATAAAAATAATCCCAAAAATATTTGCAGAATTGCACTTTTTTTGCTATTTAAATGCACTTGGAATTTTTTTTTCCGCTTTCCAGTGCATCACATGATAAAATGGATGGCGTCATTCGAAATTACAAATGTACAGAGCCAGCAATGCCTCCTCCCTGCATCACACTTTCAATTGTATTGGCATTATGGATGCAGATAGAGTTGAAAGCAATGATGGAGGAGGAAAGTCGTCTGCTCCCTCTTCCATCATTCTCTATCAGTGTCTGAGATCTGACGTATCAGCGCAGTGGGCGCAATGATGTCTCTAAATGGCGCCTTCTGCACATAGATGGGCGCCGCTTCAAACCACAAACAGAGGAGACCAAAGCAGCGGGGGACCCAGTGGGGGTGAGTATTTTTTTTAAATCAATGAGTACATAGTGTGGTGCACTATACTATATGAAGTGCAATGGGAGCGCAGAATACTATAGTGGCAGCCCCCTTGGGATTAAGTACAGCGGCATGTAAACATTTGGGCACTCCTGGCCAAAATTAATTTTATTGTGAACAGATAAGCAAGTTGAAAATGAAATGAGATCTCTAAAAGGCCTAAATTTAAATATTACACATTTCCTTTGCATTTTAGGCAAAACAAGTTGTCATTTTTTTTTCATTTTAAAAATTACAAACAGTAAAATAGGCAAATGCCAAAGTTTGACTTTGACCAAGGTTTCTGACCTTAATTAGCCTGTTAGGCTTCTGGCTCGTTCACTATCATTGTTGATATAGGCCAGGTGATGCAAATATCCCAGCTTTATAAGGGTGAGTTTCCACGGTCAGTATACGCTGCGTGTTTGGCGCTGTGCGCTGGCGCAGCGCCAAACACGCAGCGTCCAGATGTTACAGCATAGTGGAGGGGATTTCAAGAAATCCCGTCTCCACTATGCGTAACAATACGCAGGTGGCAAACCTGCGTAAACGGACATGCGGCGCGTCTTTTTAGACCGCAGCATGTCCTCGCGTATTGCGGCGACGGTGCGTCGCCGCAACAGAATTAACACAGGGCTATGTAGCCCTGCGCTCTTTCCGGAGGTGTCCCGGAGGTGTCCTGAACACCTCCGGAAAGATCGCGCGTCATAAAGGGGGCGGGGCTCCGGACCGTGGAACCACAGCCTAAAAACCCAGCCTCCTCTAACCTTCTGCCAAAACAAAGCAGCCGTGGGTTGTTCTAAGCAGCTGCCTAGAACTCTGATAATGAAATGGGGAAGGACAACAAAGCAGGAGAAGGCTATAAGAAGATAGCAAAGCATTTTAATGTTGCCCTTTCCTCAGTTCAAAATGTAATTAAGAAATGGCAGTTAACAAGAACAGTGGAGTTCAAGATAAGGTCTGGAAGACCAAGCAAAATTTCAGAGAGACCTAATAGTAGGATTGCTAGAGAGGCTGTCACGCTGTTCTGTCGGTACTTGGTTGTCGGCGTGACAATGCATGTCTGTGCTTTAACCCTTTGCTCCTTTTCCACCTAATTGAGCTGGGATACTGTTATCCGTTACCTGTATGGATGATGCTCAGCTCCCAGCTCCGCTGCGTAGCCGTGCATGCGTGGTTGTCTCCGCTGCGCTGCATGACCGCTCGCATGTGCGGTCCCTGGCTACTGCTGTGAAAGCTACCCGTAGGTCAAGGTCCTCTGCAGTGGTGCATGACTTACTACGTGTGTTTAGGCTGCAGCCATTTCCAGGTGCCCTTCCTGTGCTGAATTGTGTTTGGCTGCATAGGGTGCGCGGGCCACACCTGCCCTGCTTTTATCAGGGTTAGTGTGTGCACTTGAAATGCTGTCTCCAGCCAATTGCTGAGAGGCAGCTCATATATAAAGGCTCCCTGCCCTATGGGTGGGGCCTTAGCTACTCACATAGCTTCTGAATCTTGCCATGTGTGTTGTGTGATCCTGTACCTGTCCCTGCGCCTATCCTGGAGGCGGTAATTCTAGGTTTGAATCCCTGATCCTGTACCCGTCCCTGCGCCTATCCTGGAGGCGGTAATTCTAGGTTTGAATCCCTGATCCTGTACCCGTCCCTGTGCCTATCCTGGAGGCGGTAATTCTAGGTTTGAATCCCTGATCCTGTACCCGTCCCTGCGCCTGTCCTGGAGGCGGTAATTCTAGGCTCGCCTATCCTGGAGGCGGTAATTCCAGGCTTGAATCCTTGATCCTGTACCTGTCCTGTACCTGACTGTCTGAACTGTGTCCGCTATGTTATGTTCCTGAATCCTTCTGTGTCCTGAACCCTGTGCCCAGTGACTGTGATCTTTTGCTAACTGACTTCCTTTGATACAACCTGGGTTCATCTTGGAAGGAGGAGTCCGGTGTGGGTGTGCTGAGTTTCTGATACTCTGTGCTCAGCTTGTTTTTGGTGCAATCCCCGGCCGGCTCCAGTTGAGCCTGGCGGGGCTTGCACCAGACCGCTTGGGTTCCTTTATAGATCACTTCCAGATGTCCGGATCAGATCCTTCCCTGCCTGATGTCCGGAGCCTGCCGATCGTTGCCAGATGTCCTGAGCCTGATACTGCGGCCTCATGTCCGGAGCCTGATGTCCGCAGGCCGATGTCCGGAACCTGTCGATCGTTGCCAGATGTCCGGAGTCCGATGCCAGTGTTCTGATGTTCCTGAGATCCAGCCCATGTTCCGGTGTCCGTGTTCCTGATGTCCAGTCCGTGTTCCGGTGTCTGTGTTCTGATGTCCAGTCCGTGTTCCTGGGTCCGTGTGCCGGTGTCCGTGTTACTGATGTCCAGTCCGTGTTCCTGAGTCCGTGTCCTGTGCCCGTGTTCCTGATGTCCAGTCCGTGTTCCTGATTCTGTGTTCCTGTGTCCGTGTTCCTGATGTCTAGTCTGTGTTCCTGATGTCCTGTCCGTGTTCCTGATTCCATGTTCCTGAGATCCAGTCCGTGTTCCTGAGTTCGTGATTCTGATGTCCTCATGTGTCCTGTCTACGTTCTGATGACCTCGTGTACCCTGATGTCATGCCTGTGTCCTGATGTCCCACCTATGTGTGCCGCGGTGATCCGTTGGTACCTTGGAGTCCTCTGGGTGATACCCTTCAGGAAGGTGTGGAATCGGGAGCCTTGCATAGTCATGTTTGATTTATGTACTGTGTGTCTTCACTTATTTACTTTAGTAAACTTTACTTCCATATACCTGAAGTTGTGTGGTGTAATCAAGTTCTACCTGTCTCTTTCTTGTCCACATGCTCAGCTGCCACAGAACCCCGTTCTCTGCCCTTCCCTAGTTTGGGTAGGCCCGGGTCCCCCTCTGCGGTATGGAGGGTCCATATTGCGTCCCCGGGGGACGCCCCGCCCCACGCCATGGTGGTCGGTCAGCGTGGAGGCGATTATGGGCTAGGCCGCTTCTCGGCGGCTGCAGCCTATCGTGACAGAGGCAAATCAGAACCCCCGATTGACTGCAAAAGACCTTCAGATCTTCAGAAATATTTATCAGACTCTGAAGTTGTGGTACATTCCTCTACTGTTAAGAGACAGGGCACTAATATAGCCTTCGTGGAAGAGTCATCAGAAAAAACCTTTCCTGCACCTCACCATACATTTCAGCGTCAGAAGTATGCAAAAGAGCAAGTAAACAAGCCTGATGCATTTTGGAAGCAAGTCATGTGGACCAATGAGGTTAAAATAGAACTTTTTGGCCACAATTGTTATGATTTGGTAGCTGAGGAGAGCAGGCAAAAACGGCAATACACCAGAGAGGTTGGAATCTACTGGATTGCAGTACCCTGACTAACCACCACAACTAAAGGCAGCCGTGGAGCGTTCCTAAGTTGGTCCTAGATGCCTCGTCACAGCCTGAGAGGTTAACTACACCTAAAGATAGAAAGAGGAAAGCTATCTGCCCCGGAGCAGATCCCCAAAGAACATAGGAAGCCCCCAAACATGTAATGGCGGTTAGACAAGAGGAAATACAGACACAGACAGAAAATAGTATGAGCAAACGTTGGGGCCCAATCTTCCTAGAAAGAAAAGGATAGGAAGGACACTTACTGCAATCCAAAAAAAAACCCTAACAAATACCAACTCTACTAATTACAAAAACACCTGAGATCACACGACCTCTACCACCTAAATTAGTTCTCTGGTGTAACAAAACTAAGCCGCAGCCACTGAAAAAACTGGAAAAGGCAAATGAACAAATAACAGTGGCTCAGATAAACTGAGAGGAGCACAAGCCCCCGAAGGGGACCTGGCTGACCTCCACAGAAGTGCAGAGAACAATGCAAAAAGAAAGCACAAAAATAAAAGCAGAAAATATCTTATCTGATAGCAGAAGATGCAGGCAAGAGTCAGCAAGCTTCAAAGTGAACCAGGAACCACAGTTGAGACAAGAACAATTGATCACCGGCAAACATGATGGGAGGGAACCTCCCTTATATAAGACCAGTCTGTAACTCCTGATTGCCAATCTTCACAATCTTCATTGAATGGTTCAGTACTGTTTGTAACCACCAGAGGGAGCTTCTGCTCAGAATTCATTTCTAACACATTCACAACAGTACCCCCCTTGAGGAGGGGTCACCGAACCCTCATTTGGGCAACCAGGTCGGTCAGGATGAGCTCTGTGATACGCACGGATCAGTCTCCTAGCATGGATGTCCGAAGCAAACACCCAAGAATTGTCCTCCTGACCATAACCTCTCCACTTAACCAAATACTGGAGTTTCCGTCTAGAAAAACGAGAATCCAATATTTTCTCAACCACATACTACAGATTGCCCTCAACCAAAACAGGGTCAGGAGGCGCAGCCATAGGAACCACTGGCTAGACAAACCTCTTCAATAATGACTTGTGGAACACGTTATGGATCTTAAATGTCCCTGGAAGAAGTAAACGAAAGGAAACAGGATTCAGAATCTCCATGATCTTATAAGGTCCAATGAACCTAGGCTTAAACTTAGGAGATGCAACTCTCATAGGGATATTTCTTGAGGACAACCAGACCAAGTCCCCCACTTCAAACGAGGACCATCAGTCCTATGCCGGTTGGCAAACCGTTGGGCCCTCTCCTGAGAGAGGGACAACCTCTCCACTACCTGGTCCCAAATCTGCTGCATACGCTCCACAACAGAGTCAACACCTGGACAGACAGAAGCCTCCGTCTGTCCCGAAGAAAATCGAGGGTGAAACCCAAAATTGCAGAAAAATGGAGACATCAAAGTGGCAGAGCTAGCCCTCTCACGAGCAGGGTCGGCTTATTTTGCTTTAATTATTGTATTGTTAACGTTGTTACCTATGACTTGTGTTTTGAAACTGTTAAACTGTAAAGCGCTGCGGAATATGTTGGCGCTATATAAATAAAGATTATTATTATTTATTATTATTAAAGAGCAAACTCAGCCAAAGGCAAAAAAGAGACCCAGTCATCTTGATCAGCAGACAAAAAGCATCTCATATAAGTCTCCAATGTCTGGTTTGTTCTCTCGGTTTGTCCATTGTCTGAGGATGAAAAGCCGAGGAGAAAGACAATTGAACACCAAGTTTAGAATAAAAAGTCCTCCAAAATCTGGAAACAAACTGGACTCCTCTGTCAGACACAATGTTCTCAAGAATGCCGTGTAACCGAACCACGTGCTGAAGGAACAATGGCACCAATTCGGAGGCGTAAGGCAACTTAGGTAATGGCACAAGATGTATCATTTTGGAAAACCTATCACAAATCACCCAGATAACGGTCATTCTCTGAGAAACAGGGAGGTCAGAAATGAAATCCATAGAGATATGGGTCCATGGTCTCTTGGGCACAGGCAATGGCATCAACAAACAACTAGAGCGAGAGCAAGGCTTGGAGCGAGAGCAAGTCCCGCAGGACTGCACAAATTCCCTGACGTCACGAGACAAAGTAGGCCACCAAAAGGACCGACTAACCAAGTCTCTGGTACCAAAAATTCCGGGATGACCAGCCAACGCGGAACAATGAATCTCAGACATCACACTCTTTTTCCACCGGTCTGGGACAAACAATTTCCCAATAGGGCAGCGCTCGGGTTTATCCTCCTGACACCCTTCCAGAGCAGTCTCAAATTGGGCGAGATGGCTGAAAGAACTACACCCTCTTTCAAAATAACAGCAGGATCAGATAACTCAGGAGAGTCCGCAAGGAAACTCCTCGAAAGGGCATCCGCCTTAACATTCTTAGTGCCAGGAAGGAAGGAAACCACAAAATTAAAACGTGTGAAAAACAAGGCCCACCTGGTCTGTCTAGGATTAAGTCGCTTGGCTGATTCCAGATAAACCAGATTCTTATGGTCCGTGAGGACCACCACCTGATGTTTGGCTCCCTCCAGCCAATGTCTCCACTCTTCAAAAGCCCACTTCATGGCCAATAACTCCCGATTACCCACGTCATAATTACGTTCAGTTGGAGAAAATTTTCGAGAGAAAAAGGCACAAGGGTTACTTTTAGAGGTCTCTGGATCTCTTTGGGACAAAACGGCACCTGCCCCAATTTCAGAGGCATCAACCTCAACCTGAAATGGCAGAGAAACATCAGGCTGCCGTAGAACAGGAGCAGAAGTGAATCTCTGCTTAAGTTCCTGAAACGCAGAGACTGCCTCAGGAGGCCAATTCACCACATCAGAACCCTTTTTGGTCAAATCAGTCAATGGTTTAACAATAACAGAGAAATTACCAATAAATTTACGATAAAAATTGGCAAAACCAAAGAATCTCTGAAGAGCCTTTAATGAAGTAGGTTGGACCCAATCACTGATGGCCTGAACCTTGACCGGGTCCATTTCAATAACAGATGGGGCAAAATGAATCCCCGAAATGGATCCTCTGTACGCCAAAAAGACACTTTGAAACCCCTTTACATTACAGAGCATTCTCTCTCAAAACTGGAACACAGTCCCAGCATGTTTCACATGAGAGTCCCGTCATTGGAAAAAATCAAGATATTCATCCAAATAAACAATCAGAAATTTTTCCACAAAATCCCTGAAATGTCATTCATGAAGGACTGGAAGACGGAAGAGCATTAGTGAGCCCAAAGGGCAAACACTAGGGATCAAATGCCCCTCTGGGGTATTAAATGCCGTCTTCCATTCATCCGTGCTTAATGCGAATAAGGTTATACGCCCCCGTGAGGTCAAACTTGGTAAAAAAAAGTAGCACTTTTCAACCCCGGAAAACAGGTCAGAAATCAAGGGTAACGGATATTGATATTTTACAGTGATGTTGTTCAAGAGACGATTTAAACAATACACGGCCTTAATGAACCATCTTTTTGGCCACAAAGAAAAAAAAGGCACCCAAGGTGAAGAGGATGGTCTGATATGACCCTTCTCCAATTTAATCCTTGATATAAGACCGCATAGCGTCATGTTCAGGGACAGACAAGTTAAAAAGGCAACCCTTTTGGGAATTTATACCAGGGGACTAATTCTAGCGCAGTCTTAGTCCTATGGGGGGGCAAGGATGCAGATTTACTTTGCTAAACACATCAGAAAAATTGTAAAAAGTCAGGACATCCTGAGGCTGGGGAGAGGCAGAAAAAAAGGAGTGTTGGCATTAATAAATTGGGAGCCCCCAAGGTTAAGAAAAGATTTCAATCCCCAAAAAAGGTTATGAGACTGTACAAAGGGAAACTAG
>JARQOD010000001.1:975590268-975713297 GCA_033576555.1 Oophaga sylvatica | reverse complement strand
GTCTCAAGGAGGGCAGCAAAGAAGCCACTTCTCTCCAGAAAAAACATCATGGACAGACTGATATTCTGCAAAAGGTACAGGCAGTAGACTGCTGAGGACTGGGGTAAAGTTATTTTCTCTGATGAATTCCCTTTTCGATTGTTTGGGACATCAGGAAAACGCCTCATTCGGAGAAGACAAGGTGAGCGCTACCACCAGTCTTGTCTCATGCCAACTGTTAAGCATCCTGAAACCATTCATGTGTGGGGTTGCTTCTCAGCCAAGGGAATCGGCTCTCTCACAGTCTTGCCTAAAAACACAGCCATGAATAAAGAATGGTACCAGAATGTCCTCCAAGAGCAACTTCTCCCAACCCTCCAAGAGCAGTTTGGCGATCAACAATGCCTTTTCCAGCATGATGGAGCACCTTGCCATAAAGCAAAGGTGATAACTAAATGGCTCAGGGAACAAAACATAGAGATTTTGGGTCCATGGCCTGGAAACTCCCCAGATCTTAATCCCATTGAGAACTTGTGGTCAATCATCAAGAGACGGGTGGACAAACAAAAACCTAAAATTCTGACAAAATGAAAGCATTGATTGTGCAAGAATGGACTGCTATCAGTCAGGATTTGGTCCAGAAGTTGATTGAGAGCATGCCAGGGAGAATTGCAGAGGTCCTGAAGAAGAAGGGTCAACACTGGAAATATTGACTTGCTGCATTAACTCATTCTAACTGTCAATATAAGCTTTTGTTACTCATATGTTTGCAATTATTATATTTCTGTCTGTGATAAAAACATCTGTCAAACACACACATAAAAACCAGAGGGCAGCAGATCATGTGAAAATATAATATTTGTGTCATTCTCAAAACTTTTGGCCATGACTGTAGGTAGGTATGATCACAGCAGTTGGGTGCATGTTGTGGAAGTCAGAAGCTGCAACTAAACCTAATTCTCTTGGATTTTGCTGCAGATTATCCGCTGATCTTGCTTCCTCCCCTGCTCATACCACATCTTCTGGGCAGGGGAGGAAGCAAAAGAGAGTATACAGACATCATAGCACAGTCAGACACAGCCATTGCATAGTACAATGCAGGGGCACATTTTTAAGATGATCTCAGCACAGGAACATTTTTTTTAAACACATCCAATTGTGGAACTTATTATTATTCCAAGATCCATTGATTAAAATGTTGATTGAAATTTTGTTCATGGGAAAACTTTAATTTTTGCTACTTTTTAGCACAACATTTTGCACATTTTGCAAACTGGAGTACATTTGCGTAAAAAATTTAGGAAAGTCGTAAATGATGGATCAGCTGAAAATATCTGGCAAACAAAAAAAACAGACAAACAGATAAAATAGCGACTTAAAAAAAGACACAAGTGAAAAAATGAAAATAGGGTGCAAACAAAAAACAGGAGCAAAAAAACAGGACTAGACAAAAAAAGGCGAAAAAAGCAATAATGAATCGACCCCTGTATCGTCAGCTCCGTCTGATACGAACGTCCCTTTACATGGGCTGAACAAACATTTGTAAGACGGCACGCTCCTGATCATTGGCATTTGCAAACATGACAGTGATCGAGCAAATCTTCTGCTTTTACTAGATCGTTTATGCTGCCCAAAAATCATTATTGTTGGCAGCACAACTCCTTGTGCCAATCGGTATGGGCTGCTGACAATATGCATGCTCTGTGGGGTGTAAGATATCATTCGTCATCATACAGTTTGCATGAAAACTGTATGAAGACACTTTAAACTGAAATTTACTTATTGTATGCTTTTACATGTACGTTGACTGTCACTTTTTTATTCTGCAGGCGGAGATAGACCTAGTATTGAGTTTAGGAGTGCCGGCAGATGATATAGTTTATGCAAATACTTGCAAGCAACCATGTTACATTCGACATGCGGCTAAGCATGGAGTGCTCAAAATGAGCTTTGATTGTGAAAGTGAACTGTTCAAAGTGGCAGAGAATCACCCAGCAGCCGAGTAAGTGGACAACAACCTAGATGCAATATTAAATCCAGAACAACCCAGGAACCTGCTATAGGTCCTCCCGACGGGCGTACTTGATCCACATTTCATCCGTATTTTTCTATGCACTTTTTTTTGTTTACGTGCTACTTTCATCCTTCCATTAAAATCAATGGGGAGTGATCAATATATGAAATCATCAGTATTCATCAGTATTTGCTTCTATTTACTAAATGTTTTTGCGCCACTTTAGTTTTTTGTTTGACTTACTTTTTTCCATTCCTCTAATGTAGGATACTCATCCGAATTGTCGCTAATGACGCTGAAACAAAAAGTTCCCTCAGCAGAAAATTCGGTGTCCCGTTACATAAGTGCGAGGAACTCTTAAAACTGGCAAAGTTTCTAAATTTAGCAGTAATTGGAGTCAGGTAAATACACATTTCCTAAAATTTACTTAGAATTTTCAGTATTTAAGACTTTTTATACACAGGTCTGTTAAGACCCAGCAGATCTGCTATTCCTGGCACACATCTACCGATCATGTCTTCACCCGGTAGTTCTGTAGCTTCGGCAGTACCGGTGCATTTATGCAGTGCAGAGCGCTAACTGAGCATACTATGGCTGGCAAAAGAGAAGGCAGAAACAGTAATAAACCTACTCTGTCTTCTCCCCAGTATCTGCAACTGTATCTAACAGCTGTAACAGCTGGGGAATAGACCTTCTCCTGCTACATTGCAGGGACTTTCAACCCAGGCTGTAAATTTGCAACAGCATGGCATTTCAAAAGGTAGAAGAGAGAACAAGAGGATCGGCCATCTTGGACCTAATTCTTACCAACAGGGAGGAAATGTTTGAAGTAGAGGTGGCTGGGAATTTAGGAAGCAGTGTTCATGCTATACTCAAATTTTGGATTACAAGAGGAGGAAGACCAGCGAGGGCCCAGACTTTAAGGTTGGACTTCAGAAAGGCAGATTTTAATGGACTCAGAAAGAGGGTAGGAAAGGTCCAATGGCTGGATGTTCCAAAGGACAAAAATGTACAAGAAGGATGGGAGATTTTGCTAAATTAAATTCTCACCGCACAATCAGTAAGAATCCCAAAAAGAAGGAAGAATTGGAAGCATTTAAAGAGACCAGGATGGATGAACACAGAACTTAATCACTTGTTTAAGGAAAAAGGAAAGGAAAAATAAATATATTAAATGGAAAGAGAGTGGCCTATCTAAAAAAGAATATAATGTTGTATGCAGGGAATGCAGGGCAAGCGATAGACGAGCTAAAGCCAGTAATGAAGTGAGGCTTGCAAGGGAGACCAAAAGCAATTAAAAAGGTATGTCAAAAGCAAAAGAAAAGTCAAAGATGCTATAAGATTCTTACAGGATGAAACAGGTGAAGTGGTCAAAAATGATGTTGAGAAGGCAGAAATTTTAAATTCCTATTTTGCATCTGTGTTCTCTAAGAAAGCAAATGTAACATCAACTGATCTTCACGGTGCCATTGAAGGAATAAAATAATCCACACTATCTATAAATAGAGAGATGGTGAGGGGACACTTAGTTAATTTAAATTAATTTAAATCTCCTGGTTCAGATTAATTACATCCTAGGGTATTGAAAGCATTAGCATAGGAAATTGCAGAACCACTAGCCAGAATCTTTGAAAAATTCTGGAGAACAGGAGAAGTCCCAGAAGTTTGGAAAAGGGTAAAATGTTGTCCCTATCTTCAAAAAAGAAAGAAGACGGAACCAGGAAATTACAGGCCAGTGAGCCTTACTTCTATACCAGGGAAGATCTTTGAACAAATTATTAAACAGCATGTATGTAAGTTCTTGGATAAGAATACAGTAATTAACCAGAGCCAGCATGGGTTTGTAGCAAACAAGTCATGCCAAACTAATTTAATTTGCTATGATGGAATCACTGACTGGGTAGATCAGGGAAATGCGGTAAATAAAGTATATCTCATCTTCAGCAAAGCATTTGATAAAGCATCTCATACTTTCCTTATTGAGAAAATGACCAAGTATGGGATTGACAAGGCTACGGATGGGTGGATTCATAACTGGTTCAGTGATGGTACTCAAAGAGTGGTAATAAATGGTTGCACATTGAATTGGAAGAGTGTTTCAAGTGTGGTACCACTTCTGTTCTGGCCCCAGTGTTGTTAAACATTTTTATAAATTATCTAGATATTGAATTGAAGATAAACTAATCAAATTTGCCGATGATGCAAAGCTAGGAGGCATAGCAAACACTAGAGAAGACAGAGAAAGGATTCAGAAGGATCTAGATAAGCTTGAACAATGGGCAGCGACTAATATTAGTATTTAACATGGAGAAATGAAAGATATTACATCTGGATAAGAAAAATGAAAATTACATCTACAGAATGGGAGAAATAGAACTAGGCAACAGCACATGTGAAAAAGACTAGGGAATCCTAATACATCACAGACTGCACATGAGTCAACATTGTGATGCAGCAGCAAAAAAGTGAAACACAATTCTAGGATGTATTAAGAGAAGCATATAATTTAGATTACGTGAAGTCATTATCCTCCTCTACTATTCCTGAAATACTGTGTCCATTTCTGGGCACTATATTATAAAAAGGACATAAAAAAGTGGTACAAGTTCAGAGAAGAGTGAGGAATGGTTAAAGGATCTGGGAATGTTTAGCTTGCAAAAAAGAACAACACCAAAAGAAATAGAGCACTTTCAAAAAGTGACTGTTGAGTAAATTAATTTTTAATGTTTGCAACAAATATAAAAAGAACCAAAAAATGGTTCATAAAAACATAAAACAATTGAATGGGGCCTAACAAGATACAGAAGAAAAATGTTATATAAAGTGCAAGTGCCTATACATTATCATGCAGCGTGTAGCATATGTATATATGTGCAAATCAACGCTAATAAAATACAATAAATCTGCTCAGTCCATGGGAAGATCCCGAAAATGGCATAATACGAATATTGTAATAATAATAATAATAATAATAATAATAATATATGATACAACTATACTAATTAAAAAGAGCTGTAGTTTCAGGAAAGCACCATGAACAGAGCAGATGTAGCAGCATGAAATAACAAAGCAGTGATTCATTAGACCGACAACATGCATGCAAAAATGATAATAGTTACCAGATAAAGGCCGCAAACCAGCTGAGGAAGAAGCTAGTTATATCGTCATTGGCCAATGACAGAGAGACGCGTTGTCTCTCTCATTTCATTACTCCATTCACTTCATTCACCATTCTTGCATCTAGATTACCATCCGGTTCACCCGTGCTGCATTGATGAATAGTCCGGTATGATATAGAACCCGTACAATGCACAAAACAAAATGTGTTCCAAAGGGGGGTGGAAGAGCATCCCCTGGAACGCAAAAATAACTTACGGATTGACTTCTGAGAATAGGATGGTTTCCACGCTCATTCATATCAAATAGGGGGAGGAAAACTCCCCATGGAACGCACGCGTGACTTCCGGGAGCCGGAACAAGAAAAAATCATGTGGTGTGAACACATAGGTCATTTCAAGGTGCACAAGACAGAGCAGCAAGGCAGCATGATCAGCAGGTCATGAAAAAAGTGGTGACAACCTATGAATAATAATGAGGAGACACACACACAAGTGTCTGTAAAGAGTCACATAACTGATAAAAGCAGGACAGACGTAGAAAGTGAATATGTTCAAAGGAAACATCATAAAATGGAATTAAAGTAAACATAAAAAGATAATGGGGTGAAAAAACCAAAGATTATGCTGTGTAATTTGAAAAAATGGACACATACCACACTAAATAATAAATAAAAGAGACACATTCTTATTCAAAAGAACTCACGAATGACAAATATACAGCGAATGAAGAAAAAAGTGAAACAAAAAATGAGAAAGTGAATAAAATAATATGCCTTAAACGTATGTCATCAAGTGACATAGAAAGTATGATGGGTAAGACAAGTGAGTTCTTGCAAAAAAGAAGGCTAAGAGGAGACTTAATAGCTGTCTACAAATATCTGAAGGGCTGTCACAGTGTAGAGGGATCATCCTTATTCTCATTTGCAAATGGAAACACAAGAAGTAATGGAATGAAACCCAAGAGAGAAGGTACAGATTAGAAATTTGAAAAAAAAGTTGACAGTGAGGGTGATCACTGAGTGGAACAGGCTGCCACGAGAGGTGGTGAGTTCTCCTTCAATGAAAGTCTTCACTTCAAACAGAGGCTGGACAGACATCTGTCTGCGATGGTTTAGTGAATCTTTTTTTGAGCAGGGGGCTGTACTGTACACGATGTCCCTTCCAACTCTAACATTCTAGGATTCTATAGTGACTCAATATGAGAGAGATAAGCTGTGTGTTCACTTTACAATTTATCATAAACTTATCTAAAGGATGCTGCCTATTTCTCAGAGAACAAATGATCATGCATGTTAAAGTACAACATGCCCAGTCGTTGCTCCCACCAACAGCCTACGGCAGGTGACATTCAGGTTGCTTCCATCAGGTTGTTGGAAAATTTTGTAATATTGGTCTTGTTGGTAACTAATTCTCAGTCTACCTGATGCCACAAGTAGAAAAAACACACAAACGATACTAATTTAATTAAATTTTAGTTATATTTGTCTTCTATCTAACTTTTATATTTAACGTCTGCTGCAGCTTTCACATCGGTACGAAATCCAGATACCCAAAATCTTTTCACCAGGCCATTGCCGATTCTAGATATGTATTTGACCTTGGAAGGAAAGTTGGTCATGATATGAGGCTATTAGATATTGGAGGAGGCTTTCCTGGAGATGACGACTTCCAGCCAGGATATGATGAAGTAAGATTACAAAGTGGTCCTCCTGAAGTAAAAACGATGTACTTTGGCATTGGTGTTTGATAGATTGTGTATGTAGGTGGTATGAGAATCCATCACTTCATAGGCAGATCCCAAGAAATGTCTTGTCACTGTGTTAAATATAAATATAAAAATAATGAAGCGGCTGTTTGTGAGAGTTTTAAAAAAATCAATCTGCAGTACCCTTATCAAAAATTAGGAATTGATGTCATTTGAACCCCACTTCAACGAAGAAAGTCAGAGAGGAGGAGAAGCTTTACAGCAATGAGGAAGTGTCTGCACTATAGCTAGCCAGCAAGTAGGGGTGAGTAGCATTTGCTACTGAGATGTGCCACCTCAGGGATTAGCGAGGGTCACCGATAAGTATAGAGAAGTTCAGCATGAGCTCCACTCGTATATCCAGGGTGGAGGAGAGAAGCCCATTTTTGAGAGATAGACAGTGAGGATGGCAGTCACAAACAATGTGAATGTGTGCTACATTGCAAAATACGAGGCACAAGCAATGATCCAAAGTGCTGCTGAAGAGATTGCTCACGGGTTTCAAGTGCCTCTTGTGAGTCTGTAGAAACCATCAATCACTTTGTCACTAATAAAACTCTAAATAGCAAACTTTTACCTCTTTGTGAGTAAAGCAGATCTTCAACTGTCCTGTAAACTTCTGCCTTCTTCCATCATCTGTGAATGAGGAACACTATTTTCAATGTTATATTTGAAGCAACCCATCATCATCATCGTCATAAATAATCACCTCCCGTTGTTTGGATACTGACTTTTTTTGTGTCACTGACTCACTGCATATAGCATAAAAGCACAAACTACTTATTTTGGGGTGACATACTCTCCTCAATATTGAAATTTCAACATCAAGAAGGAAAAGTCATAAAATTATAGTAATCACAGAATGCATAGACACTGATCTGCAAATGATGAAGAAAAGCTCAGTTTATTCACTGTCAAGTATAAGCACTACGTGCAGAAATCCCGGCACTTACAGCCTCGGCTGCTATCAGTGAAGATATTAATGGTTGTCTGAAGAAGGTTCTGCCGCGCTGAAAGCATTTGATGAAATCATCAAGATCTGCTGCTGGCAGCCACCTTTGAAATTGTCGACCAATGATGTCTCAGATGATGGGAGATTGATGGAAGTCTGGAGACGCCATAGTCCATGGTGCTCATAACATCATGACAGTATCACTTGTTCCACAACCAAATCAATGTCACGATAAGCTTTTAGTGTAGAATAAATAAAGACACGAGGGGTGCGGCTACCGTACATTATGCCACTCCACACCATAACCCTAGGCTTGGAGTAGGACCAGTATGACATTTCCTCTTGAAGGCCTCTTCTTGGCATTACCCACGTGCCCATTGACCTCGTGTCACTGCTCTGAAAGACTATTGTGGTGCAGAGCAAGACAACAATGGAGGCTGGAATGGCGGTCTATCATCTCCAGCAATGAATGCTGCTTTTGTCTTAGATGCAATGATAACCAGAGATTGGTGTTGAGACCATATGGGCAATGCCATGAGGAGACCTTCACATGGGAACGTCAGCGAGTGTCGCTCATACTTGATGCTGAATAAATCAAGCTGTTTTAAAAATTTTGTAGATCAGTTACGTGTATTCATCCTGGGATTTTCATCATTCTACAACTTTTCCTTCTTAGTGTTGCATTTTTACTGTATCATATATGTCCATGTCATTAGCTGTCCCTGTTCCATGAACACACAATAAGACTTTCATGAAGCTTTTCTGCTAAGCCAATAAGCTTAACACATGTGATTTCTTACCTCTGATTTTCCACTACATTTTAATTAATTTGTGTGCACTACCAAAATTAGATGGACTACTGTCATGGCTACTTGTGGTTTCCATTCATTTCTATGAAGAAAGTGTATTCCAGAGAATGTTCTAGTCAAGTTATGATCACAATGTGTAACAGGAAGCTTCGTGTTGCAAAAATGCTTACACTTGCTTTCTAAAGATGTCTGACATTTGTAATTACAGGAGCAGAATTGATTAATAGGAGACTTTTAATCCTTGCATGTGCTAAAACTGTAAATTACTCTTCTGAAATCATGAAGGTGGAGTCAGGAAGAGACGAGTCAAGAATGTTCATGCCCAAAGTCTGCCCTACCTGGCCTGATTGCCAGCATGCGCCATTGCACCCCAAATTATTTAAGTTGCAGCCCGCGTACAGTGAGGGAGAGAATACTTGACTTGATCTCGTGTTTGCACTGGGCCAGAACTAGAAGTTAGTTGATCACAACTGCGCATGCTTTCAATCAAGCCCTATGGGAAGGGTCTATTCGGCATGGCCACCCTTGATTCTTCTACTTCTCTTACTATCACATATATGAACAACTTTAGGAAGCAAAAGACGTAAAGTTTCAGGTTGTGGTGGACCTTTAGGGATGAAAAATAATGGAAACAATTCACCTTAAAATACCTTTCATCATCTCTCATTTTAGTTTTTCAAGGTGGTTTCTGAAGCTTTGGATCAGTATTTCCCAGAAAGGAAGAAGTGGAAATTATCTCAGAGCCTGGACGATTCTTTGTAGGCTCTGCTCTTACAGCCGCTGTCAATATCATTGGCAAAAAAGAGGAGTATGTGACAGGTGAGTAGATCATGGTTCTTTGGGGTGTATATTAGTTTTTATCCTTTAAGAGAAACATCGTTAATTACAAAGATTAATTATTTTGGGTGTTGCAGAACATTTTTCATTCCTTGAAGTGATGGTTCCTAATTTAGTGGTTGTTTTTTTAAAGAATTACTGCACTTTCATAAAAAATATGGCAAGTCTGGAGTTCTTATTGGTGGAGATCCAAGTGCTGAGACCTCAGCTGATTTTCAAAAAAGGAAGGGGTAGTGTGACGCTAGTCACTACTCATGGACCAGTCGTGAGGCAGGGTAGACAAATGTTTTGGGGTCAAATACCAAGTAAGCACGTCATAAATTAAAGTGGAAAGACAAATGCCTTTTTTTCTGAGAACACATCTCCAGAGTCTTTCAGATACTCCTTCAGGTCCTCCAGACAAGTGGTGCAATTTTGTACAGAACTAAGACATTTCTTATGACAAGTGAGGCTCCACTTAACAATAAGATTCCAACACCAATCAATAGCAGGATAGTGAATACATAGCCATGGAAGCACCAATATCAATCAAGCAGGTAAATTGTCCAACACATAGCAGGAGATGGACTAAGAGCGAAGTCTTACCACTCTAAGTGTGAGCACACCGTTATCAGCAGGACAAGATTCTGGAGTAACGGTGTCCTGTCAATGGCAAAAATTTGAATGGATCTTTCCAACCTAACTGTCCCTAATCCTAATTTCAGAACCAATGAAGTTGGCTGCACAGTCAATGAACACTAACACAGATAACTATTTATTCTTAAAAAGTAGTTCCATGTTTAGCAGAATTTTGTCTGGGTGACCTCCTTGACAATCACCCAGACTTAGGCGTTTCCCATTGGCTTGCTTGCTTGATGGTGTGATGAGCAGTCCTTAAGGAAATGTCCACCTCAACCACAATAGCAGCAGAGTCCAAGATTACACCGATGTCTCCTCTCAACAACTCGAGTGCTGTCTGCTCCAACCTCCATTGGTTCTGCCTCAGGTAAGTGGACAGACTCGGGAAGATTGATAGAAACACCCAGCCACTTATCACGTCTCTCCCGAAGTCTTTGATGCATTTACATAGGTTAAGTCATGTTCAGGCACAGTGTTCCTGACAGGCACAGGTTAGAAAAATGCAGATAATATCTAATTATCTAAATTTCTGGGCTCTACAAATAACCAGTGACCTTCATAGGGATGTATGAAAAGAGAGTACGCAAAATTAGATGCAAAAAAATACATTGTCAGGATTTGAACCCAGCAGTTCTTGTGCACCAGGCGGCAGGTCTTCCCTCTAAGGTATTAATCTCGCTGGACAGTTCCTTGCTAACCCAGATACAAGTACCTGATTGTTGCCACCCTGAGTTCCTTATTGTTTTCACCCTGTAATCTCTTGATTGAACACCCTACTTAAATCTGGCATTGCATTTCCTTCCTTGCAAGATTATTGAGCTCACAGCCTTTAGTCAAGCTCTCCTTTCACCTTCTGCTTCATCCAAGATTATACTGCTTCTCCTGTGTACTGAACCTTGGCCATTCCTGACTATGCAATCTGCTGATCCTCTAACTATACTGCTGCTCTTGTGTACTGACCCCAGGCTATTCCTGACTACACTACCTGCTGGTGTCCATCAGATGAGGACCAAAGAAGGAAGAGCTGTCCGGAAAGGACACGGCAAGCCCTCCATCAGAGGTGCTACCTCTATCTAGATACCCCAAACAAGAACGATGGAGACAAATCTGATGCTTTCCCAGTAAGGCCTCTTTCACACTTCAGTCATGTGACGTCAGTCAAAATCCGTCAAAATGTGAAAAAAACGGATCCGCCATTTTTTTTTGGCGGATCCGTTTTTTTCCCATTGACTTGCATTAGTGACGGATTTTGACGGATGGTCGTCCGTTAGGTCCGTTTTTTGACGGATCCGCCAAAAAATTGGCGTCCGTCATTTCAGAAAAACGTCCAATGCAACTTTTTTTTGTTCCGCCAAAATGGCGGACTATGGCGGATCTGCCGCATCCACCATTTTGCATAATGGCCGCCTATGGGCGGCGGATCCGCTGGCATCCATCTTTGACGGAATCCACCTGCGGATCCGTCGCCTCCATAGAAAACCATTGAAAATGCTGACAAAACTGGCCGGGTCTCTCTCTCTCTCTCTCTTTCTCTCTCCTCGGTCCGGACTTGCAAACTTACATTTCTGGAACGAAAATTTCATCATTTCCGGGTGAAAAATTATTGGCGGATCCGTTTTACATCCGTTTTTACTCTTTTCTGACGGATCCGCCATTTTCACACTTGGGCGGACGTCACACGACTGAAGTGTGAAAGAGGCCTTACAAACAACGTAAAACAAGGCTGTGTGCTTGCTCCAACCTTGTTCAGTATGCTATTCTCTGCAATGTTAAGTGATGCCTTTAACAACTGTGAAGATGGAATCCAGATTAGGTACAGGACTGATGACAAACTATTCAACCCAAAACGCCTGAAGGTGGTTACGAAAGTGCATGAGACTGTTATCCGTGAATTATTATTTGCTGATGACTGTGCACTTAACGCTAGCACAGAACAGCAGATGCAGCATGAAATGGACTGTTTTTCTCAAGCTTGCGACAATTTTGGTCTCGAGATCAACACTAGAAAAACTGAAGTCATGAATCAATCTGTTCCAGGGAAACTATACAAGGAGCCATGTATCACGGTGAAGCAGCAAAACCTCAAAGCAGTCGATAACTTCACCTACTTAGGTAGCACACTTTCCCGTGAAGTAACCATAGACGCTGAAGTTAATAACAGAATTGCCAAAGCCAGTGCCGCCTTTGGGAGACTGCATAAGAACGTCTGGGAACGAGGGGACTCAGCCTTACCACCAAGCTGAAAGTCTACTGCGCGGTGGTCCTCACCACACTTCTCTATGCTAGCGAGACCTGGACAGTCTACAGACGGCATGCTAAACAGCTTAAGCATTTTCACATGAGCTGCCTCTGCAGACTCCTCCACATCAGGTGGCAAGTAGTGATGAGTGAGTATACTCGTTGCTCGGGTTTTCCCGAGCATGCTCGGGTGTCCTCCATGTATTTTGGCGTGCTCGGAGATTTAGTTTCTGTCGACCAGCTGCATGATTTATGACTGCTGGACAAGCCTGAATACATGTGAGTAATGCCTGTTTGTTAGGGAATCCCCACATATATTCAGGCTGTCCAGCATCTACAAATCATGGAGCTTCATGGACAGAAACTAAATGTCCGAGCACGCCAAAATACTCGGAGATCATCCGAGCTTGCTCGGAAAACCCGAGCAACGAGCATACTCACTCATCACTATTGGCAAGACAATGTCCCGGACACGGCAATACTGGAGCAAACTGGGCTCTGCAGCATTTATACTCTCCTGCTAAAAGTCCAAGTCAGGTGGGCTGGACACATGGTCAGAATGCCTGGCAGCTGACTATCGAAACAACTGCTGTACGGAGAACTGTGCCAAGGAAAGCGAGCCATTGGGGGGGCGGAAGAAGCGCTATAAAGACTGTCTTAAGGCGTCTCTCAAAAACTTGGATATCAACATCGATGAATGAGAAGAGCTTGCCCTGGATCGTCCAGGTTGGCAGGGCAGGATCACTTCAGAAGCATGTCCAGCTGAAGAATCTTGGACGCAAAAAGAAAGCGTGCTGTCCGCAAGGCGCAAGCAGAATCTGGTGTACTGACCACATCTACTTCCTTATGTCAAGTATGTGGGCGAACCTTCAGGGCCCAGATTGGCCTCATCAGCCACCTCAGAACCCATAATTATTAATTCTCTCCTAACCCTGAAGTCATGGTCATCTTCGATTACGAAGGACGAACATCATCAGACCTGCTGGTGCTGCCCTTAGTGGTTGCAATACCACTACTCCAACCCAGGTCAGTCCACAAACTTTGCTTTATTCATTCATAAAATGAGCAAAATAAACAATTATGATGAAAAAAAACAAAACTACGAACTTTCAAAAGTGAGAACCTTCAGACGCAATGAGCCTGAGAGGCCACGGAGGTCACACCTGCTTTCCTAAGGACGGCGGTAAAACTGAATGGGAGGTTTCAAGCAGCACCTAAAGATAGAGAGGTACTAAGGGGGTGGAATCCCCTGCCGTCTTGGAGAGTAGGGGAAACAGAAATGTGTGAGCTGTGCCTGTCAGTCCTATTGCGCCTAGCGCGGGCTTAAGATTATCAGAAACACCTCTGTGGAACTGGCACCAGAGAGCTGCATCATTCGGCAGAACTTCAAAGGACCATTGCGGAACTTGGAACTATAGCAGTGCGGCCCCTTGTGTCATGATTCATGGTTCATGAGCTTTGTCCCCGCGACCTGGACCTTGTCAGGTTCATCATAAATCATCCCTAAGGCATCAACAGAAGACCGTTCTGGGACTAGTGCGGATAAAAAAAATGTCCAAGTCTGAGGGTCTCCTCGCAGTAGGGACAAGCTGTAAGGTAGGGTAGTCAAACGTTCCGGGTCAGATGCTAAGAGAGCATGTCATAAACTAAAGGAGAAAGACAAAAGCGTAGAAACCAGACACCGGAGTCTGTGGCTGTGCTGGTACTGAAGTCCCAGCAGCTGAATCCGGAGGGCAGGGGATTGCAGGTCTTCTGGGCCCAGCTAAGACCCAACGGCACAGCAGCATATGAGAGCCCGGAGCCGCCACGAGGGCAACACCTGAAATAGGCTCAAGCTGCCTGCCATGCGGGTAATGTTTGATTTCAACCGCCAAACAGTGAGAGGAACTTGAGTGAGCTTAAAGCAGCAAGGACTAAAAAGGACAGTGCAGTAGGAAGGCCTCTGAACCCACCTGGCTAGGTGGTCCCCAAATTGCTATCAGGCTACCCAGATCCCTGCTACGATCTGTTGTCAGTTCCCGGACTGCACCTTCAACCATCCAGTAAAGGTAAAGGAAACTACAGTCCCTGTGTCTTCCAGTCATTTCTTGCACCCTCAGTCCTGCACTACAACCGTAGCCATCATTGATTTTAATCTTTTAACTGCCCTGGGGACTAGCTCTACCTGTGGGGAGGACAACCATCTCAGCTGCGTCTCCATCAGCCCCAGCAGCCTCCCACAGCAGCGTCAGCCATATATAGCCGAACACCGCAGGTGGCGCCACGTTAATTACCCTATAAACTACGCCCATTATGTTTATTGCCATTTCACTGGATGCCCACGGCCACGGACCAGGTCACTGCTGTCGTGACTTTCCCTTTAAGAACTGTATGGCCAAGTTTCGAGTGCCCCACGGCCCTGGTGGGCGCTCCACCAGCAGAAGATCAATAAACAAAGCACAGAAAAACAAGGCAAGCATGCACCATGGAGCACATGCTACGATTGGCAGAGATCTGGGATTGATAGCTTAGCAAAGTAGCTGGGTAATCACTACTAAGAACAAAGAACAGTTGAGAGAAGCTCAGCTCTTCTCAGTCTCAGCACATCCTGCACTAGATTGGAGACTGAGCTGTCAGTCACTGCGTCCAAGACACACTGAGCCGAGGAATCGTGACAGGAAGAAGTTCTCTGTGGATCTCCTTTGAGGTTCAATTAAAAAAAGAACCCTCGACCATTGCAAATGGTTAAATTTAAGTGTGCCCTCCAAAAATCTTCAAACTCTTCATTCTGAACCCAAAGCATAAAATTATAGATATTCTGGGATCTAGGAGACCCCTAACTATCTTATCATCTAGACCACTACACTGACTATTTTTTTCATGGCCTATCATATTCTGGAATTTTATGACTTCCTAGGTCATGATCACCCAAAAGTTGAGCCTACTGCAGTTCTAATTGTTTTTAAATGCCTTTGATTAAAGTTTACCCAAAAGTCCACATTTCTCCTTATGTCTGGAGCTGATTGCCCATGTCCCAGGCTATTGGGTGATGACAGGTTGGGAAGGTGGGTAACACTTTTCTATATATCCTAGAGACCTATCAGTGTCTGGTGAAGGTTTTACTTACTAGATTGGAGCATACCAACCAACATGGTGCAAAATAAATATTTCTGATCCAGTGATAGTTGACCGTACAATGATTTTTTTTTTGTGTTTTACAGCCACAGACGGGAAAGAGATGAGGAAACTCTCATATTATATGAATGATGGCGTACTTGGAACATTTTGGCCTCATGAATTAGGAGGTCTGGAGATGAAACCGCTGAAGGTAAATAACCTATTCTGTTGTGAATGTGTTAGAGATGGTTTCTGCGCAGAGGCAGAGAGCAGAGGTGGTTACAGACAGTACTGAACCTTTCAGCGAGGAGTGGCAATCTGGGTTCACTGACTGGTCTGATATAAGGGAGGTTCCCTCCCATGATGGTTGCCGGTGATCAATTGTTCTTGTCTCAATTGTGGTTCCTGGTTCATTTGGAAGTTTGCTGGAGTCCTGCCTGCATCTTCTGCTTTCAGATAAGATATTTTTTGCTTTTCTTTTTGTGCTTGCTTTTTGCATTGTTTTCTGCACTTTTGTGGAGGTCAGCCAGGTCCCCTCCTGGGGCCTGGGCTCCTCACAGTTTATCTGCAGCCACTGTTGTTTGCTCATTTGCTCTTTCCTGTTTTTTCAGCGGCTGCGGCTTGGTTTTTGTTCACACTGAGACCTGATTTAGTGGGTGGTGAGATTGTGTGATCTCAGTATTTTTGTAATCAGAATTGTTGGATTTTTGTAGGGTTTTCTGGGTTGCAGAAAGTAATCTCTCCTGTCCTATTCTATTTAGTCAGCTTGTGGCCCAGCGTTTGCTCAGTCTATTTTCTGCCTATGTTTGTATTTTCATCTTGTCTAACCGCCATTATATGTTTGGGGGCTTCCTATTTTCTTTGGGGATCTGCTCCGGGGCAGATAGCTTTCATCTTTCTGCCTTTAGATGTAGTTATCTCTCAGGCTGTGACGAGGCGTCTAGGATCAACGTAGGAACGCTCCACGGCTACCTCTAGTTGTGTCGTTAGTTTAGGAATCTGCAACCCATCAGTTACCAACATCTCAGGTGTTCGGCTGCCCTGCTGTTGTTCCTGTCCTCCTCAGCAACCGAAACATAACACTCTTCTACCAATGATACACACATGATGAAGGGATGTCCAGGTTATATCAGATTGGAGCAAATATGTATTTACATATCTATTTTTTTCCTTCTATACTAGGACCACCACCATTCACAACAACAATTTCCAAGCAGACTTTGGGGACCATGCTGTACAGACTATGACCTTATTATAGAAGAAGTCAATCTCCCAGAGCTGGAAATGGGAGAATGGATAATATTCCCAAACAAGGGTGCCTATAGTATATCAAACGCAACAACATTTAATGGGTTCCAAATACCGTCTGTGTATTATACAATGAGTGAAGACAAGCTGAAGAAAATCAAGAAAATGCAAATTGTGGCCACACAATAATTTTACTGTTATTTTTCCTGATATGCACAGATAAAATAAAAATGTACACCAGCTACCGATGGAGCCTTGAATCTCTTCCTGCTTAATCCCAAAAGAGCCACCTTTCCTTATTAAGGCCGAGCTCACAAGCAGCAGGCATATAATTCACCCCACAACCCAAACACAACTAAAATTCTTCAAAACAGTATTCATACATAGCAATAACATTTTTCTCTTTAAGGTATTTATCATACAGGTTAATTACATTTATGTTTTGACAGATTGGATTTTTGCAGACATGGAAAAAAGTCTTTATTTTAAAACTGGCAAAAATGGGGGAATTTGAATTTTTTATGTGTTTTAAAAACATTTTTTTTGTTTTTACTATATTTTTCTGGTATTTGAACCTGCAAGCCTTTGATTTTATTTTCTATCTACTGCAATAGTATATAGAGTAAATCATGTTTTAGGAATTCCAGCCACGAGCAGCCATAGCTGTATACCAAGTTGGCAGCCATGGGAGCCTTCAGTTGTCCCCCTGCTGCCATGATAAACCATTGTCGCGCCACCGTAGAGCCATTTCAATGCTACTTTCTGTAATTGACAGCAGTATCAAAATGGTTGAATAGCAGCAATCTGAGCAATCTCTGGTTGCTGCTGTTACGGGCTGTTACCTGCATTATGGCACAGCCATAATGTGCCTTGGACTTAGCGCTTGATCCTGCTCCAAATGGTGACCTCGGCATGGACAAACAATAATATCTATTTGCACCAGAAACTTAAATTGTCACATGGCTTCCAAAAAAGTATGACATTTCATAGTCAGGTTTTACTTGGCGGAGGTCTAGGTGCTGAAACTTTGAGCAATTGGTGAAATTAAGAGACAAAAGTGTTCAGCCATAACTCTTGGTGAGGTGTCGTTGGCTGGAGATGGGTCGTAGAAAGTTCCAGCGCCCGGACCTCTGCCAATCACAACTTCGGAACTGGTGGTGTTGTGGAGGAGTGGTACAAAAGATACTAGAGGTGCTATAAATCTGACCCAAGAAATTAAAAATCCTATCTATATGCTCAGTGTCGGACTGGGCCCATCAGTAACATTGACTCTGGGAGTCCACTGGTCACTTATTTGCAAATAGTACCCTCATCAGGGTAATAGTATTACTCTTATTCACAAACTTACCTGAGCTTCTTTATAATACATTATGTAGTTTTGGGATGAAAGATGCTGCTTTTGTCTGTACATAAAGAGGCTAACTACTGTCTTTGTTAGGATTAATGGGGTACTTTTGCAGAGCGGCCCACCAGGGGATTCACCTGTCCTAGCCTGTATATACCCTAGTATCATAAAACTGTACATGATAGCATTTATCTGATGTGTCTAATTTGACTTCACTTAGGGCCCGTCTCACATAGCGACACACCAGCGATCCCGACAACGATAGGATCGCTGGTGTGTGCTACATGATCGCTGCTGAGCTGCCAAACAGGCAGCCCAGGCAGCGATCAGGACAGCGACGCTGCGGTAACATCGCCTAGTTACCCGCAGTGTACGTTGGATACCAGCCCGCTGGTGCAGGGAGCTGGTAACCAAGGTACACATCGGGTTTCCAGGCGCTGCGCGGTGCCTGGAAACCCGATGTGTATCTTGGTTACCAGCTCCCTGCAGCAGCGCGCTGGTATCCAACGTACCCATCGGGTTTCCAGGCACAGCCCCGCGCCTGGAAACCCTAAGTGTACCTTGGTTACCAGCTGATCGCTGGTCTCCTGCCTGTCACACGCAGCGATGCGTGCTGGCCAGCGGGAGACCAGCGATCACAAAAAAGTCCAGGCATTTCTGACATGACCAGCGATTCACAGCAGGGGCCTGATCGCTGGTACGTGTCAGACATAGCGAGATTGCTGCTGAGATCGCTGTTTAGCAGCGATCTCACTAGCGATCTCGCTATGAGAGACGGGGCCTTTAAGGGTAATGTAAGCTTTACAAATGGTCTCTTATTTAAAGAGGACCTAACATGCAAATGTAATTACTTGGTGTACACTGATGAGCAAAAGGGTAACAATGTTTTGAACTTTTGACTTTCAGGCTCCATATCTCACCATCTACTACAGCCTCAAATGTGAGACTACCTTCACTTTATAGACAATCAAGTTGGCTATCTCATATATAAATTTGACTTGCAACTATTTAGCATATACTAGCTATGCAGATTGTTGTCATGTCACTGCATTGTTATTATTTTGCTCCTGGTAGTGTAAAAATCTTTTCCTTCCTGTATACTACAAATAACAACCTGTTCTAATAGCTCAGTGTGATATTAGGTTGATTGTCAAGCGAAAGGTCACTGGTTCAAATCGAGGAGCAGCCATGAAGAAGATTTCCCAAGAAAAGAGAAACAGCATCATCCAGATCATCGATAGTGGTCTCTCAGTGTCACGGATGTGTCAGAGGCTGAAACCGTTGCACTTCATCTTGCTGAAGGTCTCAGCAGTTTGCTTTGCAGACTTCAGCCTGGTCTTTCTGATGCTAGGACCCAGTGGCCACCTCCACTGGCTCTAATAGTCAAACCTGGATATGGGTGTTTATAACTCCCAACTTGCTGTGGGTAATATATTCTATTTGCACTTCCCTGTTGAGGCTTGGAGCTGTAGCAGTCTGCTAGCGTCCTCTTTGTAGTTTGGACGCTGTCTGTGTTTCTCTCTGAGTCTACTCAAGCTAAGTGTCTCCCTTGTTTCGTTTATCTTAGCTGTCTTTAGGGTTAGTTGGGTTCGACCAGCGTTCACCCCTTTCTTCCCCAAGCAGTGCTTACCGCTGGGGTCTGGCAGGGATTAGGTTTCATGCTCGGCGATAGGTGCGGAACCTATTTAGGGTCTCTTGGGGCAGACATGGTGACATTAGATCTGCCTAGGGGTCTCCACTCACTGCTTCCCTAATGTTGGGCCCCCCTTCCCATTATCCCTTTGTGTAGCACTTAGTCTGTCCTATGCTGTGCATGACACTCGGCCAACAAAATTGCCAAATTGCATGTGAGTGCCATGACAGTTGGAAAAATATGAATTGATGTCTGTCTATCCATTCCAAAGCCAACAGGTGAATGTCCAGGCAAAATATCGGAGACAATAGGTTAGAAATCATATCCCACAAGACCTGTCGTATACTGGAAACCACTTAACTACTGCTGTAAACAGAGAACACCCCACAAGACCTGCTGTATACCAAATATATAGCAAATGATAGGTCCTATTTAAGTGCCTGCCCACAAAAAAACACTTTCATTTTTGCATGACATGCTTCTTGAATTGTACCCAATGAAGGGATCTTTCAGGTTGATATGTCCAGCAGTATATCATCTTTGTTGATCTAAGGTATGGTTTAATGTAAGGATCCCTAGTTGTCTTTTTTTTTAATGGCCTTTGGCTCAATCCCGAGTCATGGCTGCTTGATGGATGGAGGCTCTGTAGGAAGATTGATCTTGTGCAAGCCTAGATTGGTCCCCAGGGTCTCCACCGTTATTTTGATTGTATCAAGACTTTGGGTTGCTGATCTTCCGCTTCATCATGTTCCTTCTATTTTTCCAACCATGATATCCTTCTCCAGTGATTGCTCTCTTCGCATAATATGTCAAAAGTAGGCAAGTCATAGCTTGGTTATCTTTGCTTCGAGTGACATGTCTGGCTTGACTGATTCAATTATTGATATGTTGACTTCTTGCCATCCATGGTATTGATAACTTCCTTCCCCAGCAACACTTTTCGAAGGTATCGATTCTTTTTCTGTTTTGTTTCTTAATCATTCAGGTTTCGCATCTGTATATTACCACAGAAAAGATCCTTGTCTTCATCGCCAGTGAAATGTTCCTCGATTTGAACACCTTGTCCAGTGACTTAGTTGTTGATTTGCCCATAACTATTCTTCTATTGACTTCTGGTGTCATTGATGCATCTTGAGTGATTATTGATCTGGTTAGGTTGAAGTCAGAGGCGTAGCTAGGTTTCGGTTTAGGGGGGGCGAAACTTCTGAGTGGGCCCCTAACCAGAGAACCTCAGCAAATGACCGCGCTGTTGCCAAAAATAATCTATATATAAAAAGACCAATATTGATATTACCGCCGTATGGTCAGTGGTAAATAATACCAGTCCTACAGAACATATAAGAGATTACAGCACAGGTACAGATAATGACTTACCGCTGACGTTCCTTCTGATGGAATCGTTCACTTTTCATGTCTTTTCCATCTGGCCCAGACCGACATAACGACTCCTCCAGCCGAGACTTGACTGCAGAAAATACAACAAAGACACATTTCACTTCTCATATTTTCAGCACTGTCACGATCACCGATTGGACTATTCTCAACATGTACAAACTCCTCACCCTGCTGATACCCCAATACTGAGCTGCTGCTGTCATATGTGTCCTTATTACTGCACCTGATACCCCAATACTGAGCCGCTGCTGCCGTATGTGCCCCTATTACTGCACCTAGTGTGTGGTTCTGTGTGACCTCTAAATTCTAAAGCACCCCTCTAGAATATAGTACTGCTGGGTTCAAGTGCCCTAGAAAACAGTGCCCGCATTTTGTCCCCTAGAATGTAATATTGCCCCGTGTGCCCCTTTGACAGTCACAGTAACCCGAGTTCCCCTATAACAATAAGTGCCCACTTTACACTTAATAATGTCCTGAGTCTCCCCCATGTACAGCTCCCCTATACACAGTGTGATGCCCCCTCACTGGATATATACTGACCCCTTAATGTCCCCAAACTATTTAATGGCTTCAACACAGTATGATGGCCCCCCCCACTATAATCCCCACACTGTATGATGGCCCCCTAGATAGCATCCATATAGCATAATACACCAGATAGTCCTCAATATAGTATAATGCACCCCCATAGGCAGCCTCTATATTATAATGCACCCCCATAGACAGCCTCTATATTGTAATGCACTCCCATAGGGAGCCTCTGTAGTATAATGCACCCCCATAGGCAGCCTCTATATTATAATGCACCCCCATAGACAGACTCTATATTATAATGCACCCCTGTAGGCAGCCTTATTTATACTGTACCCCATAGGCAGTCTTATTTATAATGCTCCCCATAGGCAGTCTTACTTATAATGCACCCCCATAGGCAGCCTTATTTATAATGCACTCCATAGGCAGCCTTATTTATAATGCACCCTATAGGCAGTCTTATTTATAATGCACCCCATAGCCAGCCTTATTTAAAATGCACCCCATAGCCAGCCTTATTTATAATGCACCCCATAGGCTGTCTTATTTATAATGCACCCCCCATATGCTGCCTTATTTATAATGCACCTCCATAGGCAGTCTTATTCATAATGCACCCCCATAGGCAGTCTTATTTATAATGCACCCCCATAGGCAGCCTTATTCATAATGCACCCCCATAGGCAGCCTTATTTATATTGCACCCCATAGGCAGTCTTATTTATATTGCACCCCATAGGCAGCCATTTATAATGCACTCCCCCATATGCAGCCTTATTTATAATGCACCCCATAGGCAGTCATTTATAACGCAGTCCCCCATATGCAGCCTTACTTATAATGCACCCCATAGGCAGTCATTTATATTGCACTCCCCCATATGCAGCCTTATTTATAATGCACCCCATAGGCAGTCATTTATAACGCAGTCCCCCATATGCAGCCTTACTTATAATGCACCCCATAGGCAGCCATTTATAATGCAGTCCCCCATATGCAGCCTTACTTATAATGCACCCCATAGGCAGCCATTTATAATGCACCCCATATGCAGCCTTACTTATAATGCACCCCACAGGCAGCCATTTATAACGCACTCCCCCATATATGCAGCGCTTATTTATAAATGCACCCCATAGGCAGTCATTTATAATGCAGTCCCCCATATGCAGCCTTATTTATAATGCACCCCATAGGCAGCCATTTAAAATGCACTCCCCCATTTGCAGCCTATTTATAATGCACCCCATAGGCAGTCATTTATAACGCAGTCCCCCATATGCAGCCTTACTTATAATGCACTCCATAGGCAGCCATTTATAACGCACCCCATATGCAGCCTTATTTATAATGCACCCCATAGGCAGCCATTTATAACGCAGTCCCCCATATGCAGCCTTACTTATAATGCACTCCATAGGCAGCCATTTATAACGCAGTCCCCCATATGCAGCCTTATTTATAATGCACCCCATAGGCAGCCATTTAAAATGCACTCCCCCATTTGCAGCCTATTTATAATGCACCCCATAGGCAGTCATTTATAACGCAGTCCCCCATATGCAGCCTTACTTATAATGCACTCCATAGGCAGCCATTTATAATGCACTCCCCATATGCATCCTTATTTATAATGCACCCCATAGGCAGTCATTTATAACGCAGTCCCCTATATGCAGCCTTACTTATAATGCACCCCATAGGCAGCCATTTATAATGCACTCCCCCATATGCAGCCTTACTTATAATGCACCCCATAGGCAGTCATTTATAATGCACTCCCCCATATGCAGCCTTATTTATAATGCACCCCATAGGCAGTCATTTATAACGCAGTCCCCCATATGCAGCCTTACTTATAATGCACCCATAGGCAGCCATTTATAATGCACTCCCCCATATGCAGCCTTATTTATAATGCACCACATAGGCAGCCATTTATAATGCACTCCCCCATATGCAGCCTATTTATAATGTACCCCCATAGGCAGCCTTATTTATAATGCACCCCCAAATGCAGTCTTATTTATAATGCACCCCCATTACAAAAATAACAAATCCTGTACTCACCTCCCGGCTCCTGCGCTGCTCACTGCTCTCCCTCTCAGCGTCTGACTGCTGGCGCCGGGCAGTGACGTCATCGCGCCCGCTGTCAGACGCTGAGGGGGGGATTATGGGAGAGAAGGAGCACTCGCTCCTTCTCTCACAATGCGGTCAGCTGTATCGGCTAGATGCCGATACAGCTGACCCTCCGATGACGGACGGGGGGCCCACTGCTGGCACAGGGCCCCCCACCGCCTGCTCAGGGGCCCCATAGCGGCCGGCGGCAGAGCAGGGAGATCGATTCTCCCTGCTCTGCCCCAGAATGTAACTGTATCGGCGCACTGTGCATGCCGATACAGTTACAGTAGCGTAGCTCCGGGTGGGCCCCCTCAGAGCCACCGCCCCCTCTGCCCCCCGCTACTGGTTGAAGTCCTTTACAACTTTCAGTTTGTCCCCATCCATCTCTAATGTGTCCCATTCATACCTGGCAGTAGTCATAAATTCAAACCGTAAATGTAAGGATCATTGGTAGCCTAGGGTGTGAGTTATTATAAGTAGCCCTTGTGGTATACGGTACCATATCTAAATCATATCCTGTTAAGAGTTAAAGAGAGAAACCAGAGTGCTCCAACTAAACAGGAACCCCAATGCCAAAGTTGGTGAAACCTTGTACAATTTGAATCCCTTTCAAAAATGTTCTCACCCAATCTACACTTAACCAGGCACATTTTTTTGCAGATTGTCTGAGAGTAGGGAGTAAAAAGGAAGAATACCTGAAATGTGATATCGTAAAATTAATTCAGGTAATAAAAATAAGTGAATCTTTTGAAAAAATTGAATTCAGCAGCATCACTAAATTTTGCCAGGAAAGTCGATTCGCAGGGAATCAAAGGGCTCCAATCAATAGAATTGTCTTTACTGCTGTGCTATTACACATTATCTGAACAGTTTATTCAGTGTTTTCTAGCTTTCTTTATCTCTATGGCTGAGCTGTGAGCTATGACATCTGCAACGCCCCCAGGGCCGTGGGGTACTCGGTCTGAGTCAGACAGTTCTTTGGGGTAAGGTCACGGCAGCAGTGACCCAGTCTATGGCCCTGGGCATGCAATAAAATGAGGGTGAGATAAGTTTATAGGAGAATAAGTTCATGGACCCACCTGTGGTGTTCGGCAATAAATGGTCGACGCTGCTAGAAGAGACCGCTGGGGCTGATGGTGATGCAGCATAGATGTTACAGCTCTCCACGGGTAGAGCAAGGCCCCAGGGCTACTGGTACAGTTGTTTGTGAGGGATCATGGACATTGGGGTGCAGGACTGAGGGTGCGAGAAATGACTGGAAGACAAAAGCGCTATAGTTTCCTTTACCTTTACCTCTATTTACCGTGGCAGCACGGTGGCTCAGTGGATAGCACTGCAGCGCTGGAGTCCTGGGTTCGAATCCCACCAAGGATAACATCTGCAAGGAGTTTGTATGTTCTCCCCGTGTTTGCGTGGGTTTCCTCCGGGCACTCCGGTTTCCTCCCACACTCCAAAAAACATACTGATAGGGAATCTAGATTGTGAGCCCCATTGGGGACAGTGACGATAATGTGTGCAAACTGTAAAGCGCTGCAGAATATGTTAGCGCTATATAAAAATAAAGATTATTATTATTACCTTTACTTGATGGTTCCAGATGCGAACCAGAGCACTGACAGCAGATGGTAATGGAGATCCGGGCAGCCTGAAAGCAAGTTAGGATCCACTCAGCCAGGTGGGTTTGGAGGCCTTCCTATTGCTCTGTCCCCTGAGGTCCTTGCTGCCTAAAGCTATGCTCGAGCCTCTTTTCCCTTTTGTCTTTAAGTCCTTGCCCATATGGCAGGTAGCTCGAGCCTATCAACTGTATCACTCCTCGTGGCAACTTTTGGCTTTCATATGTTCCTGTGCTGCCGGGCGTTAGATGAGGCAGGGAGACCTGCAGTTCCCTGCCCTCCAGATTTAGTTGCCGAGAATTCAGTACCTGCGCAACCACAGACTCCGATGTCCGGTTTCTAGTGCTCAACTTTGGGGTGAGCTCGTCTACAGCTCCACTCCCCAGAGCTTGCTACACTTCTTCCCTCTTCTTTCACTCTCTCTGACTCTCCCTAGCTCAGCCTCCAGGCCAGAACTTATAGGGCAGCTCCCCTGAAATCGGGTGTTAGAGCTCCCCCTTCTGGTCTGGAGTCAGGAAAAGTGCTGGATGCTGATGTTGCCTGGTAAGGGGACCCCTTCTTGCTTTCAGGCATGACATCCCCCCTGTGAGGGAGGCAATGCCACTGTGGCAACAGGACTCCTGGGGTGCCACATTCTCGTACTATTCTTATTTACCACAAAGTGGCTGCTGTATTCCCTGCCTCTGCTTTTATACAGGCTTTAATAGCTCCTCCTGATTGACTGTGCTATACAATATGATGGGTTAAATATTATGATGAAGCCAACCTAGCTGCATTCGATTTCTTGTGATTTCTCTCTAGCTTTTGCGATCTTCTGCAATTTTGAGACCACTTTAGGCAATTTGGGCATATTGATTACATTTCAAGGGTTTAGTGATTTCCTAAAAAACTTACATGAATTTGAGCCACATTGAATTGATTCACTCATCTTTAACCCCAAAAATATTCAGTCCCCAGTCTAAGACCACAAAACTAAGTAAGACCTTGGACTTCAGGCCCCTAAATTGAACTCAAATCCCAGACTTCAGATCTGAAAAGTGAATTCTGATCCAAGGCGACAAATAATTACTTTAGCATCAAACTTCAGACACCAAAAATAAAAAAAAGACCCCAGATTTCAAACTCCCATCCAAAATAATTTAGACCGTTGCACTTCCCTAACTTGATAGTAGAAAACAGGACACAAGCTGCTACCAAAGGACCAGTAGGAAATGACATGATTAACCAGCAGAAGGCAGACTTTCCATCCCGATACGCCACTCTCTCAAATGGACTTTTCATGTCACAAAACGGCAACAGACAGGACTTAGACAACATTTTTGAGCCCCCGTAGATGCGTTTGATCCATCTGTAATGCCAGCCATATTTCTTGTCACCTAACAACAGAACTTTTTGACAACCCAAGAAAAACTATTTTTTAGATGCTACTGATTTTTACACAACTGATTTTTCCATTCTACAGAAATTTGACAATCCCCCCCCAAAAAAACTACTTTTAGTTGCTACTGACTTTTACACAATTTTTTTTCATTTTACAGAAATTTTCTATCTAGAACAGTGTTTCTCAACTCCAGTCCTCAGGACCCACAAACAGGTCATGTTTTCAGGATTTCCTTAGTATTGCAAAGGTGATGGAATTAATGCTTGAGCAGGTGATAAAATTATCACCTGTGAAATACTAAGGAAATCCTGAAAACATGACCTGTTGGTGGGTCCTGAGGACTGGAGTTGAGAAACACTGATCTAGAAGACCAGTTATTTTTTAACAAGCAATTTTGGAAAAATTTGCTTTGAGGTTGAGGCCATAATGCGTTGACGTTGGTTACACAATTGATTGTAACTCATTCTTCGTTATTGACAGCCTCTATTTACCTGACTGAATGGTGTAGATGAGATTAGTTAATAGAAGGATAATGACCGCGGGAGAATAAGTGACAGGCTTTTCATGAGGACCTACTGTCTCCTGCTGGTCCATGCCGTCTTCTTGCTGAAAAGAGACGCCTTCAGGGATCACGTAATTTCAATTCCCTGCAAACTCAGTGTCATCTTAGCTTGACCAGATCTGGAAGAGCACATTAACCTCCTCTTGTGATTTTCAGAAAACCATTCTAATTTAGCAAGTAATTAAGGGTCACATGCGGGATAAAGGCCCGGATAATCTTGGATTACGCACAGGAAGCTTTGTTTCCAAGACAACCCCGGCTGAGGGGGTGTTAACGCCGAGGTCAATCAGTTAATGAACTGGGAATGGTCAGTGACTCCAAAAACTGCTGGAGCTAAAGAAATGGAAAGTTGAGGAAATGTTTGTTGTGGCAGCAATTAACCACTTAATCACAGGGGAAAAAAGTTATTCCAATAGTCCATAAGTCCACAAGTGCAAACTACTCTGAAAGGCCGTTGAACAATTAGGACTTAAATAGTTCATTTGGGGCAAGGAAAAGATATTGCCCTACAATGTTAAATTAATAAATAAGTAATTACTGTATTTTTGAAAACTGCATAACTTTATCTCAGCTATGTACATTTTATTTCTAAATTATACACTGATCATTAATAACCAGCTACATAATATTGTGCAACTAAGCCAGCTCTGACCTGACGACCCATGGACTTCACAACACCTGTGAATGTTTCGAGGACTTTCTTTTTAGCAATGTTTTTATAAATTGCACCATGCACTTTGGACAGCCATGACCCTGTCATCAGTTCACCAGCCGTCCTTCCTTGATCCAATTTTGCTAGGTACTGTACTGCATACTGGGAACGTATCACAAAAGCTGACATATTAAAAACACCTCCTAAGACCCGCCGTATAGCGGAAACACTCTTTAAGACATGCTGTATAACGAGAACACCACGTAAGACCTGTCATATACTGTAAACATCCCATAAGTACTCCTGTATACCAAAAATATCCCAAAAGACCTGCCGTATACTGGAAACACCACTGAACACCTGATGTAAAACCAGAACACCCCATAAGATCTGCTGTATACTGGTAATACAACTCTAGATCTGCCATACACTGTTAACACTATGTAAGACCTGAAATATACCAGTAACTCAACATAAAACCTGCCATATACCGGAAATGCAACACAAGATCTACGGTACACCAGGAACACCCCATAAGAACCAGGCATACCCCAAAAGATCTGGCATATATGAGAAAAACAACACAAGACCTGCCGTATACTGGGAGTAACCAGAAATCTGCCTTAGGCCAGTGTCACACTTGCGAGTGTGATGCGAGAAACTCGTGCAAGTCTCTCGCATCAACACCCGGCACTGCCACCGGCACTCGGACCGGCGCGTGCGGCTGCATGTATTTCTATGCAGCTGCACACTCCAGTCCGAGTGCCGGCGGCAGTGTCGGGTGTTGATGCGAGAAACTCGTGCGAGTTTCTCGCATCACACTCGCAAGTGTGACACCGGCCTTAGGCCAGTGTCACACTACCATAGAATACAGGCGAGTGCTATGCGAGAAAACATTGCATAGCACTCAGCCCAGTGTTAATCTATGTGGCAGCTCACATCAGCGTTTATTTTCTCAGGCGTATTCGGCATGTGTGTAAAATCACAGCATGCTGGGATTGTCACAAAGACTCGGCCAAGACTCGCAAGTACTGTCTGATTTTTACGCACCTTTGTCCTTAGAAAAGCTGGCAATTCATGTGCCGTGTACAGTAAAATCACACTGACAGGTTAGAATAGAATAGATAGAATAGATATATACACATAGAATACATAGATATATAGATGTCAGTGACACACACATGTATAGTATATGTGTATATATATTGCATAGATAGAAGAAAAGCCGTCAATTCATCTTTCGTATACTATATAATCACTGCAGGAGCCGACAGGATAGAAGAGATGGATTGCATACAGTAAATACACAAAGAATAGGTAAATATATAGATGTCAGTGACATATACAATTAGTACAGTGTGTGTGCTGCTAACTGTGCATGTATTTAATCATTAAAATATTTTTTTCTGAAAAAAATGGCGTGGGCTCCAGTGTAATTTTGTTACCCAAAAGAAGGAAAGTCGATGGCTGGGGGAAGATGTTTATAGCCTGGGAAGTGGGTAATATCCATAGAGCTTCCCAGGATAGTAATATCAGCTCTCAGCTGTATACTTAGTATTTACTGGCTATTAAATGGGGACACCCAAAAAATGACATATGGTCCCCTATAATTAATAACCAGCAAAGGCTATGCAGACAGCTGCAGGCTGATATTAATAGCCTAGGAAGGGGCCATGGATACTGTCCCCAGGCTAAAAACATCAGCTCTCAGCTGCCCCAGAAAAGGGGCATCTCTAAGATGTGCCATTTCTGGCACTTAGCCTTGCTCTTCCCACTTGCCCTGTAGTGGTGGCAAGTGGGGTGATAGTGGGATTCACTAACCCCATAGTCACATTGTATGAAAACATAGTGTCACGATCCACATTTGGATCTGTGGCAGATCTCTCTCTGCATGTTGAAACCTCTTTCCTGTCTGGCCAGCAGGAGTTAATCTCAGTCTTTGCCCCTGATGGCCGCTGGTGGAATTGCATGCCTGATTACTTGTCAGGAGTTAGTGGCGACCACTCCCACTTCCTTTATAAGGTCACCTAAGTTGTCAGCTGGTGTTGGTAATATTGCTTCCACTGGAAACCAACCTAGCTGGAGCCAGGAGCTGCTGAGAGCAGTGGTACTTCAATTGCTTCCCTCATCTGGGGCCTTACTCTGCTGTGCATAGCTTAACAGTAGAGAAAGCTAAGTGTTTATTGTTTAGTCTTTCCTTTTGATTGTTTTTGGTGTAATTCCCATTATTCCCTGTTTCACCTCCCGGGGAGCGGGGTTGGTGGGTTTAGCTCAGGGCTAAACAGGAGACAGGGACAGGTCGGGGACTTGGGCCTCGCTACCATTAAGCGTACCCCCAAGTTAAGGAAAGACAGGTCCTCCCTTAGCTTTAGAGGCAGTTCAGGGGCCCAGGTTCCTTGTCCCCTGCATTTCTATAACTGCCCCGTGACACATAGACATCCAGAATAAAGTCCTTCAATTGAAAGAATGACAGACTCCTTTAATAAATCTTAATTAAATCATACTTATGACCTCGCCCATTCCCCCAACACCCTTGTCATCTGTAAAAGAGCTAAAAAAACAAACAATATTCCTCATCTTTCCACACAGATGCTGCTAATCCATTTGTCCCACGACGGGTCTAGCTCTGCTACATCTAGATGACAGGCTGCATGGTTGCATGATGTCATCCATGTACTCAGTGTCTCCCTGTGAACTGCTCGCTGTGCTGTAAGACAGGTCCTGCAAGTTCATAGCCAATGAAGTCACTTCACCTTTCTGACGTCAGTGCGAGCACCGTGGGAAAATTTTCCATGGCGTTCGCGCTGACGTCACAGAGAATTGCTCTATATAAAAGCTCATGTTAAAATCGCATTGCAATCGGATAGCAAAATACTCCTGCGACTCTCGGCTGGGAGACTTCGACTGATTTTTCATAAGTTTAGTGTGACTCCGGCCTTACAGCGGGAACACTCCATAAGACCTGCCATACACTGGTGACCTTTCTAAAGGCATAGTGGATCGCCCGCCAGGGCAGTGGGATACTCTGTACCGGGCCGGTGTCTTAAAGGGATGTGTCACGGCGACAGTGACCTGGTCCATGGCCCTGATCATCCAATAAAAGGGGAATATTTACAGGGGATGATAGAGTTTGTAGTAAGGTGTTCGTGACACCACCTGTGGTTTCTGGTCAGTGGGGACCAGCGCTGCAGTGCAGATCCTCTGAGACTGATGGTGTTATGCAGCAGAGTTGGTATAACTCTCCACAGGCAGAGCTTGTTGTCTCAGGGCAGAGAGATGTTGTAGAGAGAGTAATGGTGCTGCGAGATGTAGCAGAATGGAGTGTGTGCCGCAGGAAGAGCTTGAGAGGACACAGTCAGATGCAGTTTCCAAGGCTTTACTCACAGTTCAGGTGCATGCAGTACAGGTGCCCGCTTGGTGCCACGTCCTCCAGGTGAGGAGCCAAGCAAACTCCCAGGTAGATGGAGAACACCAGTCCAAAGCTCCCTGTCAGTGTGTTCCTTCCCTGGCCATCTCACTGTGCTGATTCCCACTCCTTTCTTCCTTCCCAGCACCACGCAAAGCAGTGTCCCAGTCCGGTAGCTGCGGATCCTGTAGGACAATGTGACCCAGGCATTTCCTTGATCCTATATAGCTTTCCTTCCCAGAGAAGATGCTTGCGGTTGCGGCTGTGACCCCTAAAGTTGTCACAGCTGTCAGCTTGCTAGCTGAGTCTTAAAGTTCTCCACTAGTCTGGGGGCCGAGTCCCTTCTGCGACCTGGATTCTCCCTGGAACGAGCCCAACGGGTAGCCTTCCGCTCAGTCTCTGAGAAATTCCTTTTCCCTTCCAGGGAACCTTCTTTCTGTCTTTTCTCTCTGTGAGCAGCTCCTCAGGACTTGGAGCCTGCTGCACAGTTCTATCTCTTTCCCCTGTCCCCTACGGGAGAGCTGCCTATGTGCATCTGTCTTCTTCCTCCCTGAAGGGAAGACTGTCCTCTACTTCCCTCTAACTCCTGCTCTGACCCACAAGCTCCACCCACCATCTAACACCCTTTCCTAGCTGCAGACATGCTAGTGGAACTCATCTAGTGTGTGATGGATGCAGTGTTGCCGGAGCCAGGTGTAGTGTTTCCATCTTACCTGAAAGGTGGAATACCACATCTCTGGCTGAGATGCAGTACCTCTGTGGTGACTGGACCCTCAGGGGCACCAGAATAGTGAGACGCACGACACCAGGGTTATGGGGTACTCGGCACGAGCCCGTTCACTTCAATGGGGGAGATGTCACGGGTAGCGCAGCTCGGTCCTTTGCCCTGGGCACTCATTCAAAAGGGGGATATTTACAGGGGATTGTAGAAATAATTAGTGACGCCACCTGTGGTTTCTGATCGGATTGACCAGCGCTGCAGGGTGAATCTTCTGAGGGGATGTTACTGGGCAGCAAGATGTCAAGTCTCCCACAGGTGAGACTGTTCCCTCAAAGTCTATGGCGGTGCAGGGTGCAAGCAATAAAGCAGTCACACACAAATCAGTCTCTTTCCATACCTTTACTGGTAGTATTTGCAGGTATGTCTCGGGAAGCTGCTCAGGGTGGAGGATGCACATCCAGGTAATCACTGTGTAGGTTTAAGGCCTCCTTTCCCTTTAATGTATGTGAGTCCTAACTTGCGTGAAGTCAAGTTTAACTCCTTCTCCTTTCTACACCCGGCTGATCTGGTGATGAGGTCTTTTGGTGGACAGAACAGTGTCCTTATGGCGGTACCTGCCAGACTTCCTAACCCCGGTTACGTATCAGCACCGAAGGGCCCCTCTGCGACCTAAAGTCAGCAGGGATTCCGGTTTTCTCTCACTAGCCGTGAAGGTTCTAGCAATGCTTCGGACCCGGAGTCTGGTTAAGCAGAGTGGAGGCAGCTATTATTGCTATATTACCTCGATCACTCTTTCCTTTGGTCACCACTCGCCTGTCGTCCCACACACACCTCAACACGAGCACAGGCAGAGGTAGATCTCCGTTTCTCCTGAGGTAACTCCGTACCGAGAACTTGTGTCAGCTCTTCCTGAGGTAACACCAACGACTCCCTAGCGTTCAGCTAGATTGTCTTTATTTCACTGCTGTCTCAAGGGCTCCCTCTGGTGGAACCAGGAAAAATGTCAAGTGTTGTGTGCTTATCAGGATTTTGTAATTACCTTTCCGTGCATCCTCCAGGTAACATGTGTACCAAGCGCAGCTGGGCTACACATCCCCCCCTAGTTATATTCAGCACTCCCGGGCTGAAATAGAAAAACAATTTTTATATATAACATCAACAACATAACTATAAACATAACTCATCCCTTGCGGGAGGTAAGGACACTTTAACGTTACATTGTATACAAGTTGCAAATAGAAAAATATCAAAATACTTTTCACAATAAATACAATATTCTTGTGGAGGACTCGCACAAAAACCTCCCACGTGGGTCCTGGGTGGGCTGCAGGACTTCTGTGCTGCAGACCTCACTCAAGGCCACACCATACGGGTTTTTCTTCAGAGGTAGAATGGCTTCTACGTAAAACTAAGATGGGACACCGAAGTGCGAACTATTTACAACTAAAGTTCTTGGGCTGGCAAAGTCCTCAGCCACGCAGTCCTTTTCATAAGAACATTTCACATATCAAATTAACACTTTATACGACACAAGTAATATATATATACAATTATTTACACTTGAATATTGATGCACTGGATTAATTTACTAGGCCTACTCTTGGTACCTAACAGGTAACCTTCCTTTCGTTGTGCGTACTGACCTACGTGGTGTGGTGTCAGGTATAGTAGCATCTAGTCTATCAGTCGTGCGTGCTGGCAAACTGTAATACTGCCTTAACCTCTCTAGGGATCTGGCAAGCATACTTGTGGCTGGGCGATGCGATTCAGTTTCACCTGGGGATTCCATTCTTTGGAATACTACTTCTGGAGATGCTACAGGAGCAGGTTCTTCTTGAACTATTTTTTCTGCTGCGGCAACTGGCTCAACTGGACGTTGAAGCGTTTCTTGTGGTTGGTAAAATTGAAGTACTGGAACAATCACAGCATCTCCGATACAAGGCCAATCTGCAGGAAAATCTCCTAAGTCCGTGTGTATGACTTCACCTGGTTTCTCTTTTTCCATAACAAGTTCTTCCTCGGGAAGTTTTAACATGTCTGGACACAGTTTTAGGTGGTCTCTGGATACCGTGGTGGTTGTCTTTCCTCCATCTTTGCTAATGGTACAGGTTTTTCTGTTGTCAAATTTGGAATTTTGCACGACATATGGCTCTTGTTCCCACTGGTCATCCAATTTGTGCATTCTTCTTTTCCTTTTTAACACAATTTCTCCAGGCATAAAAGGCTTAGCTGGAGCACTTTTGTTGTAGTTCTCCTCTTGCTTTTCCCTTACTTTATTGAGACTATCTTCCACGCAGGCTTGTACTCTCCTGTACTGTTCCTGTCGGTTCGTGTCCCAATCTTCAGTAGTAACATCAGCTTCTGGTTCTACAACACCAAGTTCCAAATCCATGGGCAGCTTTCCTGGTCTTGCTCGCATAAGGTAGGCTGGAGTGCAGTTGGTGGAACTCACCGGTATGTGATTGTACAGATCTACCAGGTCAGGTAGTAGTTCTGGCCACCGATTCCTCTCCTCAAGTGGTACCGTCTTCAGCAGATCAATGACTATGTGATTCATCTTTTCACAGAGACCATTAAAACAATGGGGGTGGTACGGTGTGGTTCTTATCTTCTTACACCCGTACAAGTGACAGAATTCCTTAAACAGTTCGGCTTCAAATGCAGGACCTTGATCAGTTAGCACTTGCTCTGAATATCCATGGGGTCTGCAGAAACACGCCTGAAACGTCTTTGCTGCTGTTTCAGCTGTCAGATCTTTGACAGGGGCGACCACCAGGAACCTGGAGTAGTGATCCACCATCGTCAGGGCATACGAGTATCCTGACTGGCTGGGTGACAACTTGACATGGTCCAATGCCACGATCTCCAAGGGACGAGTCGTCTTGATGGGCTACAGGGGTGCTTTCTGGCTACTGTAGTCTTTTCTTCGGAGGCTACAGGACGCACAGTTTTTACACCATTTCTCGATGGAACTTCGCATTCCCACCCAGTAGAAATGACACTTCGGCAGGGTTTCCAGCTTCTTCCAGCCAAACTGCCCCGCTCGATCGTGGTAGGCTTCCAACACCATCTGGATGTCTGTTCTTGGCACTACTATCTGCCATACCATCTCATGGTTTCTGGGGTTGACGTACCTTCAGCACAGCTTCTCTCGGTAGATGAACAGCCGGCTTCTCTCATTCCACAGCTGCTTTGCTTGTTTAGACGCAGCCTTCTCCAAGGAGGAACCTTCCTGAGTTATCAGTTCCTTGATGTGGCTGACAACCGGGTCACTGTTCTGGGTCTCCTTCCAGCTGTGGTGAGGTAAAGGGTTTAACGTCTTACCACGCTGCCTCCTGTAGGCTTGTTGTTCGTGGATCATCCCATTTCTGTGGAATGCAGGTAGCTCAATCTCTTCTAGGTCATCCGATTCCTCTTCCGTGTCGGATTCATGCGGCATTCTGGACAAGGCGTCAGCGTTGGCGTTCTTACGGCCCGCCCTGTACTTGATGGTAAATTGATAGTTCGACAGCCGAGCCATCCAACGTTGCTCCATGGCTCCCAGCTTGGCTGTTTCAAGATGTGTCAAGGGGTTATTGTCTGTGTACGCAGTGAACTTGCTAGAGGCTAGGTAATGCTTGAACCTTTCTGTAATGGCCCAGACCAGCGCCAGGAACTCCAACTTGAAGCTGCTATAGTTCTCTGGGTTTCTCTCGGTCGGCCGGAGCTTCCTGCTTGCATATGCGATGACTTTTTCCTGGCCATTTTGCTTCTGACTGAGGACAGCTCCCAATCCTTCGTTGCTGGCATTAGTGTACAGCAGGAACGGTTGGCTGTAGTCAGGGTAGGCTAAGATTTCATCGCCTGTCAGGATCTCTTTCATCTCTTTGAACGCCTCAGCTTGTTCTTTACCCCAGTGGAATGGAGGATTTCTGCTCTTGAGGGGTTGTCCTACCAGGAGGTCCTGCAGAGGCGCTGCTTTCTTGGTGTAGTCCTTTACAAACCTCCGGTAGTAACCTGTCAGTCCCAGGAACTGGCGCACCTCCTTGAGATTCCTTGGTTCTGGCCATTTCTGGATGGCAGTGACCTTCTCAGGGTCCGGCGCTACTCCTTCTGAGCTGACAATATGTCCCAAGTACTGTACCTTTTGTTTGAGCAGATGGCACTTTGAAGGCTTCAGTTTCATCCCATACTTGGACAGTGACTCGAATACCTCTGCCAGGTGCTTCAGATGATCCTCATACGTATTGGAGTACACAATTACGTCGTCCAGGTACAGCAACACGGTTTCAAAGTTGAGATGTCCCAGGCAACTCTCCATCACTCTCTGGAATGTTCCCGGGGCACTGCTAAGTCCAAACGGCATTCTGTCAAACTCACAGAGTCCCATTGGGGTGGTGAAAGCCGTCTTCTCTCGATCCTCCTCAGCCACAGCTACTTGCCAGTACCCACTAGTGAGGTCGAGGGTGGAAAAGTAGTTAGCAGTTTTTAAGGCAGCTAAGGATTCCTCAATGCGTGGTAAAGGGTATGCATCTTTATGTGTTATGCGATTTACTTGTCTGTAATCTACACACATTCTCATGCTTCCATCCTTTTTCTTAACTAGGACTAGAGGTGCTGCCCAGGGACTACAACTATCCCTTATCACCCCTGCTTCCTTCATGTCACGCAACATTTCCTTAGCTTTCTGGTAGTGTGCTGGAGGTATAGGCCTATACCGCTCTTTTATGGGAGGATGGCTGCCTGTAGGGATGTGATGTTGTACTCCCTTAATGGTCCCAAAGTCAAGTGGGTGTTTGCTAAATACCTGTGTGTACTCCTGTACCACCCGTAGTACTCCCTGTTTTGGTGGGCGGGAGTGGTGTCTGTCCCGACATGGAGCTGCTGACACCAATCCTCCACCTGGGTTGCTGGGTCATTATCCTCCGCTGGTTGGCGGGAGGCTAAGGACTCGGTCGTGAGAATGGAGTTGTTATCTACGGTATGTAATTTAGCAACTGTGGCATAGCGTGGTAAATTCACTTCATCTTCTCCCCAGTTGAGAAGACGTACTGGTACTCTCCCATTTCGTACTTCTACTACCCCTCTAGCAGTCAAGAGTGTAGGTCTTTGCTCTGAACAATGGCGCTCTACTACTGCTTGGTAGTTCTGTCCTCTCAGACCTATTGCTGCTCTACACCATATAAGCATTTCACTCATTGGGGGTATCACAATGGGGTTCGGGTCTGTCACCCGTACATTACCAATTTCACCATCTGTCAGCTTCGCTTGCTGCTGGCACATCAGGGCCCGGATCTCCCTCTGGATCACTCCCTTTTGCTTTGGCTTGGCAACTTCAGCGAGCTGTTGGAGCAAAAACACAACTTCTCCCAGACAGTTACTAATAATGTTAGTACCTAAAACCACATTTAAGCCATTTTCCTCATTTACAGTCTTTACTACTAAGAGTCCCTGATCCTTCAGCTCCACTCTGCCCACCTTTACGTCCACGTTTTTGGCTCCTAGTATATCAACAGGGAGACCATTAGAGGCATACACAGCAAAGTCAGGGCTCGGGGGCTGGAGGCTGTCCATGGACCAAAACTTATTATAAAGGGCATCAGGTATGATGGTCACCTGAGATCCAGTGTCCAGCAGGGCAGGGATTGCGATCCCGTCCAGGATGATGGACAGGTAAGGTCTTCCTCCCACAAACCTGTGGTTCCAGTCCGAGGGGCCTGATGAGTCTATTCCTGGGTGTTGGCCCTCGGACCCAGGATCTGCTCGTTTAAAGGACACTGTTGCGCTAGATGACCTTTTCCGTTGCAACGGTAGCAGATGATCTCTCGGCGAGGATGGTGCTGATCAGGGGTCGCTCCTGGGGGTGGCGTTGTCCTCCTCCGGTGGGGCGACGTCCTCCTTTTCCTCCAGTTCATCCAAGGGACATCCTCTGGGCAGTCAGCTAGCAGGATTTTTCCTCCTTCTTCCTTCCGCAGTTGCAGGGCACTCATTACAGTGGCCAGGTTTTTAGTCAGCTGGCGCACTTCTGAGCGCAGACAGTCCAACTCAGTAGGGGGCGCTACCAGCGTTTTGGCTTCCGCCACCAGCGGGGAAAAGGTGGATGCTGCCGGCTTTAGAGTAGCTTCACCCGAGTGACACTGGGTTGCCACCTCAGGCTTTTCCAGGGGTCGCAGTCCTTTTATAGCCATATCTTTTAGGGCATCAAAGGTAGCATCAGGATGATCCAAGGACCACCAGTGCACAGTCCTGCTTTCAGCTTGGGACCTCAGTCCCCGTACAAATTGTTCCTTCAACATTTTACTTTCGTTAATGGCACTTATAGGGTTAACCTGTTTGAGAGCTCGCAGGGCCCCCTGTAGTCGGCAGGCGTAGTCCCTAATACTGTCATCTGGTCTCTGTGAGCATTGGTAAAACATCATCCGGAGATCTGTTTCAGTGCGGTCCTCAAAAATAGTCTGTAGCTTTAAGAAAATTGAAAGCACTGATTCCTGGTCCGCAGCTGTCCAAGTCTCTACTTCCCTTTCTGCAGCTCCAGTCAATTGTCCTAATACTACTGCAGCTCTTTGCTTCTCTGTCATAGGGTACATGTCCATTATGCTGCATATTTTTCGCTTGAACCCTGACAGGGTGTCTGGCTTACCACTATACTGAGGGAGCCACTTTGCTCCAGGCAAGTATGGGAGCGTCAGCGGTATTATCGGGGCCACCGGACCTGGTGAGGGGCCAGTGATTCTATCTTGCGCTGCAGCGCCGGCGGGTAAGTCACCGGAGCAGCCGCTCTGGGCCGCGCTGTCAGCTTGTGGCTGCGACATGTCTGTGCCCCCCCTAGTTAAGTGTGGCCTACCTTCTCCTGAAGGCTGCAGCTCTGGCAGGCACAGCGATGGGGAAGGACCTGCGTCGCCGGCACTCTGAAGCTCTCCACAAGACCTGCCGCTGCGTCAGCGTTGGGGGCGTGTCCGGGACTCCGCGCGCTTTCTGCAGGTACGCCCCTTCTCTTTGCGCTGTAGCGCTGTACTTTGGCAGGCAATGGCGGACAATTGGAGCCAAAATGCACAAAACAGCACAAACACAGTCCAATTAGGCACACAGGACTCACAAATTGTAAGCTTCGTATCCTGTTCGTGACGCCAAAGATATGAGTCGCACAACACCAGGGTTATGGGGTACTCGGCACCGAGCCCGTTCACTTCAATGGGGGAGATGTCACGGGTAGCGCAGTTCGGTCCGTTGCCCTGGGCGCTCATTCAAAGGGGAATATTTACAGGGGATTGTAGAAATAATTTGTGACGCCACCTGTGGTTTCTGATCGGATTGACCAGCGCTGCAGGGTGAATCTTCTGAGGGGATGTTACTGGGCAGCAAGATGATAAGTCTCCCACAGGTGAGACTGTTCCCTCAAAGTCTATGGCGGTGCAGGGTGCAAGCAATAAAGCAGTCACACACAAATCAGTCTCTTTCCATACCTTTACTGGTAGTATTTGCAGGTATGTCCCGGGAAGCTGCTCAGGGTGGAGGATGCACATCCAGGTAATCACTGTGTAGGTTTAAGGCCTCCTTTTCCTTTAATGTATGTGAGTCCTAACTTGCGTGAAGTCAAGTTTAACTCCTTCTCCTTTCTACACCCGGCTGATCTGGTGATGAGGTCTTTTGGTGGACAGAACAGTGTCCTTATGGCGGTACCTGCCAGACTCCCGTCTTCCTAACCCCGGTTACATATCAGCACCGAAGGGCCCCTCTGCGACCTAAAGTCCAGCAGGGATTCCGGTTTTCTCTCACTAGCCGTGAAGGTTCTAGCAATGCTTCAGACCCGGAGTCTGGTTAAGCAGAGTGGAGGCAGCTATTATTGCTATATTACCTCGATCACTCTTTCCTTTGGTCACCACTCGCCTGTTGTCCCACACACATCTCAACACGAGCACAGGCAGAGGTAGATCTCCGCTTCTCCTGAGGTAACTCCATACCGAGAACTTGTGTCAGCTCTTCCTGAGGTAACACCAACGACTCCCTAGCGTTCAGCTAGATTGTCTTTATTTCACTGCTGTCTCAAGGGCTCCCTCTGGTGGAACCAGGAAAAATGTCAAGTGTTGTGTGCTTATCAGGATTTTGTAATTACCTTTCCGTGCATCCTCCAGGGAACATGTGTACCAAGCGCAGCTGGGCTACACAATAGCATATACCAGGAACTCAACACAAGACCTGCCGTATATCAGGAACACAACTCAAGGTCTGCCATATACCGTAGACATGACATAAAACCTACTGGGTGTCAGGAACACCCCATAATATCTACCATACACAGGAAACAAAACATAAGACTTGCTATCTACCGGGACCAAACCAGAAACCTGTATTATTATGGGAACACTGTATAAGACATGCCATATACTGGAAAACCAAATATCATCTGACATAAACTGAGCACACCCCAAAACACCTGCTGTATACCAGTAATACAACTCAAGACCTACCATATACCAAGAACATCCCATAAGGCCTGCCTTATACCAGGAACACAACACAAGGCCTGTTATATACAGGGAACACAACTCAAGACCTCCCGTACAGCCGGAACATCCCATAACACCTGCCAATTAGCCTCGACATTCACAATTTGGCCTTTGTCAAAATTATTCAAATCTAGAAATGGTTGGGCAGATTTGCTAAAATCGTTATGCAGATTCAGTTTGGTTTGAAAAAAATTAGGTCTGAATCAAATCTGTCCCAACAAGAAATTTATTATGCTCTGAGATCTTTCCAGACTAGAAAGTATAATAAACAAAGGGACTGAAGTATAAAAAAAACCCCATTAAACTCACTTCTCCAAAGCCCACCATTCACCTGACCTGCTGTTACAGCTCCTTGCCTAGTCTTCTGCTCTCTTCAGGTCGGTCATTGGGTTGTCTTCTTTTCAAAAGAACCTTCTGGTCTACCTAGGAATCACAAGGGGCACGATGTGTATCGTAATACACATAATTTACGCAAATGATGTGCATCGCGACCCACGTGACTGCATGAGGATTTGGAACAAAGAGAAAACCAATCCAATGACCAATAGAAAGACCAGTACTAGGTAAATGTAGGACTGGGTAGGGAGCTAGAGTAGAAGGAAAGGTGAGGGGTGGGATTAGGTTAAAGATATTCACTCTAATAAAGGCTTTGTCAAGATTTTCCTATCAAGGTCATTGCTCTCACAATATTCATCTGTTATATCTATTTCTAACAATCCATCTTTATCACAAGCTATGAAAAAAGCATTGAAGTTGTCTGGTGCTGCATTCTAATGAGTGCCCTACAATCCGAAGGGTGTCTCTAGGCGGTGCTTAGCACTCCCTCTCTTGTACAGGTGACCACACACCTTCAACACCAGTTGGCCAAATGTCATTCACATAGACACCCAGTTCTGTAAAATTCTGAGGATTTGCTTGACTTTGCCGTAATGTGTATCTACCAAGATTAGAAGTCCAGTAATCCAGAATAAATCATAAAATATAGATATAACTTCCCATCGCTTGGGATCCCAATGAAATCCAGAGAACGGGGTTATAAAGAGTCCTGTTTGAATGGCACCTAGACCGAGCATGTGCACTGCCATACCATTTATTCTCAATGGGACTGCCGCAGATAGTTGAACGTTGCCCTCGGGTGGTCTTCACCACACCAATTAAGAGTGAATGGAGCGACAGTGCGCATGCTCCACCTACGATCCATTCAGTCTGGGTTCTTTAGAGCCCCATTCTTGAGATTGGTGGGTGCCCTGTCCAGAATTCTGACACTCAACGATCGAAAAGTTATACTCAATCGTATAGATAAGGGATAACTTCCAAACTTGGCACAACCCCGTTATGGTCTCTGTTCTACAGCTGACATAAAAAAGGTTAAAATACTACAGGGCAAATTAGCATCCCTGTACAAGTATATCTAGAGAGCAATTTTATGTAGTTTTTAAGATCCATAACGTTTTATTTAGTGTGCAGAGTTGTAGTTTTGTGGGTACTCTAATGGTGTACCAACGATATTTTTATTCTATTTTTCTTAGGGGGGGTATGCTGAAAAAATGGTAATTTTGGCATTTGGATTTTTTTCTTTTAGCACCGTTGGTAGACAACAGTAAATCCAGGTGCACATTAAGATAATATGCGTTTTTTATTATTTCGAAGTACCATACTTCTTCCTCGGGACAACAAAAAATATGACAATTGACAGGTTACAGCTATATACAGTATATGCTGGTGAGATTTCAAAATAATTGCCGTACCAAAAGAAAGACACATAATGTGTCAAAGTTCATCTCGGGCATATCGGTATTGCAAAAATGATTAAAGAATTAATAATGGTAATAAAAGGTTAAAAAATATATCAGTGCATATATTAGTCATAAAATGAGATGCATTAAAATTGGGAAAATAAAGATATAAATGTGCAGTTATGTGTTGTGGTGGTTTATTTAATCTATTAAAATAAATATAATATTGGAAATTTTCATTAGGGCTCGTGTGTGAGCAGGTTGCGGGATGCAGTGAAGGACAGGAGGCAGAGCAACGGTTAACAATTTTACTTAACAGGAGAATACTCCATGCAGGGAGGTAAACAGTTGAATGAGGGAATAAATGGTTCAACTTGCAAAGGATATGCAGAGATAAAAAACAAAGGATTGGGTGACAGCAGTCCTGTTGAATCAGGGAGGAAAGTCAGTAGTTCCTCAGACTGTAGATGCTGCTTGATAGTCAGTAGCGCCAACAACAGCTGGAGCGGTGCTTGTCCAAGAAGGTCCGGCTGGTAACGGTGGTCTGTCTTCTGGCGGCAGTGGTCGGTGTCCTGTACCTTCCACTGGGCACCTAGTCCATTATCTGAGGAGGCTGAGGCAGAGGAGTTCAAAGAACTATCCGGGTCTTCTGTAGACTGGCAAATATATACTGGCAGCCCAGGGTGTAAATGTCTGTCCCGTACTCGGTCTCTCTTAGGCGGCACGTGTGCTTTACTCACAGACACGGAGAATACGGCCCTTTGCTCCTTAACCCCTTACTGCCATCGGACGTACTATCCCGTCCATGGTACCTGGGCCCGTATGACCGGGGACGGGATAGTACGTCATAGGCGATCAGCTGCGCTCCTGAGGGGAGCGCAGCTAATCGCCGCCGGGTGTCAGCTGATTATCACAGCTGACACCCATGACTGTGTGTCAGGAGCGGTCACGGACCGCTCCTGGCACATTAACCCCTTACACACCGCGATCAAACATGATCGCGGTGTACTGGGGGCACAGGGGAGGATCGCGCAGGGTGGGGGCTCCCTGCGCGCCCCCATGAGACCCTCAGAGCAGCGCGATGTGATCGCGCTGTTCTGAGGGCTTCCTCCCTCCCAGGACCCGGATCCAAGATGGCGCCGGGGTCCTGGAGGGAGGCGGCTTCCTCAGTGCCTGCTGAGAGCAGGCACTGAGAAGCCTGCATCTATGCCTGTGCGATCGCTAGTGTGACAGAGTGCTGTGCACACTGTCACACCAGCGATCTGATAAAATACTGTGATGTCCCACCCTGGGACAAAGTAAAAAAGTTAAAAAAGTAAAAATAAACATGTGTAAAAAAAAAATCCAAAATAAATAAAAAAAAAAAAAAATATTCCCCAATAAATTCACTTCTTCCTGTAAATAAAAAAAAAAACAATAAAAGTACACATATTTGGTATCGCCGCGTCCGTAACGACCCCCCCTATAAAATTGTCCCACTAGTTAACCCCTTTAGTGAACCCCTTAAAAAAAAAAAAAAACGAAGCAAAAAATCAATGCTTTATCATCATACCGCCGAACAAAAAGTGGAATAACACGCGATCAAAAAGACCGATATAAAAAACATGGTACCGCTGAAAACGTCATCTTGTCCCGCAAAAAACAAGCCATCATAAAGCATCATCAGCGAAAAAATAAAAAAGTTATAGCTCGCAGAATAAAGCGATGCAAAAATAATTATTTTTTATATAAAATTGTTTTTATTCTATAAAAGCGCCAAAACATGAAAAAATGATATAAATGAGGTATCGCCATAATCGTACTGACTCGAAGAATAAAACTGCTTTATCAATTTTACCACACGCGGAACGGTATAAACGCCTCCCCAAAAGAAATTCATGAATTGCTGATTTTTGTTCATTCTAACCTCCCAAAAATCGAAATAAAAAGCGATCAAAAAATGTCACGTGCTCAAAAATGGTACCAATAAAAACGTCAACTCGTCCCGCAAAAAATAAGACCTCACATGACTCTGTGGGCCAAAATATGCAAAAATTATAGCTCTCAAAATGTGATGATGCAAAAACTATTTTTGCAATAAAAAGCGTCTTTTAGCGTGACAGCTGCCAATCATAAAAACCCGCTATAAATAGTAAATCAAACCCCCCTTTATCACCCCCTTAGTAAGGGAAAAATAATAAAATAAAAAAAAAGTATTTATTTCCATTTTCCCATTAGGGTTAGGGTTGCGGCTAAAGTTAGGGTTAGGGTTGGCGCTAAAGTTAGGATTAGGGTTAGGGTTGGGATTAGGGGTGTGTTAGGGTTAGGTTTGTGGTTAGGGTTGGGACTAGGGTTAGGGGTGTGTTGGGGTTAGGGTTAGAGTTAGAATTGGGGGGTTTCAGCTGTTTAGGCACATCAGGGGCTCTCCAAATGTGACATGGCGTCTGATCTCAATTCCAGCCAATTCTGCGTTGCAAAAGTCAAACGGTGCTCCTTCACTTCTCAGCTCTGCCATGCGTCCAAACAGTAGTTTATCCCCACATATGGGGTATCAGTGTACTCTGGACCCCAACAGTTATTGTGCAATTTGTCCTATTTCTTCTGCTACCCTTGGGAAAATAAAAAACTGGGGGCGAAAATATCATTTTTGTACAAAAAAAAATATTTTTTTGTTTTTACGGCTGTACATTATAAACTTCTGTGAAGCACTTGGGGCTTCATAGCGCTCACCACACATCTAGATAAGTTCCTTGTGGGGTCTATTTTCCAAAATGGGGTCACTTGTTGGGGATTTCCACTGTTTAGGCGCATCAGGGGCTCTCCAAATGCGACATGACGCCCCCAGACCATTCCATCAAAGTCTGCAATCCAAAACGTCACTACTTCCCTTCCGAGCCCCAACGTGTACCCATACAGTAGTTTTCTCCCACATATTGGATATCAGCGTACTCAGGACAAATTGGACAACAACTTTTGGGGTCCAATTTCTCCTGTTACCCTTGTAAAAATAAAATATTGGGGCAAAAAAATCATTTTTGCAAAAAAAAAAAGGATTTTTTATTTTTACGGCTGTGCGTTATAAACTTCTGTGAAGCACTTCGGGGTTCAAAGTGCTCACCACACATCTAGACAAGTTCCTTGTGGGGTCTATTTTCCAAAATGGGGTCACTTGTGGGGGGTTTCCACTGTTTAGGCGCATCAGGGGCTCTCCAAATGCGACATGACGCCCCGAGACCATTCCATCAAAGTCTGCAATCCAAAACGTCACTACTTCCCTTCCGAGCCCTGACGTGCGCCCATACAGTAGTTTTCTCCCACATATTGGGTATCAGCGTACTCAGGACAAATTGGACAACAACTTTTGGGTTCCAATTTCTTCTGTTACCCTTGTGAAAATAAAATATTGGGGGCGAAAAAATCATTTTTGTAAAAAAAAAAAAGATTTTTTATTTTTACGGCTGTACGTTATAAACTTCTGTGAAGCACTTCGGGGTTCAAAGTGCTCACCACACATCTAGATAAGTTCATTGTGGGGTCTATTTGCCAAAATGGGGTCACTTGTGGGGGGTTTCCACTGTTTAGGTGCATCAGGGGCTCTCCAAATGTGACATGATGCCCCCAGACCATTCCATCAAAGTCTGCAATCCAAAACGTCACTACTTCCCTTCCGAGCCCTGACGTGCGCCCATACAGTAGTTTTCTCCCACATATTGGGTATCAGCGTACTCAGGACAAATTGGACAACAACTTTTGGGTTCCAATTTCTTCTGTTACCCTTGTGAAAAATAAAATATTGGGGACGAAAAAATCATTTTTGTAAAAAAAAAAAGGATTTTTTATTTTACGGCTGTACGTTATAAACTTTAGTGAAACACCTGGGGGTTAAAAGTTCTCACCACACATCTAGATAAGTTCCTTGAGGGGTCTAGTTTCCAAAATGGCGTCATTTATGGGGGTTTCCACTGTTTAGGCAGATCAGGAGCTCTCCAAACACGACATGGCGTCCAGCCAATTCTGCGTTGAAAAAGTCAGACGGCGCTCCTTCCCTTCCAAACTCTGCCATGCACCCAAACAGTGGTTTACCCCCACATATGGGGTATCAGCGCACTCAGGACAAATTGCACAATAACTTTTGGAGTCTTGTTACCCTTGGAAAAATAAAAATTGGGGTGAAAAGATCATTTTTGTGGAAAAAATATGATTTTTAAATTTTACGGCTCTACGTTATAAACTTGTGTGAAGCACTTGGGGGTTCAAATTGCTCACCAAAGATCTAGAAAAGTTCCTTAGGGGGTCTAGTTTCCAAAATGGGGTCATTTGTGGGGGGTTTCCACTGTTTAGGCACATCAGGGGCTCTCCAAATGCAACATGGCATCCAATCTCAATTCCAGCCAATTTTGGTTGGAAAAAGTCAAATGGTGCTCCTTCCATTCCGAGCTCTGCCGTGCGCCCAAACAGTGGTTCCCACCCACATATGGGGTATCAGCGTACTCAGGACAAATTGGACAACAACTTATGTGGTCCAATTTCTCCTGTTACCCTTGAGAAAATAAAAAATTAGTGACTAAAATATAATTTTTGTGGGAAAAAAATAGGATTTTTTATTTTCATGCCCGGGCATTATAAACTTGTGTGAAGCACTTGGGGGTTCAAAGTGCTCACCAAAGATCTAGATAAGTTCCTTAGGGGGTATAGTTTCCAAAATGGGGTCACTTGTGGGGGGTTTCCACTGTTTAGGCTCATCTGGGGCACTGCAAACGGAACATGACCCCCATCAACGTCTGCATTCCAAAACGTTACTACTTCCTTTCCAAGCCCTGCCGTGCACCCAAACAATTTCCCCCCCCCACATATGGGGTATAAGCGTACTCAGGACAAATTGGACAACAACTTTTGGGGTCCAATTTCCTTGGGAAAATTCAAAAATTTGGGACTAAAAAATCATTTTTGTGGAAAATTGTTTTTTTTTTTTTTCACACCCAGGCATTATAAGCTTTTGTGAAACACTTGGGGGTTCAAAGTGCTCACAACAGATCTAGATAAGTACCTTAGGGGGTCTAGTTTCCAAAATGGTGTCACTTGTGGGGGTTTCCACTGTTTAGGTGCATCAGGGGCTCTCCAAACACGACATGGCGTCCAATCTCAATTCCAGCCAATTTTAGTTTGAAAAAGTCAAACGGCGCTCCTTCCCTTACGAGCTCTGCCGTGTGCCCAAACAGTGGTTTTCCCCCACATATTGGGTATTGGCGTACTCAGGAGAAATTGCATAACAACCTTATCTGTCCATTTTCTCCTTTTACCCTTGTGAAAATAAAAAAAAAGTTTGTAAAAGATCATTTTTGTGGCTAAAAAGTTAAATATTCATTTTTTCCTTCCACGTTGCTTTAGTTCCTGTGAAGCACCTGAAGGGTTAATAATCTTCTTGAATGTGGTTTTGAGTACCTTGAGGGGTGCAGTTTTTAGAATGGTGTCACTTTTGGGTATTTTCTGCCATATAGACCCCTCAAAGTGACTTCAAATGAGAGGTGGTCCCTAAAAAAAATGGCTTTGTAAATTTTGTTGTAAAAATGAGAAATCGCTGGTCAACTTTTAACCCTTATAACTTCCTAACAAAAAAAAATTTTGGTTCCAAAATTGTGCTGATGTAAAGTAGACATGTGGGAAATGTTATTTCTTAACTATTTTATGTGACATATTTCTCTGTTTTAAGGGAATAAAAATTCAAAGTTTGAAAATTGCAAAATTTTAAAAATTTTCGCCATATTTGCGTTTTTTTCAAAAATAAACGCAAGTTATATCGAAGAAATTTTACTTCTAACGTGAAGTACAATATGTCACGAGAAAACAATCTCAGAATCGCGAAGATCCGTTGAAGCGTTCCAGAGTTATAACCTCATAAAGAGACAGTGGTCAGAATTGTAAAAATTGGCCCGGTCATTAACGTGCAAACCACCCTTGGGGGTGAAGGGGTTAATAGTCACCGGGGGCACTTTAGCTATCCCCTTCAAGTCCCCGCTGGTGGTGGAGACCAACACAGGCAAGGCCGCAATGCTGTCAGGGTTCTGGTAGAGCGGTGTGGCAACGTCCGTCAGGGGAGGCAGAAGTGAACAGTCCTGCACCCTGCTCTGGCTCTTCGCTTACGTGCGGCACTCAGCTGAACAGGGCTCCCGTCTCGCTTCCTGTTACTGTGGCAGGCTCCAGCAGCATCCTGGCGCAGGGCCGGCCGTGTCTTGTCTCGGCCTGGCTGCGCACCTCAAGGAGCATGCTATGCCCGCACCTTGCCCCTCTCACGGCTGGCAGGAAACTGCCTGACGCTACACGCGTTTTCACTTTTAACTGAGCCCCAAGCTTCCGGGTCAGAGCACCGGTCTGGTTCCTCATTCTTTTCCCCGGGAAACATGGGATGCAGCTGCAGCAGTTCCGGACCCGGCTCAATACATGTGCTTGCAGCCTGGTCTTCCTCCTTACACAGGGCCGGCTCCAGGTTTTTATGGGCCCCGGGTGAAAGAGACTAAATGGGCCCCTTAAACACAGACCACGATTCATGATGCACAGATACGGCAGAGAAATATAGGTATAGTACAATGCAAACACTTCACTTCTTCCATTACATGAGTGATATCTATTGTATATTGTACAATAGCTCAGAAACTGCCAAATCCTCACAGCGCACAGTACAGACCGGACAGTACAGTCCTCCATACAATATTATGGGCACCATATAGTCCTCCATACAGTATTATGGGCCAAATATAATGCTCCATAAAGAATATGGACCCCAAATAATGCTCCATACAGGATACTGGTCCCCATACAATGCTCCATACTAAATATGGAGCTCTCCTCTGCACTGCGCTGCGTTCTGTGCTGTTACGGATCAGGAAAGGGTGCTGTGGAAAGACTACCCATCATTATCATCATTGCCTCCCCATCATCATTGCCTCCTCATCATCATTGCCTGCCCATCATCATCATCATTGCCTCCCCATTATCATCATCATCATTGCCTCCCCATCATCATCATCATTGCCTCCCCATTATCATCATCATCATTGCCTCCCTATCATCATCGTCTCCCCATCATAATTGCTTCCCCATCATCTTCGCCTCCCCATCATCTTCGCCTCCCCATCATCTTCGCCTCCCCATCATCTTCGCCTCCCCATCATCATCGCCTCCCCATCATCATCGTCTCCCCATCATCATTGCCTCCCCATCATCATCATCATTGCCTCCGGGCCCCGGCTCCTCACCACCATCACTGCCTCCCCCCACCACCATCACACATACAGCACCACATACAGACAGCACCGCAGCACTCTCTCACATACACACACACACACCTCACATCTCACCTGTCCGGCGTCCGCGCTCTCTCTGCCACAGCCGGCCGCTGAATGATGATGTCATTCAGCAGCACTGCTGTGAGAGGAAGCGCAGGCGCCCTGCAGGCGCCCCCTGGAGCCGAAGCTGCGGCAGCGGAGGCACGGGGAGAGGTGAGTATTGCGCCGGCTGCTGCCGGGGCCCTGAGCAAGCGGGGGGCCCAGTGTCGGCGTTGGTACCGCTCTCATCCGCTAACGGGCGCCGGGTGCCCGACGGTGAGTGGGCCCCCCCGCCTGCTCAGGGCCCCGGCACTTGCCTGGGTATGCCTGGTGCTGACGGCGGCCCTGTCCTTACACATGCACACAACCAATTTTCGCAGACAAGAGTATCTGTGGTTTTCACGGATAGCACTCGTACCTATGATATTCTATGGGGTTGTGCGCATGTCGGATTCCTTCCCCGGATGGAGTGATTCTTGGAAAAAAATTATCTGTTTTTGATACGTGTGTCGGCAATCAATCTGCAGTGCAAGTTTATGAGTTTGTGAAAAAAAATCGCTGTATGCTTATACCCCATATGTGGGGGTAAACCACTGTTTGGGCGCATGGCCGAGCTCGGAAGGGATAGGAGCACCGTTTGACATTTCAACGTGGAATTGGCTGGAATTGAGATCAGACACCATGTCACGTTTGGAGAGCCCCTGATGTGCCTAAACAGTGGAAACCCCTCAATTCTAACTCCAACCCTAACACCAGCACACCCCTAACCCTAATCCCAACCCTAACCCTAATTATAACACTAACCCTGATCCTAGCCCTAACCCTAACCGGAAAATGGAAATAAATACTTTTTTTAATTTTATTATTTTTCCCTAACTAAGGGGGTGATACAGGGGGGTTTGATTTACTATTTATAGCGGGTTTTTATATTGGGTTTTTATGATTGGCAGCTGTCACGCTAAAAGATGTTTTTTATTGCAAAAAATATTTTTTGCATCACCACATTTTGAAAGCTATAATTTTTCCATATTTTCGCCCAGAGTCATGTGAGGTCTTATTTTTTGCGGGACAAGTTGACGTCTTTATTGGTACCATTTTTGGGCAGATGACATTTTTTGATCGCTTTTTATTACGATTTTTGGGAGGCAGAATGAACAAAAACCAGCAATTTATGATTTTCTTTTGGGGGGGCATTTATACAGTTCTGCGTGTGGCAAAATTGATAAAGTAATTTTATTCTTCGGGTTAGTACAATTACAGCTATACCTCATTTGTATCTTTTTTTATGTTTTGGCGCTTTTATACAATAAAAACTATTTTATATAAAAAATAATTATTTTTGCATCGCTTTATTCTGCGAGCTACAACTTTTTTATTTTTTCGCTGATGATGCTGTATGGCAGCTTTTTTTTTGCAGGACAAGATGGTGTTTTCAGCAGTACCATGTTTATTTATATACGTCTTTTTGATTGTGTGTTATTCCACTTTTTGTTTGGCAGTATAATGATAAAGAATTGTTTTTTTGCATTGTATTTTTTTATTTTTTTTAAAGGGTTCACTAAAGGGGTTAACTAGTGGGACAGTTTTATAGGGCGGGTCGTTACGGACGCGTTGATACTAAATATGTCTACTTTTATTGCTTTTTTTTCATTTACATAATAATGTGTTTATTGAGGAAATTATATATATATATTTTTTTTTTATTTATTTAGGGATTTTTAAAAGAATATTTTTACACATGTTTATTTTATTTTTTTTACATTTTTACATTGTCCCAGGGTGGGACATGACTATATAGTGTCAGATCGCTGATCTGACAGTTTGCAGAGCACTCTGTCAGATCAGCGATCTGACAGGCAGTGCAAGGGCTTGCAGGCACCTGCTCTCAGCAGGCACTGACAAGCCACCTCCCTGCAGGACCCGGAAGGACCCCCGCGGCCACCTTTAAGGGAGGAGGCCCTCGGAACAATGCAATCACATCGCGCTGTTCTGAGGGTCTCAGGGAAGCAGGCAGGGAGCCCCCTCCCTGCGCAATGCTTCCCTATGCCGCCGAAACACTGCTATCATGTTTGATCGCAGTGTGCCAGGGTTTAAAGTGCCATGAATGGTCCGTGACTGCGCCTGTCACTTAGTGCCGGGTGTCAGCTGTGAGAATCAGCTGACACCCGGCCGCAATCAGCCGCGCTTCCCCAGTGAGCGCGGCTTATCCTGTATGACGTAGTATTCCGTCCATGGGAATTAAGTCCCAGTTCACATGGACGGAATAGTATGTCAGATGGAAGAAAGGGGTTAAAGTGTTACATTTCAAGTTTTACAGTGACTGTGCGTCTACTCATTCACTTCAGGAGCCTTAAAGTCCCCGGTATGAAGAGGTAAGTATGTGCCACAGAATACGGAGTGTTTCTGTGAAAGGAGGACAGGGTTCAGGTGCTGCAGTATCCTTGGTCATGACTACAGCCCTGGCCGACCTTTACAACTGCATGTCAACATCTGCGCCTGTATCACGATTTGGTTAATTTTTGGGGGAAGAAAATTATCCTCTTCCCATAATATCGACATCTACTATTACGTTTTGTGCTAATTTTCATCTTTTGTACTGTACTCCGCAGGAAGCTTTTCTCCATAGAATGTGCTCACAGACTGTAAATATTCCACAATTGTGTTCTTCTAACAGCCTCACAAATTACAGTATTCCCGTCTTCTGCGTAACTTTGTCAGACCCTTCACTTTAGGCTAGAAATGTCTTTGATCGGCCATTTTTGCTGAGATTGGGTTATGGATAATTATCCTGAAAATTGACACCGGAGCCGTTATTGTAAATGTCCATTTTCAAGGTATAAGGGCAGCAAGGAACTTTGAAGATAAGGATAAAAATTAATCTCTTTGTAGACGGCAATTACATAGGATCATATTTACAGTGAAGGGAATGACGTGTCAAGACCACAGGCTGATATACCACCTATTCCGATTTCAACTTGTGTAAAATATATAATATACTGTATACAGAAAAAACTACAACTCCCAACATAATCTCACCACAGAACATGGAGATAATCCAATTCTACTCTTCAATATACATAGAACACTACAACGCTCAACATTACCCGACCACTTGACATGGTTAAGACCCCCTTCACACTTCCTAGTGATTAATAGTTAGGGAAGAGGCCATGGATATTGGCCCCCATCCCAGACTAATAACATCAGCCCTTAGCGGTCCTAGGAATAGCACATCAATAAGATACGCCAAATCTGGGGCTTAGCTTCACTCTTCCTTCTTGCCCTGGTACGGTGGCATGTGGGGTAATAGGGTTGGGGTTGATGTCAGCTGTGGGGCTTCTTATAGACGCCTCTCCATTACTAACCCCTGTCTTAAGGTCAGCGGCCATAAAACAGCTGAAATCAACCCCAACTCTATTACACCACTTACCACCGCACCAGGGCATGTGAGAAGAGCGAGACTAAGCGCCATATTTGGTGCATCTTATTGATGAGTCATTTCTGAGGCCACTGAGGGATGATGTTATTAGCCTGGGAGGGGGGCAAAATCCATGGCCCCTTCCCTGGATATTAATATCAGCCCACAGCTGTCTGTTTAGCCTTTGCTGTTAGAATTTATAGGGAGACCTTACATAATTTTTTTTTTCTGGGGTCCCCCTGTAAAATAACCAGTAAAGGCTAAGCAAACAGTTGATGTCACGCGGTCTTATGATATGTGTACGATGTCAGTAAACTATTCTTAAAAGAACAACACTCTATACAACATATAGATTAGCAACATCAGCATGTAAATATAGAATAGATTTACCTGACACGATATCCGTTGAACTCAGGGTTAATCTTGAGGACTTGATACACAGTCACAGGAAAGAGGAGGACCGGGGGTCTAACCTGACCCTAAACTGGGGTCCTAACTAATCCCTCACCTTGGAGGTACTGATAATGGTTCAGAGGTCCAAGTCTCCAGCCTAACCCTGTCTCCTATCAGTCCCTGAACCCTGTAATCAGTCCTAAGAAGGATTCTGATTACCACCAAAGGGATATGGGCTGATCTCTGCTAAATACACAGATTAGACATATAAGACAGACTGGAGAAAACACAGACTTGCATACACACTCAAACACAGAAGGAACATAAATGATCTGGGATATTAAACTCTAAGCAAGGTGAGCTTAAAACAACTAAGGAGCTCTTTAACTTAAGTCTATACAGATACAATCCTATCTGTGGTCTGCATGAAGAATTTCACTGGCAACTCCCAAAACAGAAAACCAGAGATTTAAAGGAAACCAATCAACAAATAATTAATTGCAGCCGGGAGAAACTGAACCCAGTCCCAGAACTGAGCACAGACAGAATTAACTCCCTAACTGCCAAACACAAAGAAACAGCAACTCAGCTGTGAGAAGTCAGAATGTGCAACCGCGACGATCTTCGTGGCGATGCACACATGACAGTTGAGAGCGGTTATTAATCTATTTATCATGTTTCTCATCGCTGTTTATATCTTTGTACATCTTTAATACCTGCATTTTATTCCATACCTGCCACACTGACAGCACACTGATGACACAGACACACGGATAAGGACAGCACACGGACGCATGGATGGCTCATGGACTCGGACCATTTATCTCACTAGTACTGATTTTTCCTGTACTGGAATGACCAGGACGTGTGGGGCCTAAGGCATAGTACTACTACTTCTGACATGACCCAACCACTAGACACAACCATAATAGAACTTTTTTATATACAAAACTACTGAACATGACCATAACATAAATTTTATTATACCCTATGCAAGCAAAACACTGCAACATCCAACATGATCTGACAACTGGAAATGAGTATTACCAATATACTCCTAAATTACATGTAGAACACTACAACTCCCACCATGACCCTTATCTGCATATACATATTATTCTCTATATGTAGAATATCACAACTCCTAATGTGATCCAACCACTGGACATGACCATAATACAAATATAATATATTCTATACCGAGAACACTACAACCATCAACATGTTCAAAAAACTGAACATGAACTGAACACTAGCTCACCTCACCCCCACCTTCTCCCTAATTAATTGGCAGAAGTTAAGATAGAAATGAACTCTAGTCCATGACAAGAGAACATGTCCTGCCCAAAGATGCACTAAATTCACTAAGAGGCCCATAACATAAATTTAGTGCATCTTGTTCCAGCGTACTCTCCCTCAAGACAAAACACTGATCTTGATTAAAACTACTCTTGAGACCTGTGTCTCAACTGGCAGAATAGCTGCATACTGGTGAACTTCTGGAGTGGACTTAGGCTGGAGAAAAAAAAATCTTTTGCCCTCAGTCTGCCGAACAGAAGACTTATTTCTTCTGATTTCACATGCCTTATCCTCAGCTCACTGAGGTATGTGGGCTTACGCAATATGCTTTGCCTAACTACGGACAAAGCCGAAAAATAGAAGTGTCATGCACCGACACACGTACTTCCGGCTCATGTACCGGAACTACATTTGCCAGCACATGCGCACTTTTGTTTTTCGGCTTTTCCCGCAGTTGGGCAAAGCAAACTGCGCAGGCGCAAAATGCAATATTTATGAGCAGGAGCGAGATGTCGCATGGCGATGGGGATCATTATCATTGGGAGGGATGCAGAAGCCCGAAACCACGCCCATCGGACCGGACTGAGAAGATTACCATACAGTGCGGAGAAATTTAAAAAAGGTTTTCGGAAGTATACAAGGGGAGTATAGGGCTTATATAAGGATTTAGGGAATTCAGCGCAGACGCTGAATAAGGGGATATTTTTAGCTGCTATGTCACAAAACTGGTGACAGGTTCCCTTTAAGGTGTTTTACAAGAGAATTCTGGCATAAACACCATCAAGAAATCACCTTCTTAATAATAAATAGCTAAAAATTAAAAACCCCACAAGTGGATACTGTTGTACAGTTAAGGAAATTGACTGCCGCCATCATTATTAAAGTTTTATTATCAAAAAGCATACCTTTAATAAATACCAAGAAAGAAAAAAACAATGGCATTTACCGGTCCTATTAAAATCTAATGCTTTTATTCAAGACATCGCGTTTAAAACTAACCGCAGGGGAGAGTGAGGCGCATAGGACGGACAACAGTCATTTAGCACCTGTCTGTGTTTTATCGGGTTCTGGGTGTCCAATAATTCCATGTGGATCCCTCCAGGATCACATAGTTATTTCTTGTGCACAGTATTCAGTGGGACCATACACTTGTCACTAATAGGAGACAATACCGGAAGATCGAAAGCCATTTCCTTTAATCTTTCTTGGTTTATCTATAGGACCACATCGATGGTCGGCAGTGTCAGTCACCCCCTGTATGTGTGCCAGACATATCTTTTGGAGAGATAATGAAGGTTATCACAGTGTGATTGTGAATCATTTTATTTCACACGCCATCACTTCCCCATACAGACTACCTAATTGTCAGATCCTATTACGTCCGGAGCGAGTCTCTGACGCCCATATGAGGGGAAACACTATACCCTATTAAACCAAGAAATACTGAGAATGTGGAATTACCATGGATGGCTCTGAAGGATAAGATCTATTTAGTTGTGGGGACTTTGCTGGCTTAGAATCTAGAATTTCTCTTTTTAGTTGTATCACAATGGATAAAGAGTAGAGTAATATTTTGTTTAATGTTTTATATATCAATTTTGAGCTATATTATGTCCTTTTCTTTATTCCTATACATAGAAACCATCAATCCCATAGCTTCCAGCTGTCATGAATCCAGCGGGACTGTCCCGATTTGGGGGGAGGTGTCCCGCTGTTCCGGGAGGTAAGGGCTATGTTCCGACTTCCACTCACTTTGTGTGATGTCGTCTCTCCTGCATTCTTTATTGCTCCTTAGATCCTTCTCCCCGGGGAGCCATGCCAGCATCTCCCTACATATATACATTAAATTAAATAACTTATTTTTTCCTTTTCTTGAGATCTGATCTCACAGGATTCGAACACCCAACCTGCAACATTGGAAGCAGCAGCAAAATTATTTATCAGCCACAGGCCGTATTGACAAGTATAACAAAATTTTCTATCCTTGAATGTCCTCTGTATTCTCCTAAATACAGGTAGATTGTACTGATGCATAGAGATACATCTCTATAAACCAGTACATTTTTATGTACCTGTATTTTAGAGGGAAAATAAAGTCAGATTTTTTTCTTCCTTTAAAATTACAAAAAAAGATTAAAAACAGTTAAAATGACTATTTAATGCACTTCTTTTAAAAAAATAAACAACAAATAACAGACATATTTATTGTATATATAATTATAACAACCCGTACAACACATCCCTGACATCCTATATTTTAAGCGTCAAACCCATTGACTGTTATAGAAATTAATATTGCTTAACTATAATGGGGCCTTTTGGTTTCATTTAAAGTGTGCAGCATTTGGTGGATACCCCAATAGAAGCAAAGCAGACCCCATTAAAAAGGGATACGTATGACGGCTTTTACATCCGACATGCAACAAATACAGTTTGAAACAAAATTAATGGTGGTTCTGGTGCCTTATTCCTGTATGAATAGTTGTTCTAGTAATGTATTCATGTACTGATGGTGTCTCTGGTCTTGTATTCCTGTACTGATGGAGATTGTGGTGACATCTTCATGTAGTAATGGTTGTTCTTGTGCTGTATTCATGCAGTATTGATGGCTCTGGTGATGTAATCACATAATTATGATGGTACTGGTGCTGTATTCATCACCAGAACCATTATCAGTACATGAAAACAAAACCAAAATCATCATCAGTATATGAATATTTCGCCATAGCCATCAACAATACATAAAAACAGCACCAAAACCATGATCTGTAAATTAATAGGTCAGTAGAACCACCATCAGTACTGGAACATTACCAGAATCACCATTAATAGATAAATGCATCACCAGAACCACTATCAGTACATTAAAGCATCAGCAGAATCTCCATTAGTATATGAATACAATACAAGAACCACTGTCAGAAAATAAATACTATACCATCATCAGTACATAAATACAACACCAGAACTACCATCAGTACACGAATACACCACCAGCAGTACATGAATACATCACCAAGTTTAGTACAGTAATCAGTTGTAATGTCAAGTCAGGCCCATATGCATTTGCATCTCATGAACCTACAACTCCCAGTACGTCTTTAACAATAGTAAGCAGATGCTGGGAGTTTTTGTTATAAGTCATTATCAGACTGTGGAACATACAGGAACCACAGTACTGATGAGATACTGATAGTAAGTATCAACAAGTAAACATTTACATCCAGGTAACTTAAAGGTGACATTTTCTCTGATTGAGTAGTTTATTTCTTTTCATCTGCATTTTGTTCAAATGTCATGGTGACTTGTCACATCCACAGGTCTTCTCTGCAGATTTCTCTCTTCTCCAGTCTTCTGTAGCCCACCCCCACACGAGGGCCTTAAAAATAACAGTGTTATTAAAATGCCCTCTGTACAAAAATATCTGTCCATATTATGATCTAAATAAGCCTCCTAAGGTAGATGGCCTCTACACTGTCTGCCCTTATGAGTTACACTGGCCATACTGTCTGCATTAATGAGGTATAACCTTTCCACTGTCTGCCATTATCAGCTATATTCGCCACAACATATACAACTGTGAACCACAGTCTATACCATGGCTGTCCCCTCTTCAATGTTTTCCCTTACACTCTCTATATCTCCACACTGCCCCTCATCATGCTAACATCTCTCCATACTGTGCCCTAATTTCACGCAGCCTCTTCTACATATTCATACTGTGTCACTTTTTCACATGATGTCCTCATCGTGCCCACCATGTTGTCCTCTCCAAACTGTACCCCCTCCTTATACTGTCCTCCTATACAGTATGATGGTCACCACAGCCGCCTATACAGTATAATATCCACAACAGACCCCAATATACACTATGATGTCCGTTACAGCCACCCATGCAGTATGGTGTTCACCACAGACCCCCATTATATAGTATGATGGTCCCCATAGCACCCCATACGGTATTATGGCCCTCAAACACTATGCTGTATAATAGCCCTAAAGCCCCTTATGTACAGTATACCCACAGCTGCCTATACAGTATGGTCACCACAGCCACCTATATAAGGCTCCAACAGCACCCAATACAATATGGTCACCCTCTTGTTATGTGTCCACAGCTCCTCTTACAATGTCCCCATAGTCAACCCTCTTGTAATGTTCCCATAGCCAGTCCCCACTTTTAATGTCCCCCTGCTGCGCGCTGTCTGTTCCCGCCAAGTCTGCCCGTTTCTGCACGTGCTGCGGCTGTAAACACTTAGCCACACCCCCTGCTTCCGCTTGCAAAGATTGGTCCGGTCTCTTAAGCTTTCACCCAGACAACAGAGGAGACAGCCCTGACAGTTCCGGACCCGCACAAAACAGGTACCCGCGGCACGGTCCTTCTTCTTACACTCCCCTCTTCTTTTGCTTGCCATTCCACAGGAGAGAGTTCTTGCAGTAAACATTGACATTCCTCCATCTCCTGGATGATTCGCTGCCAAATAAATTGGTCTTGTTCATATTGGTTGGGTGGTATTCCTGCTGTTGTCCGTTCTGTGCTGCGTAAGTCAGGTTGAGTAGTGGAGATGGGTTGAGTAGTGGAGTAGTTGAGTAGTGGAGTCAGGTTGAGTAGTGGAGTCAGGCTGCGTGGGCGAGGAAGGGGATGCTCCCTGGTTCAATGGAACAGCCAGTTCGGGAGCTTCAAGTTCCTGTTCCTCTTCTGGGTTGATGGTCAGCGGGTCGGAGAATTCTTCCTCATCATAGTCGAAAGCTGTGGAGGGGAGCGTTTCGGGAACAGCTTGTGTTCTCTCTATTGGATCGGGGTCTCGTGACAAGCAAGGACATAACATGTTCCGATTAACTACTCGAGTGGGAGCGCCTTTTTCCCCCTTAGGTTGAACCTCATAGACGGGACCTTCAGATCCGATCCTGCGTTTCACCTGATACGGGGTCTTTTCCCACCTATACTCCAATTTGCCTCGACATAAAAGCTGTCACTCGCAGGGGAGTCACTTCATGATGTTCAAGTTCCCGGAACTTGGTCTGCACAAGCCAATGTAGGGTCTGCAACTGGTGATGATGTTCACGGACCCAGGTGGACACCCCCGTCCGTGGGTAGTCCTCCTCTGGATCCAATTCCAGCTCAGTGATCTCTCGCCCCTTCCGGCCGAACAGTAGGTTGTAGGGTGTATATCCAGTTGTACTGTGCACCCGATTGTTGTACACCCAGACTAATTCAGCCACAAACTCGGGCCAGCAAACTTTTCGGTCTTCCTCCAGGGTACTCAGCATCTGAATCAGTGTCTGATTAAAATGCTTGCAGGCCCCATTCCCTTGGGGATGGTAGGGCATCGTCCTGCATTTCTCAATCCGATACAGGTGATGCAATTCTTCCATAACCCGTCCTTGGAAACAGGCGCCTTGGTCAGAATGAATTCTCTTCGGACAACCGTACACTCGGATGAAGTCTCTGCAAATGGCCTGTGCTGCCGACTCAGCAGTTTGATCCTGGGTTGGAGTCAACACCGCAAATTTTGTGAAGTGATCTGTCACCATCAGACAGTGTTCATACCCAAGGTGGGCTGGGCCTACAGTCAAGTAGTCAATCATCAACACCTCTAGAGGAGCAGAAGTCACGATGGTTTGCGTAGGTGCCCTGGGTTCTGGAGGCTTCGCTAGCTTGCAGTTCATGCATTGTCGAAAAGCTTCATCTACTGCCGCTTTCAGTCGAGGATGGTAGACCAACTTCTGTAGCCACTGGAATGTCTTTTCCGGGCTGAAGTGAGCTCCCTCTCATGAGGTTCTGTGGCCACCTCACGCAGCAACTTTTCCGGGAGTACCACCTGCCAGGTGACCCCCACCGCTCGTGCCAACTGTACCTTCCTATACAGCAGGCCATCTTCCAACTGAAGCCTCACCCACTGCCGAAGAATCTGTAGAGCTCCCGGGGACAGGGCATCTCTCTCTCTTGAACTAGGGAGTTGTCTTAAGGCTACCCATTGCCTCATCTGAGCGAGTTCCCCATCTTCCTGATGAAGCCGTACCCAGTCGTCACGGGTTCGCCCAAGTGTGTGTTCTCTGGACGTCTCCCCGATCTGTCCCTGCGTTGCCGCCACCGTCTGGGCGGAGTTACGAAACTCAGTGTTCTCTGCTCCTCTCCAATAGAGGATCTTTTATCAGTACTTGGCCATGCAGACCACCCATCTCTGCTGTAGGGCCCCTAATTTTGCATTTTCAAGATGAGCCAGAGGACTGTTATCGGTGCGCACCAAGACTTCGGACCCTGACAGGTACTCAGCAAACTTCTCAGTCATTGCCCACACCAACGCCAGTAGTTCCAGATTGAAAGAACTGTAGTTATCTGGGTTCCGTTCGGAGTCATGGAGGGACTAACTCGCATACACAATCACTCGCTCTTTCTTCTCGTCTTGCATTTGTGATAATACCGCTCCTAGTCCATGCAGACTTCCATCAGTGTGAAGGATGAAAGGTTGAGAGAAGTCTGCATAGGCCAGTATGGGTGCCTCAGTCAGGGCCATCTTCAGGGCATGGAAAGCTTCTTCCTGACTATCTCTGTTATGATTTGGTAGCTGAGGAGAGCAGGCAAAAAAGGAAATACACCAGAGAGGTTGGAATCTATGGGATTGCAGTACCCTGACTAACCACCACAACTAAAGGCAGCCGTGGAGCGTACCTACGTTGGTCCTAGACGCCTCGTCACAGCCTGAGAAGCTAACTATACCTAAAGACAGAAAGAGGAAAACTATCTGCCCCGGAGCAGATCCCCAAAGAACATAGAAAGCCCCCAAACATGTAATGGCGGTTAGACAAGAGGAAATACAGACACAGACAGAAAATAGTATGAGCAAACGTTGGGGCCCAAACTTCCTAAATAGAAAAGGATAGGAAGGACACTTGTGTCGACCCGCCACCACAATTGTGGGTTACCAGGGCAATGGGGTACTCAGAGCCGAGCCCATGGAAGTCTATGGGGTTTGTCACAGGTAGCAGTGGCTCGGTCTGTGGCCCTAGCGGTCTGGCGTATGTTGGGGGAATATTTACAGGGGATAGATATATTTACAGTTCGTGACGCCACCTGTAGTCTTCTGGTAATTTATACCAGCGCTGCTGTAGAGCTCTGAGGGGATGGTGAGGCAGCTAGATGTCGGGTCCCCTACAGGTGGGACTCTTCCCTCAGGTCGGTAGTTAAAGCAGGGTTGTGCAGGCATGCAAGTAAATAACTCAGTCTCACACGGTCAGCGTCTTTCCATACCTTTACCTGTAAGATGGCAAGGCAGGTCCCAGGGAGGCTGATCCAAGGAGAATGTATTTCGAGATAGCAGCTGGACAAGTTAGGGGCCTCCTTTACTTTCACAACGATGAGTACAACCAGCATAAAGCGTAGTTCCCTCTATAACTCCAGCTATTCCAAAGCTGTACTGCCCAGTCAGTTTTGTGGTCGGAGCCTTCCTGTGAGAGAGCTGAGTTCCTATTCTTGCTGATCAGGCTCAAGGTTCTCACTCCCCTGACCCCAGTTACGTACGACTATTTAGGGGCTGCTTTCCGCTACCTAAGGTCCGGTAAGCCTCTGGGTTTCCTACCACCATGCATGAAGCTATGGTGATGCTTCGGTCTCCAGTGACCGGTAACAACGTGCAGGACTTCTCCAATCCTATTGCACTCAGAATTTCTACCACTGTGCCTTTCGCCTTGTCCTCGCTGGTAGCATAAGCATTTCTCACTTCACAGGTTAACAAAGTCAGTCCCTTACTTAATTCCTTTCTTGAGCTTGTTGCCAGACTCTCAGTAATCTTCCAGGCAGGAGCACGTCTCTGAACCTTCACCGTCCTTGGACAGGAGACTGAAGTATATCTGCAACTCACTTCTTTCTTCTTAATAAATGTCTCAGTCTGTCTTCTAGTGGGGCACAGCTCTGACCAGGCTGAGGTGATCTGGCTCACCTGTACTGGCCTCCACTTGCTGAACTGCACACAGACTGCACTTAGCTCTGCTGCTGACTGACTCACTGAATGACTGAACTCGACTCCCCTCCTCACACTGCACACTCCTGACTGTGACTAGACTTTATATACCTGTGGGCGTGTCTAAGTGTGTGTGTTTGAAATGAATGTTCATTGAGCATTAAACTGCTATCTCTCCACACATCCTCCAGGGTACTGCGTGTGCCTTCACACCAGGGCTACACATTCCCCCATGGTAAATGACAGCACTCCCGGGCTGTAAAATACAAAGAGACAATTTTGTTTATGCATTAAACATCAACATTAAACATTAATTCGTCCCATCCGGGAGGTAAGGATTTCTTGAACGTTGCGAACAAAACATTATATATAGAAAAGTACAAATATTAAATAACATTTTCATATAAATAGACAATATGCTTGTGAAGGACCCGCACCAAACCTTCAACGTGGGTCCTGGGTGGGCTGCAGGACATCCGAATGCAGACCTCACTTAGTGCCACACCACACGGGTTTTGTATTCAGAGGTAATTGTGCTGGTTTTATGTAAAACCAAGATTAGGCACCGAAGCGCAACTATATACAGATAAGTTCTGGGCTGGCACAGTCCTCAACCTCGAAGTCCATTGTAAAACAAAGACACATTATATCAAATCACATCATAATAAAGTGCAAAAAACTTTTTATCTGATTACCCAGCCGGGCATTCTATTTTTGGCAATATAATATACGTTATATACACATTTAACTTGTGCAAAACATTTTCACTTTTATAAAACTTATGTACATCTTCTTAGTTGCGGTAAACCCTGTCTGGGTCCTACCGTTCTTCACATTCTCTTGACTTCAATGACATCTTCCACCCGGGGGCTGGAACAATGCGATGGTCCCACAGGACCGTTCCTATTCCTGGGCCCAGTGCCCAGCACCAAGATCATCGACTCCACCATCGGGGTCTGTGTGGCTGGTGTGCACTGGGCTGGTGGGGACGTCGGGGGTTCCAGCAGGGTGTCATCATCGCTGGTTACCTGCAGGGCCGGTTCACTCCGGTCCTCTAGGCCGCAGGGCCCGTCCTCCTCTGGGGACGCTGCTGCAGCATAAGATACTAGGCAAAAAGCAGGCTTTTGTAGTGGCTCAATTGAGATCGCATCAGACTCTTGCGATGTAGATTGGGTCGCCGATTGCGATGCAGAGTAGATCACGATTGCGATACGGAGGTGTACGCAGGGGGCGATGCCGATGCATAATGCTGGTGTGATGCAGAGCAGGAAGCAGGTGTGCGCAATGGCTCAGTTGGGGACGCACTAACCTGCTGCTGTTGCTGCTCCATCATTGACGGCTGAGTCCCCGATGGTGTCCCTACCGGGGTTCGATCATCTGCTGCGGCCTCCTGGCCGGGCGGGCGTTCCGGAACTGGCGGTACCTCCTCAACCTCCTTCGCCTCCACCGCTTCACCGGTGGGATCAGGATTGGTACTTTCGGGGGCAGCCTCCGGTTGCTCCTTTGCCTTGGGCAGCAGAAGTTTTGGTAACTCCAGACGTAGGGGATCATCGAAGGGAGAAACACCGCGTCCCACAGCCGCCGCTGCTCCAGGGCACGCCGGCGTCTCTCGATCTCTTCAAATCCAGGTTGTGGCAAAATCATCTTTCTTAGTCGTGCATTTTCCTCTTTAACTTCCAGCAATGCTTGCTGCAGGTGCAGGACCACGGATGACTCCGGTGCTGGTGGCAGCTTGGCTGGGGCACGGGGCCTGCCTTCCTCCGCTTCCCTGCTCGGCTGCACACGTCCTGCTTCCATGATGTTCCAGAAGATTCTTTCTTCTTCTACCAGAGACATCCGGTCTCTTCCGTGGAGGCGGGGTTTGCGTCTCCTCCTCCTCGCAGGGAAGGTGAAGAGGAGGCGGACCTCCTTTGCTGTAGGGCAGGATCGCATGTTGTAATAGCACTTTGAGAGGGCAGGCATTTTCTTCGCGCCACAGGGGGGTACACGCCCACGAAGGTACGCCCACCTTCTTCTCCAGCGCCTGAGGGCGCGAATATGGCGACAAAGATGGCGATTTTGGCGCCAAAAGTGCAAACAGTCCTTTTTCACAAAAACAACTCCATAGGCACACAGGGCTCGCAATTTTGCGAGTTTCGCATCCTGTTCGTGACGCCAAAGTTTTGTGTCGACCCGCCACCACAATTGTGGGTTACCAGGGCAATGGGGTACTCAGAGCCGAGCCCATGGAAGTCTATGGGGTTTGTCACAGGTAGCGGTGGCTCGGTCTGTGGCCCTAGCGGTCTGGCGTATGTTGGGGGAATATTTACAGGGGATAGATATATTTACAGTTCGTGACGCCACCTGTAGTCTTCTGGTAATTTATACCAGCGCTGCTGTAGAGCTCTGAGGGGATGGTGAGGCAGCTAGATGTCGGGTCCCCTACAGGTGGGACTCTTCCCTCAGGTCGGTAGTTAAAGCAGGGTTGTGCAGGCATGCAAGTAAATAACTCAGTCTCACACGGTCAGCGTCTTTCCATACCTTTACCTGTAAGATGGCAAGGCAGGTCCCAGGGAGGCTGATCCAAGGAGAATGTATTTCGAGATAGCAGCTGGACAGTTAGGGGCCTCCTTTACTTTCACAACGATGAGTACAACCAGCATAAAGCGTAGTTCCCTCTATAACTCCAGCTATTCCAAAGCTGTACTGCCCAGTCAGTTTTGTGGTCGGAGCCTTCCTGTGAGAGAGCTGAGTTCTATTCTTGCTGATCAGGCTCAAGGTTCTCACTCCCCTGACCCCAGTTACGTACCGACTATTTAGGGGCTGCTTTCCGCTACTAAGGTCGGTAAGCCTCTGGGTTTCCTACCACCATGCATGAAGCTATGGTGATGTTCGGTCTCCAGTGACCGGTAACAACGTGCAGGACTTCTCCAATCCTATTGCACTCAGAATTTCTACCACTGTGCCTTTCGCCTTGTCCTCGCTGGTAGCATAAGCATTTCTCACTTCACAGGTTAACAAAGTCAGTCCCTTACTTAATTCCTTTCTTGAGCTTGTTGCCAGACTCTCAGTAATCTTCCAGGCAGGAGCACGTCTCTGAACCTTCACCGTCCTTGGGACAGGAGACTGAAGTATATCTGCAACTCACTTCTTTCTTCTTAATAAATGTCTCAGTCTGTCTTCTAGTGGGGCACAGCTCTGACCAGGCTGAGGTGATCTGGCTCACCTGTACTGGCCTCCACTTGCTGAACTGCACACAGACTGCACTTAGCTCTGCTGCTGACTGACTCACTGAATGACTGAACTCGACTCCCCTCTCACACTGCACACTCCCTGACTGTGACTAGACTTTATATACCTGTGGCGTGTCTAAGTGTGTGTGTTGAAATGAATGTTCATTGAGCATTAAACTGCTATCTCTCCACACATCCTCCAGGGTACTGCGTGTGCCTTCACACCAGGGCTACAACACTTACTGCAATCCCAAAAAACCCTGAAAAGTACCAACTCTACTAATTACAAAACACCTGAGATCACACGACCCTTACCACCTAAATTAGTTCTCTGGTGTAACAAAAACTAAACAGCAGCCACTGAAAAAACTGGAAAAGGCAAATGAACAAACAACAGTGGCCGAACTAAACTGAGAGGAGCACAAGCCCCCGGAGGGGACCCGGCAGACCCCACAGAAGTGCAGGACAAAATGCAAAAAGCAAGCACAAAAAACTAAAAGAAGAAAATGTCTTATCTGTTAGCAGAAGATGCAGGCACGAAACAGCAAGCTACAAAATGAACAGGAATCAAAGATGAGACCAGAACAATTGATCACGGCAACCCTGATGGGAGGGAACCTCCCTTATATAAGACCAGTCAGTAACACCTGATCGCCAATCTTCACAATCTTCATTGGATAGTTCAGTACTGTTTGTAACCACCAGAGGGAGCTTCTGCTCAGAATTCATTTCTAGCACATTCACAACAGTACCCCCCCTTAAGAAGGGGTCACCGAACCCTCATTTGAGCAACCAGGTCGGTCAGGATGAGCTCTGTGATACGCACGGATGAGTCTCCTAGCATGGATGTCCGAAGCAAACACCCAAGAAATTGTCCTCCTGACCATAACCTCTCCACTTAACCAAATACTGGAGTTTCCGTCTAGAAAAAACGAGAATTCAATATTTTCTAAACCACATACTCCAGATTGCCCTCAACCAAAACAGGGTCAGGAGTCACATCCATAGGAACCACTGGCTCGACAAAACCTCTTCAATAAGGACTTGTGGAACATTTTATGGATCTTAAATGTCCCTAGAAGAAGTAAACGAAAGGAAACAGGATTAAGAATCTCCATGATCTTATAAGGTCCAATGAACCTAGGCTTAAACTTAGGAGATGCAACTCTCATAGGGATATTTCTTGAGGACAACCAGACCAAGTCCCCCACTTCAAACGAGGACCATCAGTCCTATGCCGGTTGGCAAACCGCTGGGCCCTCCTGAGAGAGGGACAACCTCTCCACTACCTGGTCCCAAATCTGCTGCATACGCTCCACAACAGAGTCAACACCTGGACAGACAGAAGCCTCCGTCTGTCCTGAAGAAAATCGAGGGTGAAACCCAAAATTGCAGAAAAATGGAGACATCAAAGTGGCAGATCTAGCCCTATTATTAAGAGCAAACTCAGCCAAAGGCAAAAAAGAGACCTAGTCATCCTGATCAGCAGACACAAAGCATCTTAGATAACTCTCCAATGTCTGGTTTGTTCTCTCAGTTTGTCCATTGGTCTGAGGATGAAAAGCCGAGGAGAAAGACAATTGAACACCAGTTTAGAACAAAAAGTCCTCCAAAATCTGGAAACAAACTGGACTCCTCTGTCAGACACAATGTTCTCAGGAATGCCGTGTAACCGAACCACGTGCTGAAGGAACAAAGGCACCAATTCAAAGGAGGAAGGCAACTTAGGTAATGGCACAAGATGTATCATTTTGGAAAACCTATCACAAATCACCCAGATAACGGTCATTCTGAGAAACAGGGAGGTCGGAAATGAAATCCATAGAGATATGGGTCCATGGTCTCTTGGGCACAGGCAATGGCATCAACAAAACCACTAGAGCGAGAGCAAGGCTTGGAGCGAGAGCAAGTCCCGCAGGACGGCACAAATTCCCTGACGTCACGAGACAAAGTAGGCCACCAAAAGGACCGACTAACCAAGTCTCTGGTACCAAAAATTCCGGGATGACCGGCCAACGCGGAACAATGAATCTCAGACATCACACTCTTTTTCCACCGGTCTGGGACAAACAATTTCCCAATAGGGCAGCGCTCGGGTTTATCCTCCTGACACCCTTCCAGAGCCAGTCTCAAATTGGGCGAGATGGCGGAAAGAACTACACTCTCTTTCAAAATAACAGCAGGATCAGAAACTCATGGAGAGTCCGCAAGGAAACTCTCGAGAGGGCATCCGCCTTAACATTCTTAGTGCCAGGAAGAAAGGAAACCAAAAATTAAAACGTGTGAAAAAACAAGGCCCACCTGGCCTGTCTAGGATTAAGTTGCTTGGCTGATTCCAGATAAACCAGATTCTTATGGTCCATTGAGGACCACCACCTGATGTTTGGCTCCCTCCAGCCAATGTCTCCACTCTTCAAAAGCCCACTTCATGGCTAATAACTCCCGATTACCCACGTCATAATTACGTTCAGTTGGAGAAAATTTTCGAGAGAAAAGGCACAAGGGTTACTTTTAGAGGTCTCTGGATCTCTTTGGGACAAAAACGGCACCTGCCCCAATTTCAGAGGCATCAACCTCCACCTGAAATGGCAGAGAAACATCAGGCTGCCGTAGAACAGGAGCAGAAGTGAATCTCTGCTTAAGTTCCTGAAACGCAGAGACTGCCTCAGGAGGCCAATTCACCACATCAGAACCCTTTTTGGTCAAATCAGTCAATGGTTTAACAATAACAGAGAAATTACCAATAAATTTACGATAAAAATTGGCAAAACCCAAGAATCTTTGAAGAGCCTTTAATGAAGTAGGTTGGACCCAATCACAGATGGGCTGGAACCTTGACCGGGTCCATTTCAATAACAGATGGGGACAAAATGAATCCCAGAAATGAGATCCTCTGTACGCCAAAAAGACATTTTGATCCTTCACATACAGAGCATTCTCTCTCAAAATCTGTAACACAGTCCGAACATGTTTCACATGAGAGTCCCAGTCATTGGAAAAAATCAAGATATCATCCAAAATAAACAATCAGAAATTTATCCACAAAATCCCTGAAATGTCATTCATGAAGGACTGGAAGACAGAAGGAGCATTAGTGAGCCCAAAGGGCATCACTAGGTACTCAAATGCCCTCTGGGGGTATTAAATACCGTCTTCCATTCATCCCCGTGCTTAATGCGAATAAGGTTATATGCCCCCCTGAGGTCAAGCTTGGTAAACCAAGTAGCACTTTTCACCTGGAAAACAGGTCAGAAATCAAGGGTAACGGATATTGATATTTCACAGTGATATTGTTCAAGAGACGATAATCAATACACGGCCTTAATGAACCATCCTTTTTGGCCACAAAGAAAAAAACCGGCACCCAAGGGTGAAGAGGATGGTCTGATATGACCCTTCTCCAATGACTCCTTGATATAAGACCGCATAGCGTCATGTTCAGGTACAGACAAGTTAAAAAGGCGACCTTTAGGGAATTTACTACCAGGCACTAATTCAATAGCGCAGTCATAGCTCCTATGGGGGGGCAAGGATGCAGATTTACTTTCGCTAAACACATCAGAAAAATCAGTCAAAAAGTCAGGAACATCCTGAGCCTGGGGGAGGCAGAAAAAACAGGAGTGTTGGTATTAACACATTGGCAGCCCCAACTGGTTACAGACACAGATTTCCAATCCAAAACAGGATTATGAGACTGTAACCAAGGGAAACCCAGTACGATAATGTCATGCAGATTATACAGCACCAATAATTTGCAACTCTCCTGATGATCAGGTTCAACCCTCATTATCACCTGAGTAGAGAACTGAGGTTTATTCTCAGCCAAAGGGGTAGAATCGATCCCCAGTAGGGGAATAGACTTCCGTAGGGGTATCAAGGGAAACCCACAACGTTTAGCAAAATCAAAATCCATCAGGTTAATAGCTGCTCCCGAATCAACGAAAGCCTGAGCAGAAAATGTGGACAGGGAGCAAATCAGGGTAACAGTCAACAAAAATTTAGTCTGAACACTACCCAAGACAACTGAGCGTGCAAAACGTCTTCCCCGCTTAGGGCAGACTGAAATAGCATGAGAGGCATCACCACAGTAGAAACATAACCCATTGCGTTTTCGAAACTCATGACGCTGTGCCCCAGAAGCCACTCTATCACACTGCATGGGTTCAGAAGCTGGTTCACAAGGCAACACTATTCCACGCATACCTCTACGCTCACGCAAACGTCTGTCAATTTGAATCGCTAATGACATAGAATCATTGAGACCAGAGGGGACAGGGAATCCCACCATAACATCCTTTACATTCTCTGACAGACCCTTCCGAAAAAGGGCTGCCAAAGCATCGTCATTCCATTTGGTCAGGACTGCCCACCTACGGAATCTCTGACAGTACAACTCAGCGTCCTCAAGCCCCTGATTTAATGCCAACAAGGCTTTTTCAGCTTGATCAGTGACATTAGGCTCATCGTACAATAACCCCAGAGCCTGAAAAAATGCATCAACATTACTCAAAACAGGATCCCCAGGTGTCAGGGAAAAAGCCCAATCCTGAGGATCGCCGCGCAGGAGAGAGATGACAATTTGAACCTGCTGTGCTGCGTTCCCTGAGGACTTAGATTTCAAGGCAAAAAACAACTTACAGTTACTTTTGAAATTCAGAAATTTTGCTCGATCCCCTAAAAACAAATCTGGCATGGGAATCCTAGGTTCCACAACAGGCAACCTCGCAAGATAGGTAGCAATACTCCGAACCTCAGTGGCAAGCTGATCCACACGGCCAGACAACTGTGCAAACTCCATTGAGAGAAAAAAAAAAAAATCCTCCTCAGCACCCAGAGATACAGAGGGAAAAAAAATGCAACAAACAGAAAAAAAAAAAAAAAATCTCTGACAACTCTGACAACTTTTTTCTTTCCACAATATTTTTCCCTTCTGTGAGTACCATATAATTTTCAGTTTGGGCCGGTGATACTGTTATGATTTGGTAGCTGAGGAGAGCAGGCAAAAAAGGAAACACACCAGAGAGGTTGGAATCTATGGGATTGCAGTACCCTGACTAACCACCACAACTAAAGGCAGCCGTGGAGCGTACCTACGTTGGTCCTAGACGCCTCGTCACAGCCTGAGAAGCTAACTATACCTAAAGACAGAAAGAGGAAAACTATCTGCCCCGGAGCAGATCCCCAAAGAACATAGAAAGCCCCCAAACATGTAATGGCGGTTAGACAAGAGGAAATACAGACACAGACAGAAAATAGTATGAGCAAACGTTGGGGCCCAAACTTCCTAAATAGAAAAGGATAGGAAGGACACTTACTGCAATCCCAAAAAACCCTGAAAAGTACCAACTCTACTAATTACAAAAACACCTGAGATCACATGACCTCTATCACCTAAATTAGTTCTCTGGTGTAACAAAAACTAAACAGCAGCCACTGAAAAAACTGGAAAAGGCAAATGAACAAACAACAGTGGCCGAACTAAACTGAGAGGAGCACAAGCCCCCGGAGGGGACCCGGCAGACCCCCACAGAAGTGCAGGACAAAATGCAAAAAGCAAGCACAAAAAACTAAAAGAAGAAAATGTCTTATCTGTTAGCAGAAGATGCAGGCACGAAACAGCAAGCTACAAAGTGAACAGGAATCAAAGATGAGACCAGAACAATTGATCACCGGCAACCCTGATGGGAGGGAACCTCCCTTATATAAGACCAGTCAGTAACACCTGATCGCCAATCTTCACAATCTTCATTGGATAGTTCAGTACTGTTTGTAACCACCAGAGGGAGCTTCTGCTCAGAATTCATTTCTAGCACATTCACAACATATCTCCTCACTGAATGTTCCGATTCTTTGCGCCGGACGGTACTCCTTTCAACAACTCCAGCAACGGGTTAACAATGCAAGTGAAGTTTTTCACGAACCGTCGATAATACCCAGTGAGTCCCAGAAAGGCCCGGACATCCTTCACAGTCTTCAGGGTGGGCCAGTCCTGTACCGCTGCTATCTTCTCACGCGACGGTCTCACCCCTTCAGCGAGACGACGTGTCCCAAGTACTCAATCTGCTTGCGAAAGGGGTGACATTTCCGAGGTATTACTTTCAGGCCGTGCCTCTGTAGTGGGCTCAATACTTGCTACAGCATTTGTAAGTGCTCCTCGAAGGTGGCTGCATAGACGATAATGTCATCTAAATAAATGAAGGTAGTCTCGAAGTTCAAGTCTTCTAAGCATCTCTCCATCAATTGTTGGAAGGTCCCGGTGTGTTGGTAAGGCCTAAAGGCTTCCGGTTGAACTTGAACAACCCCATAGGCAGTATGAATGCTGTCTTCGCCCGGTCATGCTCGGACATGGGCACTTGCCAATATCCACTGGCCAGATCTAAAGACGAGAAGTACTTCGCTTTTCCCAAGGCAGGCAGTGATTCTTCAATCCTCGGTAGTGGGTACGAGTCTCTCACGGTGCAAGCGTTCAGTTTCCGGTAGTCTACATAGAAGCGCAGGGTTCCTTACTAGAACAATGGGTGCAGCCCATGGGCTTTGGCTCTCTCGGATGACTCCTCTCTGGAGCATTTGCGCCAACATCTCCTTCCCCTCCTGGTACATTTGTGGTAGGATCTGTCGGTATCGTTCCCTAATGGGTGCAGTGCTTCGCGTTGGAATCTTTTGAGTGATAGCTATGGTACACCCGTAATCATCGTCATGACGAGCAAAAACATCCTGGTATCGCTCTAGCACTGCTGCCACTTGTTGTACTTGTTGTGGTGAGAGTTCCGTTAGCTTGGCCCGCATCTGCTCTAGAATTCGGCATCCCTCCTTTTGGTGGTTAGATTCTGGCTCGGAGGACACCGACACAGCCACTGTCCAGGGATCCCCCTGCTTCAGTGCCAACTGAACAACCTTCTGGTGGTATCAGCTCTTCTGACATTCCCATGATCTCTGCTTCTTCACTCTTGGGCGAAAGCATGAGATCGCTTTCCCCAAGATTGACACATCACACTGGTACATTTCGGTCGTGAACGATGGCTAACGTCCGCGCAACGAGGAGCCCTGGAGGTAATTGCTCCATAACAGCTGGCTCTTTCTGGACTTCAATTCCTTCAAGAGGGGTACAGGCTCGAATAGGCAATATGTGCACAGTCTGACCTGGTGGTAAGGCGAGATTGGCGGAGGCCAGAACGATCACCTTGCCTAATGCTCTCCCTTCACTTGATGTCTCTTGGGCTTGAGCCACACGTATCAACTGTTGGAACACTTTTCTCTGAAGGGTGCGAGGGCTCCATCGATTCAGAAACACATCGGCTGACTTGTTGACCAGGATGTTTCCCAGTTCCTTCAGTACGTTCATTCCTAAAGTCACAGGGGGGCCACTACCAGGGTCCCTGGCCGTTAACACGACTGCTTTAAAGCCCACATCTTTGCCGCACACAGTGATTTGCATCCCTGCCACCCCTGCGACCGGGATGGGCAGCTGATTGGCTGCTGTCAATTTGATCACGGGACCCCACTCAGGTTGCATCGCCTCGGGAAGTGATGTCTGAAATAAGTCCCAGGCATCGTAGTTACTTGAGAGCCGGTATCAACTAAACAGCGGACGGCCCAGCCATCCATTTTGGCCCAAACGAGAGGACTCAATGAAACTAAACTTGTGTGACATTTTTTCTCTCCTTCTTGACTGCTCAGGCTCCGGGCGACATCCCCCAATCACGGAGCCTCCTAGTTTAACGGACGGCGGTGGAGGGGCCTTCCACGGTGCGCACATCCTTTAGCATAATGTCCAGTGTCCCCGCAGATGAAACAGGTCGGCGGATCCTCTATGCATTGCGGTCTCAGTCCCTGGCGGGGCTCGGGACCAATTCTGCCTTTAGAGGGGTCCAGTGGTACTGAAGGTTTCTTCTTCAGGTCAGACCATTCCTCTCGCATGTCTTGGATTTCCTTCCAGAGCTCTCTCACCCAACTTGGTTCGGTTGCCAACGGGACCGATACCCCTCCGCTCCGGTGCTTCCCTGCCGTGACTGTCACCCTCTGCTCTTGCTCCCGCACACGCGCTTCAGCCCCTACTTCCAAAAAGGACATGTGTGGATTAACCCGCAAGCGCTCCCGCAAGGCCTGTTTAAGCAACGCGTCTCTAAAGCCTGCCACTAGCTGATCTCTCAGAACTTTGTCAGGGGGTCCTACACCTATGCCATCTCGCTTAGCGATCGCAGCGTGGATCTCCTGCAGCGCATCCATGTACTGGGTCACGGACTCCCCCTCCCTTTAGACACGGCTAAACAGGTGCATGCGCAAATCTCCAACATCAGTGTGATCTCCATGCAATTCTTCTAAGATTTGAAGTACCTTGATGAAGGTATCTCTCTCATGGGGGGGCCAAAACATGACGGAGCTCCTCGCCTCTCCGTCCAGTGCCATCATAGCAATTTCTGCCTCCATCGCGGGGGTCATGGGGTGCATCCTCAACATACCCCTGACCCGCTCAGTCCAGTCCCATAGCAGAGTGTTGCTCCCTGTAAACTTTGGGAGGTTGCTTAACATTGCTTCCAGCAGTATACTAACCCTTGGTGCACCCATGACTGCTGGGTCTGCTTCCCCAGCGCCTGGGGCACCTTCGACCGCTTGGTCTGTCCCCTCTGTGCCTGTAGACTGCATCCTGCTGACTACGCCAAGTGTGAGCAGGTTGCGGGATGCAATGACAAACACGAGACAGAGCAAGGGTTAACAGTTTTAATTGACACTGATAAACTCCACGCAGGAAGGTAAACGGTTAACAGAGGAATAAGCAGTTCAAAATGTAAATAGTATGCAGAGTTGAAGAACAGTAGAAAAGGTATTAACAGTTCTTGTTGAGTCAACTTATCCTGTCAGTCGTTTACCAGAGTAGGTGATGGCGCCAACAACGGCTAGCGCGGCGCTTGTCTGTTGAGGTCCAGAAGGTAACAATGATCCATCTTCTAGCGGCAGTGGTTGGTCTCCGGTACCTTCCGCTGAGCCCCTAGTCCATGTACTGATGTCGCCAGAGGAATGTGGGCGACTGCATTGCCTGAGCCCAACGTGGCCAGGCAGATATACACTGGGGTGTCGGGGAGCAGATGGCGGTTCTGCATCTGGTCTCTCTTTGGCGGCACGTGCGCAGTTCTCACTAGCCCGGAGCGTTTGGCACCTCACTTCGTGGTGACCAACGGGCACACACCACGTCTCTCCTCACAGTCTCTGTCAGCGGTGGCGGGGACGCTCGAGTCCGGGCCTGTGCTGTACTGATGCTCAAGGGTCGGAGTACTCGCTTCCCCCTGCTGCGCGCTGTCTGTTCCCACCAAGTCTGCCCGTTTCCGCGCGCGCTGTCGATGTAAACAATGAACCACACCCCCTGCTTCCGCCTGCAAAGATTGGTCCAGTCTCTTAAGCTTTCCCCCGGACAACAGAGGAGACTGCCCCGACAGTTCTGGACCCGGCACAAAACAGATACCCGCGGCACGGTCCTTCTTACATTCACATAGCCAGCAGCTTCTTGTAATGTCCCAATAGCCAGCCCCTCTTGTGATGTCACCACAGTCCCTTATATCCCCATAGCCAGCCCCTCTTGTAATGTTCCAATAGCCAGCCCTCTTGTGATGTCACCATAGCCAGCTCCTCTTGGCTTCTGTTAAGCATGAAAACTGGATTTAATTGCCTCAAACATGGTGGATGTGACTTCTGACATCTATAAGCCCCACATGCAATGCAATCATGGCTTGCCATGGCCTATTGAAAGCTCCAGTGTCTGCCAGGTTAGAACTCCTATGAAGCAGAGACAATGGCAGAGGCAGGGAATGCAGCATCTACTTTGTAGTCAATCTGAATAGTGAGAGAACATCACAGCTCACAGCCTAGCAAATAATAATAATAATAATCTTTATTTATATAGCGCCAACATATTCCGCAGCGCTTTACAGTTTAACAGTTTCAAAACACAAGTCATAGGTAACAACGTTAACAATACAATAATTAAAGCAAAATAAGCCGACCCTGCTCGTGAGAGCTTACAATCTACAATGAGGTGGGGGAGATACAAAGTACAGGTGTGTATATACAATGGTGCATTTACAATGATGGTCCAGCCATCTTGAGGGAGTGAGGCATGGATGGAGATAGTGAATGGGCTACACATACACACTTAAACATAGAACGACTTTGGTTAGTGAATGTGATAGGCCACTCTGAACAAATGTGTTTTGAGGGAGCGCCTGAAACCATGCAAATTGTGGATAGTCCTAATTTCTTGGGGTAGAGCATTCCAGAGGATTGGCGCAGTGCGGGAGAAGTCTTGGAGTTGGGAGTGGGAGGTACGGATTAGTGCAGAGGTTAGTCGAAAGTCGTTTGCAGAGTGCAGCAGTCGGTTAGGCCGATAGATAGAAATGAGGGAGGAGATGTAGGGGGGTGCTGCACTGTGGAGAGCTTTGTGGGTGAGAACCAGTACTTTGAATTGGATCCTATAATGAATGGGCAGCCAGTGTAAGGACTGGCGAAGAGCGGACGCGTCCGAGTACCGATTAGCCAGATGGATGACCCTGGCTGCTGCATTAAGGATGGACTGGAGAGGGGATAGTCGAGTAATGGGAAGGCCAAGTAATAGAGCGTTGCAGTAGTCCAGGCGGGAGTGGATCAATGCTACAGTGAGGGTTTTTGTTGTTTCCATGGTGAGAAAAGGGCGGATTCTAGAGATGTTCTTTAGGTGTAGATGGCAAGAGCGGGCAAGAGATTGTATATGGGAGGTGAAGGAGAGATTGGTGTCAAACATAACACCCAGACAGCGAGCCTGCTGCCGGGATGTTATTATGGTGCCGCCCACAGAGAGGGAAATGTCAGATTTAGGGAGGTTAGTAGACGGCGGGAGCAGAAGGAGTTCAGTCTTGGAGAGGTTAAGTTTCAGATAGAGAGCGGACATGATGTTGGAGACTGCGGACAGACAGTCGGTGGTGTTCTGTAGAACAGCGGGGGTAAGGTCGGGGGATGACGTGTATAGTTGTGTGTCATCGGCATAAAGATGGTACTGAAAACCAAATCTGCTGATGGTCTGTCCAATTGGGGCCGTGTAGAGAGAGAAGAGAAGGGGGCCAAGGACTGAGCCCTGGGGTACACCGACAGTGAGAGGAAGAGGAGATGACGTGGAGCCAGAGAACGAAACACTGAAGGAGCGGTCAGAAAGATAGGAGGAGAACCAGGAGAGAACAGTGCCCTTAATACCTAGTGACTGGAGCCTAGACAGTAGGAGACAGTGGTCAACAGTGTCGAAAGCTGCAGAAAGGTCGAGTAGAATGAGCAGAGAGTGGTCGCCGTTGCGTTTTGCTGTAAGAAGGTCATTGGTCACTTTGATGAGTGCAGTTTCAGTCGAATGTAGGGGGCGGAAGCCGGACTGTGAAGGGTCTAGGAGGGAGTAAGTGGAGAGGTAACGGGTGAGGCGGGAGTAGACTAGGCGCTCCAAAAGTTTAGAGATGAAGGGGAGATTGGAGACCGGTCTGTAGTTGTTTGTGCAGGAAGGGTCAAGAGCGGGTTTCTTTAGTAATGGAGTAATGATGGAGTGTTTGAAGGAGGATGGGAAAATGCCAGAGGAGAGTGAGAGATTAAAGATTGTAGTTAGGTGAGTTGTGACAACTGGAGAGAGAGACTGGAGGAGATGTGAGGGGATGGGGTCGGTAGTGCATGTAGTCGGACGAGAGGAAGAGAGGAGTCTGGAGACTTCTTCTTCTGTGATGGGATCAAATGTGGAAAGTGAGCCAGGGGAAATGCAGGGTGGGATGGGAGTCACAGCACTTGGTGGTTGAGAGCAGATTTCCAGACGGATAGTATCTATTTTTTCTATAAAGTGGGAGGCCAGGTCGTCAGCACAAATGTCTGTGATAGGGGCTTGTGCTTTTGGCCTGAGGAGGGAGTGAAAAGTGTCAAAAAGTTTCTTGGGGTTGTTGGCTAGTGAGGAGATCAGGGTGGTGAAGTAGGTCTGTTTGGCGAGGTGAAGGGCAGCATTATAAGTTCTTAACATGAATTTAAAGTGGATGAAGTCTTCTGGTGTGCGGGTTTTTCTCCAGAGGCGTTCAGCACTCCTAGAGCATCGCTGAAGAAGTCGAGTTTGCAATGTGAGCCAGGGCTGTTTTACTGTGTGTTTGGAGGTTCTGAGGGTGAGAGGTGCTACTTGGTCAAGGGTGCTTTTAAGAATGTCATTGTAGTGATGAACAGCCAGATCAGGACAGGAAAAAGAGGAGATTGGGGACAGCGATGAGTGTAGGGAGTCTGAAAGTGTCTGAGGGTTAATGGCTTGTAGATTTCTGAATGTGTGGTAGGTAGGAGTGCGCTGGGGTGGTGGAGGATTTGTGAGCGTGAAGGAGAGAATGTTGTGGTCAGAGAGTGGAAGCGGTGAGTTATTTAGGTGGGAGATTGAACAGAGGCGGACAAAGACCAGGTCAAGGGTGTTGCCATCCTTGTGTGTCTCAGAGGTTGAAAGCTGTGAGAGGCCTAGAGAAGTGGTTAGTGATAGAAGCTGAGATGCAGATGTGGAAGTAGGGCTGTTAATGGGGATGTTGAAGTCTCCAAGGATAAGGGTTGGTAGTTCTGAGGACATGAAGTGCGGCAGCCAGGCTGAGAAGTGGTCAAGGAACTGGGTGGGTGAGCCTGGGGGCCGATATATGACCGCTACTCTGAGGGAGAGGGGATGGAAGAGCCTGATGGTGTGGACCTCAAAAGAAGGGAATGAGAGTGATGGAATTGGGGGGATGACCTGGAAAGTGCATTGTGGGGACAGGAGTATGCCAACTCCACCACCATGTCTGTTTGTGGGTCTCGGGGAATGGGAGAACTGTAAACCACCATAGGAAATGGCAGCAGGGGAGACAGTGTCAGAATCCTGAATCCAGGTTTCAGTGAGGGCCAACAGATGAAGAGAGTGGTTCAGAAAGTAGTTGTGCAGGAAAGCCATAAAACACTAAATAAACAACAGAAAAATGTGTGTGCCAGCATAGCAGTGACAAACAGCTACATTTGGTTTACACATTGTCATATATATTGAAGCCACTTGGACATTTTTCAGACTGCGTTTACGGTAAAGAACATGAAAAGTGTTCAATTCAGTCCTAGGAGACCAGAGTGTTGGATACTTGTTTTCAGGGCAGTTGGAGGTTTTGCTTCACTGTGAAACAATTTTAAAAAAAAAAATTTACAAATCAGGAGAATACAAACTTCAAAAAATTCACTCATCACTGGTCTTAGCCAATAATTACTGGCGCTGTCAAAATCCTTTTCAAAACAGAGATATTTGTAACATATTGGCCATAAATAGGATGACGTTAAATAGAGCGGTAATACATGGCCACTTGGAAATTCTTCCTTTCATGGCTCAAGCAGTAAATACTACTAATATCACGCACTACTGGTTTGTCTTTGTTCTCCTGTTTGAGTAATGAGTATTGATAATTAGTAATTAATAACTGAGTTTGAGTAATGATAATAATGTCAGGTTTTTCAAGACGGTAAATCCATGGACAAATGTCTTCTCATTGTCCAACCCTAGTGAACCATGTGTTATCATAATACCAAGGACAGCACCGAGATGTCACTCCTCTAATGTCCATACATAACCCGACTCTGTGACAATACTGCCCTTCACACATGTTATGTTTGAATGGACTTGTCAGTCACCATAAAAACAAAAGGTTTGGATTTGAGACAACAAATTTACAAATGATAAGGTCAAACCTATAATCCTACAATGGTAACTAGAAGACGGCAAAAAACCCTTATTATTATTTATTTTTATAGCGCCATTTATTCCATGGCGCTTTACATGTGAGAGGGGGCGAATATAGGCAAGTACAATAAATATGAGCAATACAAGACGCACATAAGTACAGAAGGAGAGAGGACCCTGCCCGCGAAGGCTCACAGTCTACAGGGGATGGGTGAGGATACACTAGGAGAGGGTAGAGCTGGTCATGCGGTGGTTCAGTAGACTGAGGATCACTGCTGGTTGTAGGCTTGTTGGAAGGGGTAGGTCTTCAGGTTCTTTTTGAAGATTTCCATGGTAGGCGAGAGTCTGATGTGTTGGGGTAGAGAATTCCAGAGTATAGGGGAGGCACGGGAGAAGTATTGTATGCGGTTGTGGGAAGAAGAGATAAGGGGAGAGTAGAGAAGGAGATCTTGAGAGGATTGAAGGTTGCGCGAGGGTAAGTAGCAGGAGACCATGTGACAGATGTATGGAGGAGACAGGTTGTGGATGGCTTTGTATGTCATAGTTAGGGTATAAGCCGGATGCCCATAATTTCATATTCCGTTTTGGACTTCAAATATGACCATTAGAATAAATCCCAGGATCATGTCTAACCTCCAAATACCTAAAGCATAGAACTTGTAATATTATATCCAGGCTCTACCTGATCTTTTTTAATGAATTATGCGGCGCAGCATAGTGTGCCAGAAGAGTTCTATAGTCTCACAGCTCTTACAGTAAAGATTCTTCGTCTGTAGATGATTAAAACTTCTTTCCTTTAGAGGTATAGGATGCCCCTTCATCAATGCAGACCAAGATGTTAAAAAAAATCATCATACATAACTCTGTACTGTCCATTCATATATGGCGGGTGAAATAAATGTTGAACACGTCAATAATTTTCTAAGTAAATATATTTTAAAGGTTCTATTGACATGAAATTCTCATCAGATGTCGGTAACAACCCATCCAATCCACACAGAAATCAAACTGTAGATGTCCATAAATTAGGTTATGTGTAATATTGAGAAACAATGTAGGGAAGAAGTATTGAACACACTTACTGACATTTATGTAATGCTCCGTACAAAAGCCTTTGTTGGTGATAACTGCTTCAAGACGCCTCTTGCATGATGAAACTAGTTGCAGACATTGCTCAGGTGTGATTTTTTTCCCATTCTTCCACACAAACACTTTCACGTCCTGAAGATTCCATGGGCTCCTGCTATGAACTCTGAACTTTAGTCCTGCCATACATTTTCTATTGGATTCAGGTCAGGTGATTGGCTAGGTTATTCTAACAGCTTTATTTTCTTCCTCTGAAACCAATTGAGAGTTTCCTTGGCTGTGTGTTTGGGTTCTTTGTCTTTCAGAAATGTCCACCCTCGTTTCATTTTCATCATCCTGGTAAATGGCAATAGCACAAAAAGAGGACTTAAAAATCCTCCAAAAATTCAAAATATACAACAAAAAGGCAGAGATGCTCACCTGCCCAGTCCTTCAAACAAATGCACTATCAGGGTGTTTTTTGCACTTTATTTTACAGGGTGCAGGTGGACCCATTTGGTCTTGTAAACTGTGGTGTCTGTTCACATGGGATGCATCTTAATAGCCCTGGGCAGCCTGCCTGATCTAATAGAAGGGTGTAAATACTAGGCTGTTTAACTGGATGCTGTGCATTGCCATAATGTGAACAGTGCTGCATACAAGTTTTCATTGTGCATCAATATACCAAGCAGCCGCCCCCTCCATGGATTGGTAGGTTGTGAGCGGTTGTCTCATCGGTATTCTTGCACCTGTTTTGCCGTCATCTTAAAGACGTGGGTCCACTGCATCCTGGCAGCAGATTTCTATCAAAAAATGTTTTGGTACATTTGTCTATTCATCCTTCCTTTAATCACGATGTTTGCAAATGCCTCAAGATGAAAAACAGCCCCACAGCATGATGTTCCCACCTTCAAACTTCACTATCACGGTTGGTATGGTGTTTTTGGGGTGGTAAGCAGTGCCTTTTGGTCTCCAAACATGGTGTGCTATAAAGCATCCAAAAAGTTCAATTTTGGTCTCATGTGACCATACTATATTCTCCCAATATTTCACAAACTTTTCTGAATGTTGTTAAGCAAACATTAAACGGGCTTGAACATCCTTTTTGTTCAGCAATTATGTCCTTTCCACTTCCGGACTATGGCCTCAACAGTACTCACTGGAACCTTCAGTAGTTCAGAAATTCTTCTGTAGCCAATGCCATCAGTATGTTTTACAACAATAAGGTTGCGAAGGTCTTGAGACAACTCACTGGTTTTACCCATCATTAGATGTTTATTGTGTGGCACCTTGGTAACGAGACTCCTTTTTATAGGCCATCAGTTGAACCAGCTGATATTATTTGTCATTAAGTGGCAGGATTGCTTTCTAATTACTGATAGATTTCAACTGGTGTCATGACTCTCCTTGGTTTTTTGCAACTTTGTTGTATGTTCAATACTTTCTCCCTGTGTAATTTCTCATTATTATGCATAACTTAGTTATGGACATCTATGGTGACTTCTTTGCCTGTGTAGATTGGATGTGATGTCTACCGACATCTGGTAAGAATTTCATGTCAGTAGCACCTTTAGAAATATATTTACTTAGAACACTGGTGACGTGTTCAATACATATTTCACACGCTGTAATTGTACATAGAGATTGCCTAGCCTTTAAACCCCAAAGTTTGATATCCCATCTTTTTCAGTTCACCCATTCCATTAACCCTATCACAACATTTGACATAAGTTTACTTCATGGTCGGGAAGGGGTTCCCACAAATGGCAGGAAAGATGTACATCTTTGTACCGTGTTAGCCAGTAGATAGAAAAATATTCAGAATTGAGAGTCCTCAGTGGTTGATACCTTTTAATGGCTAACTGAATGGCGATCATGTAGGTGTAGGGAGATGGACCGGGCCAGTGACACTCCTCTCATATCTGGGCCGGAACTGTTGAGACTGACACCATTGTTGCGGGGGGGAAGACATTCTAACCTGGACCAACCTTTGCACCTGACTGCAGGGGCGGATCGGATGTAAAAGGGACGGAGCGCGGGAAAGCAGGGCTTTCGGTGGGAAGCCAGAGTGCGCAGCAGGAGAAAGTTAACTCGCTCTTCTCACCTCAGCTCCTGAAAGCAAGGCCGGATGGCCGAATCTCTACGCACACGCAGTCAGACTGTTTCCAGCGTGTGACCGTTACCGCTTCAACCCCCGACACTGCAGAGACATTCTGTACCGTACCGCTGACTGCTGGCGGTGCTTATTGTGGACCGGATCTGGGAACGGACTCGGAGTCGGCTGACACTCTCCCGGGTTCTTCCGTTTCTCGTGGCCCTTTCATTCCGGGGCCTTCTGCTTCTGCTCTGCTGAGACTTCACACCAGAACCTTCAGATCACCTCCAGGAGCATCAGGATACGCCGCGACTGTCCGGAGCCAGTGTGTAGCCCTGGTATTTAAGGTACACAATACCAGGAGGATGAGTGGAGAGGTAACGGTTAAGGGCTCTACATGACATCACATATACTTCGGACACACCCAGCAGGGGTGTAGAGGGGTGTGGTTTTGAGCACAAGAGAGTCTTGTAGTGTCTCCTGAGGTGAAGGGAGAGAGAAGGAGTGCCTGTCTGGAGCACCAAGATTCCTGTCGATTCAGAGAGACAGTACAGTAGTGGAGGCTAGTACAGGTGAGCCAGTTCACCTTAGCCTAGTCAGTGCTGAGATTGAGAGTTTGAGCAAGTCGAAAGGCACAGTGGAAGGAAATCAGAAGTGCTTTAGGATTGAAGTATCCTGCACATTGTCACCGGTCACTGGAGACCGAAGCATCACTATAGCTTCACGCATAGTGGTAGAAAAACCAGAGGCTTACTGGACCTTAGGTAACAGAAAGCAGCCCTTGAAGTGTCAGTACGTAACAGGGGTCAGGTGGAATAGGAACTTTGAGCTAGGCCAAGCATAGAAGAACCTAGTTTCATCACTGGAAGGCTCCACCACAAAACTGACCGGGCAGTACAGCTTTGAAATAGCTGAAGTTTCAGGAGTGAACTACGCTTTATGCTGGTTGGACTCATCATCATTGGAAAGTAAAGGAGGCCCCTGCCTTGCTCAGCCGTTGCCTCAAAACTCATCCTCCATCAACCCCATCAGCCTCCCTGGGACCTGCCTTACCATCTTACAAGTAAAAGGTATGGAAAGACGCTGACGGTGTGAGACTGAGTTATTTAATTGCATGCCTGCACAACCCCACCATAACCATCGACCTGAGGGAAGAGTCCCACCTGTAGGGGACCCGACATCTAGCTGCCTCACCATCCCCTCAGAGATCTACAGCAGCGCTGGTACAAATTACCAGAGACTACAGGTGGCGTCACGAACTGTAAATATATCTATCCCCTGTAAATATTCCCCCAACATACGCCAGACCGCCAGGGCCACAGACCGAGCCACCGCTACCTGTGACAAACCCCATAGACTTCCATGGGCTCGACTCTGAGTACCCCATTGCCCTGGTAACCCACAATTGTGGTGGCGGGTCGACACAAAACTTTGGCGTCACGAACAGGATCCGAAACTTGCAGCATTGCGAGCCCTGTGTGCCTGTGGAGTGTTTTGATGAAAAAGACTGTTGCTATTGTTTGGCGCCAAATACCGCCATATTTGCCGCCAGATTCGCGCCCTAAGGCGCTGGAGAAGAAGGTGGGCGTACCTGAAAGAGCGCGCAAAGTCTTGGACACGCCCCGGCTCTGACTCAGCGGCAGGTCCTGCAACAGGAAGTGAACGCTCTGACATCAGAGCGCCTGCGACGAAGGTCCTGTTCCCACTGCTGTGCCTGTGAAGTAGCAGCATCTGAAACCGGTAGGCTCCGTTTAACCAAGGGGGCGCTAAGATGTCACAACAACCGGCCGACAGTGCGGCCCCAGCCGGAGGCCCCAATCCCGCACCGCCTGGTATTGTAGCGCCAGATGGGGGTGCAGGTTCAGCACCCAGTCCGGTAGTCCCGATCATGCCACTAACGCTCCCATATATGCCTGGGGCGAAATGGCTTCCCCAGTACAGCGGTGAGCCAGGCACATTAGCAGGCTTCAAGCGGAAGTTATGCAGCATCCTAGAAATGTACTCCATGCCTGAGAGACAAAAAGCTGCTGTGCTAATAGGGCAGCTAACTGGCACTGCTGAGAGGGAAGTGGAGACTTGGGATACCGTTGATCAGGAGTTGGTACCTGCGATCTTCCTTAAGCTGCATGCCATATTTGAAGACCGCACGGAAACGGATCTCCGGATGGCCTTCTATCACTGTTCACAACAGCCAGGTGACAGCATCCGGGACTACGCTTGCCGACTACAAGGAGCCCTGAGAGCTCTTAAGCAGATTAATAATTTAAATGCTATCGATGAGAATAAAATGCTGAAAGAACAATTTATCCAGGGATTGAGATCCCAAGAGGAACGCAGAACTGTAAACTGGTGGTCCTTAGATCATCCGGATGCTACCTTTGATGCCCTAAAAGACATGGCAATAAAAGGGCTGCGGCCCCTGGGCAAACCTGAGGTGGCAACCCAACATCATCAGGGTGAAGTCACTCTGGAACCGGCAGTAACCCCCTGTTCCCCGTTAGTGGCCGAAACCAAAACGCAGGTGACACCTCCCAGTGAATTGGATTGTCTGCGCTCAGAGGTGCGCCAGCTGACTAAAAATCTGGCTGCTGTAATGAGTGCCCTGCAGCTGCGGAAAGAGGAGGAAGGGAAGATCTTGTTAGCTGACTGCCCAGAAGACGTCCCGTGGATGCACCGGAGAAGAAAGAAGACGTCGCCCCCCCGGAGGAGGACAACGCCACCCCCAGGAGCGACCTCTGATCAACACCCTCCTCGTCGAGAGATCATCTGTTATCGATGCAACCGGAAAGGTCATATGTCTCCACAGTGTCCTTTAAACGGGCAGAACCTGGGTCCAAGGGCCAACACCCAGGAGAATACCCGTCAGGCCCCTTAGACTGGAACCGCAGGTATGTGGGTGGGCGACCCTACCTGTCCATCATCTTAGATGGTATTGCAGTTCCGGCATTGTTAGACACTGGGTCCCAAGTGACCCTAATACCTGATGCCCTATATACTAAGTACTGGTCAATGGACAGTCTTAATCCCCCGAGCCCTGACTTTACCGTATATGCTTCTAATGGTCTTCCTGTAGAAGTACTCGGGACAAAATGTGTAGATGTAAAGGTGGGCAGAGAGGAGTTGAAAGACCAGGGGCTTCTGGTATTAAAGACTGCAAATGAGGAGAACGGTTTAAATATAATTTTGGGCACTAACATTATCGGTAATTGTTTGGGAGAAGTTGTGTTCTTGCTCCAACAGCTCGCTGAGATTGCCCGACCAAGGCAGAAGGGAGTAATCCAAAGAGAGATCCGAGCCCTGGTGTGTCAGCAGCAAGCGAAGCTTACAGACGGCGAAATTGGTAATGTACGGGTCACTGACTCGGATCCTATTGTGATACCCCCAATGAGTGAAATGATCATCTGGTGCAGGGCAGCCATAGGTCTGAGAGGACAGAATTACCAAGCTGTAGTAGAACCCCACCATTCAGAACATAGACCTACACTTATGACTGCTAGGGGAGTAGTAGAAGTGGTGAATGGAAGAGTACCGGTACGGCTTCTCAATTGGGGAGATGATGAGGTAAACTTACCCCGTTATGCAACCATTGCTAAACTACATGCTGTCGACAATAATTCTATTCTTCCGGCTGAGTCCTTAGACTCCTGTCAAATAGCGGAGGACAATGACCCAGCAACTCAGGTGGCGGAATGGTGCCAGCAACTCCATGTTGGGACGGACACCACTCCCGCTCACCAGAAGCAAGGGGTATTACGGGTGGTGCAAGAGTATGCCCAAGTGTTTAGCAAGCACCCACTTGATTTTGGGGTAATTAAGGGAGTCCAACATCATATCCCTACAGGCAGTCATCCTCCCATCAAGGAGCGGTATAGGCCTATACCCCCAGCCCATTATCAGAAGGCTAAAGAAATGTTACATGATATGAAGAAGGCCGGGGTGATAAGGGATAGTTGTAGCCCCTGGGCAGCCCCTCTAGTTCTGGTTAAAAAGAAAGATGGTAGTATGAGAATGTGTGTGGATTACAGGCAGGTGAACCGCATAACACACAAGGATGCATACCCGTTACCACGCATAGAGGAATCATTAGCTGCTCTGAAAACGGCTAACTACTTTTCTACCCTTGATCTGACTAGTGGTTACTGGCAAGTGGCTGTGGCTGAGGAGGATCGTGAGAAAACGGCTTTCACCACCCCAATGGGGCTCTGTGAGTTCGACAGAATGCCGTTTGGGCTCAGTAGTGCCCCAGGAACATTTCAGAGAGTGATGGAGAACTGCCTGGGACATCTCAATTTTGAAACCGTGCTGCTATACCTAGACGACGTCATCGTGTATTCCAAGACTTATGAGGATCATCTGAAGCACCTGGCAGAAGTATTCGAGTCCCTGTCCAGGTACGGGATGAAATTAAAACCCTCAAAATGCCATCTACTCAAACAGAAGGTACAATACTTGGGGCACATCGTCAGTTCGGAAGGAGTAGCGCCGGACCCAGAGAAAGTCACTGCCATCCAGAAGTGGCCGGAGCCGAAGAACCTTAAGGAAGTGCGACAGTTCCTGGGACTAACGGGTTACTACAGGAGATTCGTGAAAGATTACACGAAGAAGGCAGCTCCTTTACAGGACCTCCTAGTAGGACAATCCCTAAAGAGCAGAAACCCTCCCTTTAATTGGGGTAAGGAACAGGCTGAAGCATTCCAAAAGATGAAAGAGATCCTTACAGGTTATGAGATCTTAACCTATCCTGATTACAGCCAACCGTTCCTGTTGTACACCGACGCCAGTAATGAAGGGTTGGGAGCAGTTCTCAGTCAGAAGCAGAATGGCCAAGAAAAAGTCATCGCATATGCCAGCAGAAAACTCAGGCCAACTGAAAGGAATCCGGAAAATTATAGCAGCTTCAAGCTGGAGTTTCTGGCGCTGGTCTGGGCCATTACTGAAAGATTTAAGCATTATCTGGCCTCCAATCGGTTCACTGCGTTTACAGATAACAACCCCTTAACGCACCTGGAAACCGCCAAGCTGGGTGCCATGGAGCAGCGATGGATGGCTCGGTTGTCCAATTACCAGTTTACTATCAAGTACCGGGCAGGTCGAAAGAATGCTAATGCTGACGCATTGTCCCGAATGCCGCATGACTCTGATACGGAAGAAGAATCGGACGACCTGGAAGAAATTGAGCTACCTGCGTTCCATCGAAATGGGGTAGTCCACGAGCATCGAGTCAACAGAAAGCAGTATGGTGCAACATTAAATCCTTTACCCCATCACAGCTGGAAAGAGACTCAGGACAGTGATCCAGTGGTCAGCCGCATCAAGGAGTTGTTAAGACAGGAAGGCTCCTCTTTGGAAAAGGATGCACCTATGTCAGCCAAGCTCCTGTGGAACGAGAAAAGCAGGTTGTTCCTATACCGTGAGAAGTTGTGCAGGAGATACGTCAACCCCAGAACCCATGAGATGGTCTGGCAAATCGTGGTCCCCAAGGCAGACGTCCCAATGGTGTTGGAAGCATACCACGATCAAGCAGGACACTTTGGCTGGAGAAAGCTGGAGACCCTGTTGAGATGCCGGTTCTACTGGGTAGGGATGCGCAGCTCCATTGAGAGGTGGTGTCGGAACTGTGGACCCTGTGGTCTCAGAAGGAAGGACTACGGTAGTCAGAAGGCACCCCTGCAACCTATCCGGACGACTCGCCCCCTGGAGATTGTGGCCCTGGACCACGTCAAACTGTCAAGTAGATCTGGATACTCATACGCCCTGACCATGGTGGACCATTACTCCAGATTTCTGGTGGTTGTTCCAGTTAAGGATCAGACCGCAGTGACGGCCGTGAAAACCTTTCAAGCAAGCTTCTGCAGACCGCATGGGTATCCGGAGCAAGTATTAACCGATCAAGGACCTGCTTTCGAAGCTGATTTATTCAAGGAATTCTGTCACATGTACGGGTGCAAGAAAATTAGAACAACGCCATACCACCCTCAAACCAACGGTCTTTGCGAAAAAATGAACCATATTGTCCTTGACTTGTTGAGATCCATACCGTTGGAAGACAGAAATCGATGGCCGGACTTACTACCTGATTTGGTTGACTTGTATAACCATATACCTGTAAGTTCTACTAACTGCACTCCAGCCTATCTTATGAGAGCAAGGCCCGGAAGACTACCAATGGATTTAGAACTTGGAGTGGTAGAACCGGAGGCAGACGACGCCATTGAAAACTGGGACATCAATCGGCAAGAGCAGTACAGACGAGTGCAAATCTGTGTAGAAGAAAGTCTCAACAAGGCACGGGAGAAACAGGAAGATATTTACAACAGAAATGCTCCTGCCAAGCCTTTGATGCCTGGAGAAGTGGTATTAAAAAGGAAAAGGAAAATGCACAAATTGGATAACCAGTGGGAACAAGAACCCTACGTTGTACAAGATTCTAAATATGACAACAGAAAAGTTTGTATCATCAGTAAGGACGGAGGAAGAACAATAACCACTGTGTCCAGAGACCATTTGAAATTGTGTCCAGAACCCTTAAAGCTTTGTGAAAAGAACCCTGTCATCAATCAAGAGGAAGGAAAGGAAGAGGTCATACACACGGATCTGGGAGATTTTCCTGCGGATTGGCCCCGACTGGGAGATGCTGTAATAGTTCCGGTGTTGCAGTTTTATCAGCCACAAGAGGAAGTTCTACCTCCAGTTGTGTCCGTGGTGCCAGTTGAGTCCGTTCAGGAGTTACCCATTCCAGCAACACCTCAACCTACGGAATCTCAAGAAGGATCATCAGAAGCAGCGCCCCATACTATGGGATCCCCTGGTGGAGCTGACTCACACCGCCCAGCCATCAGTACGCTTGCCAGATCCATAGAAAGATTGAGGCAGTTCTATAGTTTGCCGTTACGCAGTGCAGACAGATCACAACTTAATATACCTGAAGCTACTCCACGTAGATCAGAGCGAATCACAAAAGGGAAGATACCCATTCGATACCAGCAGTAATTATAACAAATTAATGTGAATATTGTAAAAAGTATATATATATATGTGTCTTTTTCCTTATTGTGTCTTATAATGGACTCAGAGGCTGAGGACTGAGCCAGCCCAAGAACTTATCTTGTAAATAGTTGCACTAAGGTGCCTTATAATGGTTTCACACGAAGCCTTGACTTACCTCTGAACATAAAACCCGTGTGGTGTGGCACTGAGTGAGGTCTGCATTCATATGTCCTGCAGCCCACCCAGGACCCACGTTGAAGGTTTGGTGCGGGTCCTTCACAAGAATCTTGCCGTTTATTATATGAACATGTCTATTTAATATTTTGTATTTTTCTATATTTAATGTTTTGTTTGCAACGTTCAAGAAATCCTTACCTCCCGGATGGGACGAGTTAATGTTAATGTTTAATGCATAAACAAAATTGTCTCTTTGTATTTCACAGCCCGGGAGTGCTGTCGTTTACCATGGGGGAATGTGTAGCCCTGGTATTTAAGGTACACAATACCAGGAGGATGAGTGGAGAGGTAACGGTTAAGGGCTCTACATGACATCACATATACTTCGGACACACCCAGCAGGGGTGTAGAGGGGTGTGGTTTTGAGCACAAGAGAGTCTTGTAGTGTCTCCTGAGGTGAAGGGAGAGAGAAGGAGTGCCTGTCTGGAGCACCAAGATTCCTGTCGATTCAGAGAGACAGTACAGTAGTGGAGGCTAGTACAGGTGAGCCAGTTCACCTTAGCCTAGTCAGTGCTGAGATTGAGAGTTTGAGCAAGTCGAAAGGCACAGTGGAAGGAAATCAGAAGTGCTTTAGGATTGAAGTATCCTGCACATTGTCACCGGTCACTGGAGACCGAAGCATCACTATAGCTTCACGCATAGTGGTAGAAAAACCAGAGGCTTACTGGACCTTAGGTAACAGAAAGCAGCCCTTGAAGTGTCAGTACGTAACAGGGGTCAGGTGGAATAGGAACTTTGAGCTAGGCCAAGCATAGAAGAACCTAGTTTCATCACTGGAAGGCTCCACCACAAAACTGACCGGGCAGTACAGCTTTGAAATAGCTGAAGTTTCAGGAGTGAACTACGCTTTATGCTGGTTGGACTCATCATCATTTGAAAGTAAAGGAGGCCCCTGCCTTGCTCAGCCGTTGCCTCAAAACTCATCCTCCATCAACCCCATCAGCCTCCCTGGGACCTGCCTTACCATCTTACAAGTAAAAGGTATGGAAAGACGCTGACGGTGTGAGACTGAGTTATTTAATTGCATGCCTGCACAACCCCACCATAACCATCGACCTGAGGGAAGAGTCCCACCTGTAGGGGACCCGACATCTAGCTGCCTCACCATCCCCTCAGAGATCTACAGCAGCGCTGGTACAAATTACCAGAGACTACAGGTGGCGTCACGAACTGTAAATATATCTATCCCCTGTAAATATTCCCCAACATACGCCAGACCGCCAGGGCCACAGACCGAGCCACCGCTACCTGTGACAAACCCCATAGACTTCCATGGGCTCGACTCTGAGTACCCCATTGCCCTGGTAACCCACAATTGTGGTGGCGGGTCGACACACCAGTATCTCACGTTCCTCCGGAACCAGGCCAGAGCCTTCACGCATCGCTTACAACGTCATCGAGGATCCTACTCACCTTTATCCCCTGAGAGCAACTGACTGATAAGAGCCATCGTTTATTGAACACTTGTTTTCTGCTTAAACTTTGCCAACCGTTCCCCAGTTACTACCCCCCCTGCGTGGAGTATCCCTGCAATAAACCCCCTGTTAACTCTTGATCTGCCTCCTGCGTGTCACTGGATCCCGCGTACCTGCCTATCCCTTACATAGGTGCAGGAGCAGTGCACGCACGATTGATGCCGGGAGCTTGGCTTAAGTGATAGCCAAGCCCTAACTGTCGTAACCAGGAGCGGTGCCCGCCCTGTCCAGGGCCATTTAACTTCCTAAATGCTGCGATCGATAATGATTGCAGCATTTAGAAGTCTCAGAGTGGGGGGCTGCGTCTTTCATCCGATTGGTGCCATACGACATCATTGAGATGGCCTGATTGTTGCAATGGCAATGCAAGGTTATCATGACGACTTCCGGGTCTGCCAGCTATGGAGACCTGCTTAGAACATGCCAGGAATATGGTCTAATAGTCTTCTGTCTGTTTAACATTGACAGGTATAAGGCATTGCAGTACCAGAGATCAGAGTAATAAAAGTGAAAGTCTCATAGAGGGACTAAGTAAAAAAGTTTGGAAAAAAGTTAAAAAAAAAATTGTAAAAATATTTTTCAAAAATCAAAGAAAGAACGAAAAAATGAAAAAATTTAAACCAATAAATAACACAATAAATCAATATATATATATATATATATATATTAGTAAATAAAGAAGACACATATTTGGTATTACTAGTCCAGAATGACCTGATCCACAAAACTGTCACACTATTTAACCCCTTCAGTGAACTCCGTAAAAAAAAAAAATGCTTTTTCATCATACTGCCAAAAATAGTGGAATAAAACGGGATTCAAAAGGCAAATGTAAATAAAAATGGTATTGCTGAAACGGTCATCTTGTGCTGCAAAAAACGAGCCACTATACAGCTCCGTCAGCTGAGAAATTTAAAAGTTATGGCTGTCAAAATCAGTTTTTATTGTGTAAAAGCAGCAAAACATAAAAAAATTATATAAATGTGGTATCACAGTAATCGTACTGACCCGAAAAATAAAACTATCTTATCACTTTTACTACATGTGAATGGCATAAGGAAAAAAAAAAACAATTCTTGAATTGCTGGTTTTAGTTTATTCTGCCTCCCAAAAAGCAGACTAGAAAGCGAAAAATGTTATGTGTCCAAAAATAATACCAATAAAAATGTCAACTCTTCCCTCAAACAGCAAGGCATCACATGATTCTGTCAGCAGAAATAAAGGAAAATTATAGCTCTCAAAATATGGCACTATTGGCAAGCGTCTTTTAGTATGTGACCACAGCCAAACATAAAAAAGTATATAAATCTGGTATCACTGTAATCGCACCAACCCAAAAAATAAAGTCGGCTAATCGCTTATACTGCACTTGGAACGGCATAAAAAAATAACTATAAGCAGTTTTCAACCTGCTGCTGATTTGTACATTCTGCTCAAAGATCGCAGAAAGGCTCGGCGCACATTCATCCTGCGCTCTGCACTGAGCACTTGCACTGGGGTTTCCATGTAAATCTCTGAAATACATGATTAAGACGGAACTTCTGACGGATTCCCTATAATGAGGCAGATGGACGCACTGTGGATGCCGTCTGGTCTATGATCTGGCAGTGTCCATTTTTTCAAGAATACAAGTTCTGTTGGCCACAATTTTGTGCATCTTTGAAAAGAAGGTCAGATGGGCTTTAGAGTAACTCTGCTGCCTCATTAAAGTGAATGGATTCTTCTTGGGTTTCATCTGAATCATGTCATTCAGAGATTTAGATGGAAACCCAGATGTAAGTGCTCAGTATAGAGCGCAGGATAAATGTGATCCAAAATATTGTGTACAATTTTCCCAATAACAGCTTCAACTCAATCCCCAAAAAAGCAAGTCCCTACTCAGGTCCATCATCTGTTAACGGAAATACAGAGGGCTTCCACATTACTGGTAGTACAAAGGCTCTGGAGTAGTGCTATGGCTCCTCACTCCTCACAATTTGTTACCATCTTTTCAGTTAGCCATTAAAAGGTATCAACCACTGAGGACTCTCAACTCTAAATATTTTTCACTCCTCAAAAGAAATTCAGCAAAATCTGCACTCCCAAATCCAAATGCCCCCTCCCTTTTGAGCCCCACAGTGTGCTTAAACCACATGTAGCATCCACATGTTTGGCATTTCTGTAATTATGACGAGAACCTGCTTAGTTTACGGGGTGCAGGTCTCCATAACCACGAGTTCTGCATAATGCATGGACATCACAACGTAAGGGCTTTACAATGGCAGATTTGTAATTTTCACTTAGCAACATCCACTGCTGTTTGTTTCTGGAAAACACCCATGGAGTCAAAATCGTCACTATACCAGGGGTGCGATTTCCAAAATGTTGTCACTTGGGATTCTGCTCTTCATGCACTTAGGGGCTTTGAATAAGGAGTCCGCAAATTATTCTAAGATAATTTGTTCTCCAAGAGTCAAATAGCGCTTCCTTCCTGATTCTCACATGTGGCTTAGCAGTACTGTACAGCCACACATGGGGGTATTTCCATGTTTTAATTCATTGGGGGTGTAGTTTGTACAATTACATCACATATAGGGGGTTCTGCTGCACTGTCAGCTATGGGTCTCTGCCAATGTTACATGGCACCCTCAAACCATTCCATCAAAATCTGAACTCCAATATGGCGTTTTTCACTTTTGAACTTTGCACTGTGTCTCAAAAGTGATTTTGGCCACACACTGGTTCCTGGCCTACTCAGAGAAAATGTGTATCAAATTGTACCATTTATTTTCTCCTGTTATCCCTTTTGAAAATTAAAAACTTGGGGCCAAAGCAACATTTTAATGGAAGAAAATTTTAATTTTCCGTTTACTCAGCCTAATATTATACATTTCTGTGAATCACCTGAAGGTTAAAATTGCTCACTGTGTAAGGGGAATGATATATGACTGTTATATCTTTGTCTTCCTCCTTCATCTCGGTACTGTATACTATCAATGTATGTTTATTTGTTATACATAATGGTACTGCTACACCTAAAAGTGTATTATCGTTATGTCTCATTGATATTGCTACACTAATAGATGCATCACCATGTTACTGTCTGTATGTAATGTTTCACATTGTATGCTGTTGTAGTTATTTAATAGGGTAATTATAGTTACTGCTAATGGCCACTAGATGGGGGGCATGTTAGTGTCCACAGCTCTTAGACAGTGTGTAGAGTAAGTATAGGGTTAAGAGTAGGAGGGGCTGCTGTGTAGTAAGCCAGACAGATTTCCTTGTTAGAGTTAGGGCTGGATGCCCGTACAGTCCACAAGGGCTACAGGCCCGGACAGCACAGCAGCCACGCAACCTAGAAAAAGTAAGGCCCGGCCATCCACCACGGCAGGACACCACAGCAGCGGGCTGAAGCAGTTGAGGGAGCCAATAGTGTTTCTAGTATGTAGCAACTCATCGCATGGGCAGATACCTGAGGACCGGGGCAAAACGCCTGGGGAACCCACAGATGCAGTGAGTACAGCATGTTAAGAAGCGGTCCCAGAGAAGGGGACAGTACAGAAGGGCAGGATTCTCTCCCAGGGTCTTATGAATTCAGGAACTAAATGATCTTGTGTCTGGGGTGAAACAGACCGAGGGATGTGTATTCGTAGCAGAGCTGAACAGAGAGAATACTGAGGAACCGTTTGGGTCGGTCCGACCCAGATCCGTACTGTGTAACCGCAAGAGAAGTGTAGGGCAAGGAAATGAACATTGTTATGTAAAGCCTGCGGTAAAGAATGTGAAGACTGTGGATGTGCTGTGTAACGAACCTAGTCAAGAAGTTATTGTTGAAGTTGAAACAGGACTATGTCTCAGTTTATGCTGCTCAGCTTGGTGAGGGTCTCCCAAAGCATAGGGGAGAACCAGAAGGTGCTGGACCTGAAGGTACTGGTGTGCTGACTAAGAATGGATATGTTCCTGTGAGTGAAGGCCAGGACACAGAAGCCAAGGTGTCCTCGGCCATGACTACGGTCCTGGCCGACCCTTGCAACTGCACTCATAGATGAATTACTCAAGAAGAGTAGTTTCCAAAATGTGGTCTCTTGTGGCGGTTTCTGCTGTTTTGGCATGTCAGAGGCTATTCAAATGTGACACGGCATCCGCACTCTTTTCCAACCACAATTGAGCTTCAGAATTCAGTTGGCACTCTTTCACTTCCAAGCCCTGTCATGTGCCCATACAGCAGTTTTCCACCATATGTGGGGTATCAATGTACTCCAGAGAATTTGCACAACAAATATTATTGTCCATTTTCTCCTGTTAGTCTTGTGAAAATGAAAAAATGTGGAGCAAAACCAATATGTTTGAGGGAAAAATGTAGTTTTTAATTTTCACGGCTCAACGTTATAAAATTGTGTGAAATACCTGTAGGCTCAAGGTGCTCACCACACATCTAGATAAGTTGCTTGAGGGGTATAGTTTCCAAAATGGGGTCACTTGTGGGGGTTTCCACTGTGTAGGCAGATCAGAGCCTCTGCAAACACAAAATGGCATCCGCTATCCAATCCAGACAATTTTGCGTTCAAAAAGTTAAATGGTGCTCCTTCCCTACCGAGCCTTCCGTGTGCACAATCAGTAGTTTTCCACCATAAATGGAGCATCGGCCTAATCAGGAGAAATTGCACAACAAATTGTACTGTCCATTTTCTCCTGTTACACTTGTGAACATGAAAAATGTGGGGCTAAAACAACATTTTTGTGGGAGAAATTAGATTTTTTTTATTTTTAGAGCTCAAAGTTATGAAATTCTGTGATGTACCATGGGGTTCAAGGTGCTCACCACACATCTAGATAAATTCCTTGAAATTTTGAAAATTGCAAAATTTTCACCAAAATTCTGATATTTTCGTAAATAGGTGCAAAAAAATTCAATCTAACATAAAGTACAATGTGTCACACAAAAATTATTCTAAGAATCACTGGGAAACAGTGAAGGGTTCCTGAGTTATTGCCACATAAAATGACATTGGTCAGCATTGTAAAATTTGGCCTGGTCAGGAAGGTGAAAACAGGCTCGGGAGTGGAGGGGCTAATAACCTTGGTTGTTCTTTTCTGCAACTTCTTATACACTATAGCCCAAAAACTGTACACAGTATTCTAAGTGTGGCCGCACTAATGACTTGTGTAGCAGAAAACTATGTTCATGTCATGAGCATCTCACATAACTCTCAACCATCCCGGATTCAGTGGGATTGTCTGATTTGAGGGGTCAGTCACGCTACGTCATGGCTTTGTCCCGACTACCACTCAGTCTCTTCTCTCTGGCATCTTCATCGCTCTATAGCTCTTCTACCTCATGGGCTGGGCCGGCATCTCTACTCAGCGCACACTTTAATTAAATAAATAATTATCCTCTTGAGATGTGGTGGTCACCTCCGTAAATGAGCTAACAGCTTCTAACATTGCAGGCAGTATCTAAAGCCACGAGCCACAGTCTACACTAATTAACATAGGAGGATTTTGTATACTTAAAGCTGCATTGCATGCACTGAAACCACAGTCAGATTATACTGGTACATAGAGATACAGTTGTACATTGCAGTGTATTCCTATGTCCCTACATTCTAGAAGAAAAATATATATTTTTTCTTCCTATAAAATTACTAAAAAATAATTAAGGACAATTACAATATTGTGGTTTTTTTATATACCGTATTTTTCGGACTATAAGACGCACCGGACCATAAGACGCACCCCAAATTTTCAGAAGGAAAATTGGGAAAAAAAAATAATGTGTCAAATGGGGGTCCGTCTTACAGTCCGAATTTAGCTTACCACTGTGTGGGGTGGTTGGACACTGTGGGGTGGCTGTGTTATGTGAGGTGGCTGTGTTCTGTGGGGTGGCTGTGTTATGTGGGTGGCTGTGTTATGTGGGGTGGCTGTGTTCTGTGGGGTGGCTGTGTTATGTGGGGTGGCTGTGTTCTGTGGGGTGGCCAGGGTGGCCATATACTCACAAATCCGGTGGTGGCGGCGGCGCTCCCAATGCAGCTTGGCTGCGATGCGGTGGTGGTGTCCGGGCAGCAGCGGGCCTCTGGGCTGCGTGGGGGGCTCCACCGCATCTCGTCCCAGCCGGAAAGCCCCCCGCAGCTGCGACGCGGTGCCAGTGCCTCCGGTGGCGGTCCCGATCCAAGGTGCGGTGGTGGTGTTCGGGCAGCAAGCGGGCCTCTGGGCTGCGTGGGGGGCTCCGCCGGCATCTCGTCCCAGCCGGAAAGCCCCCCCGCAGCTGCGACGCGGTGCCGGCATGAGGAATGGCCTCCTGGGGCCTCCGGCAAGATGGCCGCCGCATACTCTCGTTCAAATCTCGGCAATGAGATCTCTTCCCGAGGACAAGATCTCGTTGCCGAGATTTGAACGAGAGTATGCGGCGGCCATCTTGCCGGAGGCCCCAGGCGGCCATTCCTCATGCCGGCACCGCGTCGCAGCTGCGGGGGGGGCTTTCCGGCTGGGACGAGATGCCGGCGGAGCCCCTCACGCAGCCCAGAGGCCCGCTTGCTGCCCGAACACCACCACCGCACCTTGGATCGGGACCGCCACCGGAGGCACCGGCACCACGTCGCAGCTGCGGGGGGCTTTCCGGCTGGGACGAGATGCCTGCGGAGCCCCCCACGCAGCCCAGAGGCCCGCTGCTGCCCGGACACCAACACCGCATCGCAGCCAAGCTGCATTGGGAGCGCCGCCGCCACTGAACTTTCCGGTATGTTGGGACCATAAGACGCACCCCCATTTTCCCCAAAAATTTTGGGAGAAAAAAGTGCGTCTTATGGTCCAAAAAATACGGTAATAAACATTACAAATCATCAAATAACAGACATATTTGGTCTCCTAGTAACGACCCACACATTACCGTGGTCAGTTTATTTACATGATTGGTATATGGTGTAAAAAAATGTTGTGATTGATTTTTTTCTCCATTAAACCCATAAAAAAGTTTATACAAAATGTAACACTGAGGCCTCAGCACCACACAAAGCAATAACCATCTTCTCTGATTGTTGGGTGTTTGCTGCATTTCTTTTATGCATTTTCCCCCTTATTTGATATGTTGGTCTTGTTGCACAGCTTCTGAATCCACATCTTTGCAGTAGAAAACTTAACAGAGCAGGCTGCATGGGATAACAAGCTTTTACTTCTTACAACATGAGGTAAAAGAATAATGCACAGTCATTTCAGCATTGCATCAGGAAACCAGGAACAAAACGAAAGTGAAACTACAAGTGAGACTATTTCTTATACACTACATTAAACAGAAGGAAACGTACACAACATCGCCATCTATTGTCAGGTCAGCATAAAGTCCTCCTTTTACTTATAATAAGTCCTAATCTGTTGCATATGCCAACAGGTCTGTGTTCCCCATACAGAATGATTCCCTCTCACACAAAGTATGATGCCCCAAGAATGCCCCCCACACAATATTCTAGCCCCATTCCCACAACGAGCTGCTCTGTTCTCTGATGCGGTAAAGTGACACCATAGTGCCGAAATTCAGATGCATAGGCCGAATAGCGGAGCAGTGAGCTCACATATTCAACTGTTTCTGCATCCATATCTACAAAATTGGACAGCTGGGAAGCCACTGGATCCGGAAATGTGGTACTGGATCTGGGGACAGTTGGGAAGCAGATGAAAAACAGATAAGTCCTGCTGTACCAAAACACTAATACACTGTGCAGTCTCGTCATCCATCTGAGACCGGTCATTTAGTCACGGCTTCACCCAACTTGATTTGTGCAGTAAAAGTATAGAAAAACAGAGCAGTAACGCAAATTAGAACAAAAAATATTTTAACCATATTTGCATATATTTTAGCTGATTGTGCTTGTTTGCTTTATTTAAGTCGCTAAAGATTAGCATCATGATCATGATATTTTAAAGGTTTTTGCACCAGATTGTTGTACTCTTTCACACTGAACAAAGAAATCTTTGGTTGCGTGGAGCTGGACTGCTTTTGTTTGTTGGACTACAGATTAGCACCTGTCCATTCAATTTTTACCTTGTTAGGAGCTGCTAACTTTTTCTTTAGCTTTGCTGCACAGACTGGGTCAGATTAGCAGAGTCATCACATTGTCATTAGACATGATGCAATACATTTTTTTTAAAATTCTTATTTTTTAATTGCAATTTTTTGTCCCCAAACAGTCATGGATTAATCCCATGGAAAGAGATTAATCTGGATGTTACCTATAGACACACATAAATCTTGTCACTGCTCACAGGAAGCAGCAGGATGGGCACATTTAGAAGCCTCCATATATTACGTATCTATAGAAAATCCTGAGATTTTTAGCCATGGGGATTTCTGTTCATCACTAGTACATGGCATGAGCGGAAATAAAGTCACATTTCTCCTTGTAGAAATTTTGTGCATAGATATTTTCTTAACCCTTTATTGCAAATGTTGTGTTGATTTGGACATGTTCACATAGAATCGAGTCCTCTGGGTAATCTCTGTTTTAATTCCAGGTGTCATTGTTTCAGGACTAATGATTAGAATACCCCCGTAGGGCACAATGGTCCTTCACGGTCCATTTGTGGAATTACCATGTTTACTCTGCTGCACCACAAGCTCCTTAGAAAGTTACAATAAACCAAATAGGAAACGCTCATAGTCTCATCACAATGGCAGGACTGTGTCAATGAGGGGCCAAACTAGGCTGAAAGGAAGGATTAGTTGTCTTTTAAATATAAATGGAAAGTACAAATTGCTGGGGATAAACATTTACATAGTCTGGAGCTTTTGAAGGATTGTACGTCTGGAGACGCCATTTTGCTAAATGATTTGGTTGAAGATTTTGGGGGAAAATTCCTGTCTAGTACTAATCTAAATGAAATAGCTGGAAAAAAATGTTGTACTTGACCAAATGTAGCAAAGGGGATGGGTTTAATAAAGCCGAGTTGAGTTGGGTTGATTCCACATTTGGCAATTAGTATCCATTGCCTTTACTAATGTTAATGAAATACCATGTGTAAAGCGCCGTTGAACATGTGCCCAAGGCGAATGGATGTTTTAGCATTCATAAATGACTGTGGACACATACACATCTAGAAAGGATGACATTTGCAACACAGATCACAAAAATCTTGCCTTAAGCTCTCCTTACACATTAGACTTATGTGGGTTGGACCCGCCGATTTCCATGGGTTTGGCCAACGGGCTAATGTGTACAGGAGTGTCAGCAAAATGATGGTCGTCGGGCATGTCCGATTTCAGACTGATGATCACATAGATATCCCGGATAAAAGCCTCTGGCCGACGTGTCAACCAGTGGCTTTCTCATAGAGAACACAGAAGCGCTTGGCAGAATGAGTGCTCCTGTATATGGGGAAAACGTCTATCAGCCGACAGTCATCAAATGTGTATGGCCGGCTTTAGTCAGACGTAGCAGAGCTGTGTAGGTTTATTGTGGCAAAGAAGGTGTGCGCATGTGTCCGAACCGTGTGTATGGAGCTTTTTGGCAGTGCCGCCCTCAAAAGAAATGCCTCCTTACACCATTACTGACACACTGCCAGACCAGTCATGCTAGAGGATATTTGTGGCACCCCAGGAGTCCGGGTGCCACAGTGGCGTTGCTTTCTTCACAGGGGGTGATGCCATGCCTGGAAACAAAGAGGAAACCCCTTGCCAGGTAAAACACAGCATGCAACACTTTTCCTACTCCAGACCAGAAGGGGGAGCTCTAACACCTGATTTCAGGGGAGCTTCCTTGGAACATTCTGGCTTGGGGAATCTGTCTATAGACAGGGACGAGAGAGGACGTGTGGAGAGAAGCTCGTGAGAAAGGAGCTGAATGCTACAGCTCACCCAGAGCAGAGCTCTGATAAAAGTGGACGCCAGATTCCTGGACCAGTTGGGGACTCCAAGCCCAACAGTCGCATCTGGAGAACAGAGAATTGCAAGTCCTCTGTTCACACTGATACCTGCCAGCCACAGCAGTAACACAAGAGTCAGGGTTGCCATTGAGAAGAGACCGGGCCCTTGATAGGCTCACTCTGCCTGCTATACAGGTTGGAAAAACAACACAGAGAAGAGGGCGCAGCTTAGCTATAAACAGCAGAGGCCAGGAACAGAGAGTGTTGCAGGAAGGCCTCTAAATCCTCCTGGCAAGGTGGAATCCAAAGTGTTTCCAGGCAAGCAGAACTCCAGCACCATCTGTAGCCAGTGCCCTGGACACTATACCTGCAGAACTGTGAGTAAAGCTTTAGAAACTGCACCTGACTGTGTCCTTTCAAGTTCTTCCTGCAACACCCACTCAGCAATGCTACATCCCTTGCCAAATGCTGCATCATTACTATCTTGAACATACAACATCTGCCCTGGGACATAGCCCTGCCTGTGGAGGGCTGAACCATCCCAGTGGACTGAATCTGCAGCATTGGCTAACATCTTTATTGCCGAGTACCACAGGAGGCGTCATGAACACTTTATTACAAACTCTTTATTTTTCCCCTTTTTCATCATATCCCCTTTTATTGGACGCCCAGTGCCACGGACCGGGTCACTGCTGCCGTGACACTGCCCTTTAAGAAGCAGCCCAGTACCGAGTATCCCCACTGCCCTGGCGGGCGCTCCATGTTGCTGGCGGCAGAACGTTCTCCATGGAGTCTCCAGACTCACGTTTGTTCCATGTGCTCAGTGTGAACCTGCTCTTATCTGTGAAGAGCACAGAGCGTCAACGTCCAATCTGTCAATCTTGGTGTTCTCTGGCAAATGCCAGTTTCCCTGCACGGTGGTGGACTGTAAGCACAACACCCACTTGTGGACATTGGGTCCTCATGGAGTCTGTTTCTGACAGTTTTAGCAGACACACGGATGTTAGAGGCCTGCTGGAGGTCATTTTGCAAGGCTATAGCACTGCTCCTTGTGTTCCTCCTTGCACAAAGGAGGAGGTAGCGGTCTAGCTGCTGGGTTCTTGCCCTCCTATGGCTACCTCCACGTCTCCTGGTGTACTGGCCTGTCTCCTGGTATCTGCTCCATGCTCTGGACACTGTGCTGACAGACACAGCTACCCTTCTTGCCATAGCTCGCATTGATGTGTCATCCTGGACAGGGGCAGACACTGACAGCTTGAGGCCCCTGTGCAAGAAATGTGTCTGGCCTCCCTCCCCTCATGGGAAAGCTTCTTTTCTAATGGAGGAGCTGATGGACTGGTTGTCTGGTCATCGGCTCCTCCATCAGCAGTCATTTTATATCTAACAAGAGAGGGGACTATGTAATAAAAGAGGGCACTGTGAATAACAAAAATAACAAGAATACACTATGTAAGAGACAGCACTGTAAATAACAGCAGAGGAAGCTATATAATAAGGGATGGCACCATATATAACTAGAGAGGATGGTACGCAATAAGGGATGGTGTTATACATATAAAAGAGGAAACTATGTAACTAAGGACTGTGCTATACATAATAAGTGAGTATACTATACTAAGGGACTATGTTATACATAATAAGTAAGTACACTATATATTAAGGGACTGTGTAAGACATAATAAGGGAGTACACTATATACTAAGGGACTGTGCTATACATAAGTGAGTACACTATATCCTAAGGGACTATATTATACATAAAAAGTGAGAACACTATTACAGTAAATACTAAGGGACTGTGTTATGTATAATAAATGAGTACACTATATACTAAGGGACTGTTAGACATAATAAGCAATAATAATGTCTTCCTCCACCTCCCCTGTTTCTAAGTCCATTATAAATCCCCCTTCCTCCCATCCCAATCCCCCACACCTCTCATTGTCCTCCTCCCCCGCATCTCATTATTGTCCTCTCCCCCACCCCATCATTGCCCTCTCCACCACCTCCATCATTTCCCCCTCCATCACCTCCATCATTGCTTTCTCCCCACTACACCATCAAAGCCCTTTCCACCACCTCTATCATTGCTTTCTCCCCCACCCCATCATTGCCCATTCCACCACCTCCATCATTGTCTTCTCTCCCACCACCCCCATCATTGCCCATTCCACCACCTCCATCATTTCCTCCTTCCCCACCACCCCATCATTGCCCTTTCCACCACCCCATCATTGTCCTTTCTACCACCACCATCATTGCCTTCCCCCCACCACTCCCATCATCGACCTTCCCACCACCTCCATCATTGCTTTCTCCCCCACCCCATCATTGCTTTTTCCACCACCTCCATCATTACCCTTTCCCCCACATTATTGCCTTCTTCCCCATCACCCCAATAATTGCCCTCTCCTCCACCTACACACATACACAACCTGAGCAACTTCTGTGGGTTGTAGACACCGCCTCATGCTACTGTATCTGTAGGGGAGAAAGCAATGACAAAATGGAAAAGTGACCAAAACAACAGCCAAAAATGATGAGAACAGAGAAATGGTCTGTGGTCACCCCCTGAATAACCACTCCTTATTGGGGTTGTCTTGCTCATTGCCTATCATTTCTGCCTGTTGTCTGTTCCATTTCCACAACAGCAGGAGAAATTGATTCACAATCAGTGTTGCTTCATAACTGGACAGGTTAATTTTTCACTTTCATGTGCCTGATGTCTGTTATAATCCATTGCAATTCACTTTTGAACTGACACAAGCCCCTTAGACCATGCTCTGGTCATGGCCGAAGGGGTTGCCATAGCCTGGTGACCTGGATGTCATCATGACAACATTGGGTAACCATGACAATGGTCGGGCCGCCGTGATGATGGCGCTGGGGCACCAATCAGAGGGGAGAGGGAGCCTCCTTCCTCTCCCTGCCTTCTAAATGCTGCGATCGATATCGATCATAGCATTTAGAAGGTTTAACTGTGGACACTGCTCCTGGCAGTGAGAGTCGGGTGTCAGCTATGATATTAGCTGAACACCAGGTGGCGATCACACGTACACAGCTTCTGTGCGTAAAAAATCGCCAGGACGTAGCCATATGTTCAAACTCGGGAGGTCATTCTCAACCAGGACGAACTGGGTACATCAGAGGTCATGAAGGGGTTACTGATCGCCGAAGGTGCAACCTCTAATCCTGAAAATGAAAAGCACTGTTATTGGAATCCACTCTTATAAATAGGCATTACATGTTTTGTTACTTGTACACCACATGTCATTCCCTGCTAGCCATACAGTCTCTGTGCACACTATGGCTTTGGCAAGAAGCCTACTCTGCATCTATAAACCATAGGTTGATGTGAAACTATACAAATAAACTTGGCTCTGCTACATCTGTAGTTTGCAAAGAATGGCCACGAGCCGTGTTCACTGTGCCTACAAGGCACGACAATAATCACACGGGTTATGCTGCATTAACCTGAGTGCATATAGTATTACGGTCAGATGGGATCGGATAAGTACTTAATTATATATGATAATATGGAAGCTGCTTCTATAATCCTGGTTGAGTGAAAGTAGCAAAGCTGATGTGTGTTTAGGGGATTTTGGTGATGTTTTTGTTTATGTTTATTTGATTATTTTTTGGTATATACATGTATTAGAGCCCCAATGATGGGTACTGGTGTATAATATTTCTATTCTTCATCTGCATATATATATATTTATGTGGGGGGCACCCATGAAAAAAGCACTTTGCGAAACGGCGCTGTCGGGGTGAGAGCACGTGGCAGCTGGGACACTTGCACTAAGCACTTCATAGGTACTCCCCTTCACCTACCTTTATTCTTTCAGCTTGTTTTTGATTTACATTGATTTGTACTTGATTATGGCACTAGTTTTTCATTATAAGATATTGGCCTTTTTTTGCCCATGCACTGGGCACTTTCTTACAGAGATTTGGCTATGTCCAACTAACAATTTACTAATTCATAATGAATGTTTACATTATGCACTTTACATGTTATTTATGAATTAGAATTGATTCAATTTATCTAACATATCCCATTTTCTCAATTGAAGGTTTTTCTGATCTCACTTGGTGTACAATAATAAATTATATTGTGGTACCGTGTTAGCCAGAAAAATCGATGTGAATACGTTTCCATCCAATTATGACAAGAGCATTCTTAAAGTGATACCTTTATCGGCTAACCAGAAAATTATATGTTCGCAAGCTTTCAGAGCTCAAAGGCTCCTTCTTCAGGCAGATTACATTTGGAATTACATTTCCAAATGTAATCTTGCCTGGAGAAGGAGCCTTTGAGCTCTGAAAGCTTGCAAACATATAATTTTCTGGTTAGCTGATAAAGGTATCACTTTAAGAATGCTCTTGTCATAATTGGACGGAAAAGTATTCACTTCTGGTCTCACTTGAGTTTATTGAGTACTCTGTGTGCAAAATATTGTTGGTACTTACCTTGTGTCCCTATGCTCCCGTACTCTTCTTTTTTTTCCAGAAGCTTGATCTAATAGTATTCTATTTTTATAACCTTTTATTTACCAAATATCAATAAAGATTCATTTTTTAATCTTACAATACTTTGCAATTCATCGTCTTACCTCCATACATAGAATTGAGGTTGTGTATATATATTTCGTTAGTAGACGTTTTTGCCCTATTTTTTAAAAGACTGTGTTAACATATGTTAAAAATAGTTACCTACAGGCCAGCTATTTAAAACTAGGGTTTGTCCGTCACACGGATCACATATCGGTGTGCTCAAAATTCTGCCATTTCTGGCCTCCATTTCAATTTTGTTGCAGTGTCTTATCAAAGTTATTGACACCAGTTTGATGAAAGAAAATAGTTACCTACAGGCCATCTATTTAAAATTGTGGTTTGTCCGTCACACAGATCTGAAATCAGTGGGCTCAAAATTCTGCCATTTCTGGCCTCTATTTAAATTTTGTTGCAGTGTTTTAGTGAAGTTATTGACACTAGTTTGCTGTAAAAAATAGTTACCTACAGGCCAGCTATTTAAAACTAGGGTTTGTCCGTCAAACGGATCACATATCAGTGCATTCAAAATTCTGCCATTTCAGGCCTTCATTTAAATTTTGTTGCAGTGTCTTAGCGAAGTTATTGACACCAGTTTGCTGTAAAAAAATAGTTACCTACAGGCCAGCTATTTAAAACTGTGGTTTGTACGTCACATGGATCACATATCAGTTCTCTCAAAATTCTGCCATTTCTGGCCTCCATTTAAATTTTGTTGCAGTGTCTTAGCGAAGTTATTGACACCAGTTTGCTGTAAAAAAAATAATTGCCTACAGGCCAGCTATTTAAAACTGGGGTTTGTGCGTCACAGGGGTCACATATAAGTTCGGTCCAAATTCAGCCATTTGTAGTGAATGTGGAAAATATTTTCCTTCATTTGAAATGGGCTAGGCACATGGCAAGGGACAGGGAACTGGACGTGGTGTGATGGTACATGCAGAGGCCGAGGCCGTGGGAAAGCTGAAATTGTGCCACGACAAACACCCACATCTTCTCACCCGACCTTCCTGTCCCAATTACTAGGGGACCGCAGCAGCACACCACTATTGAACCCAGAGCAGTGTCAAAGGTTGTTGGCTGGATAGCGGATAATGCTTCCAGTCACTTTGCCACCATCATCACCACCTTGTCTTCCACATGGTCAAGTCTCAGTAGCTGTGAGTCTGGACCGCATATTCCTCTCCCTGATCCTCCTTCCTCCCAACATGCCGAGTGCTCGAAGACAACTGATCCTACACTTGGACACTCCGAAGAGCTGTTCCCTTTTCCATTTATAGATTCAGGCCTCTCGCCCAGTCCACTTGAAGCGGGGCAAGAGGAGATCGCATGTAGCGATTCCCAAATATTTGAGCAGCCATGGTCACACGAAGGCGACGATGGGAAAGTGTCACAAAAGGTGGACGATGATGAGACACAATTGCCAGAAAATCAGGAGGAGGACCAGGTTGCGGAAGTGGAAGAGGAGGTGGTGGATAATATAGTAACTGACCTAAACTGGCAGGAGGACATGCAGAGCGAGGACAGCAGCACACAGGGGGAGGGAGGCATAGCACCCCAACAGGTAGGAAGGAGCAGTGTGGTGGCCGCAGACAGAAGGCGGGCAACCGTTCCCGTAACACCAACACAACAGAAGTTGCCAGTACAACTGTTAGGTCTTCCCGAGTCTGGTTGTTTTTTAAAGACTCTGCCGAAAACCCCAAAAAGGCCATTTTCACCACCTGCCAGGCCAGCATCAGCAGGAGTAGCAAACTACCAGCCTAACCACCACCAGCATGATCAGGCACATGGCAGCAAAGCACTCAACTTTGTGGGCTGAACCCCAGGGTCCAGGAACAATGTCTGCGGGTGACACCACTGCTTCTTCCGCTGTTGTGCATGCAAGCCAATCCCCTGTCCATGGTGCATGCAAAGATGCCTCCTGCCCTGCACCTGTCATTGCACACACTCAACTACACGATCAGCAAGCACGTCCACTCCTTGTCCCAGCGCAGCGTTCAGTAGTCCATACTCCAGTCCTTGGAACACAAGCGCAAATACGCAGCCAACACCCCACAGGCCACCCTACTAAATTCACACATTTCGCAACTGCTTGTGCTTGAAATTATGCCTTTTAGGCTCGTGGAGACGGAAGCTTTCCGCAACCTGATAGCGGCGGCCGTCCCTCTGTACTCGGTCCCCAGCCGCCACTATTTCTCCCGGTGTGCCGTCCCCGCATTACACAAGCACGTGTCCCACAACATTAGCCGTCCCCTCAACAATGCAGTTACTGGGAAGGTCCACCTAACCATGGACACATGGACAAGAGCTTGTGTGCAGGGATGGTACATCTCGCTGACAGCACACTGGGTTGACATAGTGGAAGCAGGACTCAGTCGGACCTTGGGATGGAACACGTCCTCCCAATGCCGAGGATTGCGGGCCCTAGGACAATCAGGATTGCCCCACAGTCTACAGCTCCCTCATCTCATCCTCCTCCTCTTCTTCAGCCTCCATCTCCAAAATGACCACATCAGTCACAAGCTGGAAGCACTGCAGTACTGCATCTGCCAAGCGGCAACAGGCTGTGCTGAAGCTAATATGCTTAGGTGACAAACCGTACAATGTTGAAGAGTTGTGGACAGCTCTGAAAGAGCAGGCAGATCTGTGGCTGACACCGCTAAACCTACAGCCAGGCATGGTCATGTGTGACAATGGCCGTAACCTGGTGGCGGCTCTTAGGCAAGGCGAAACTCACACACGTACCATGCATGGCCCAGGTGCTTAACATCATGGTTCAGCGGTTTCTCAAAACCTACCTGGAGCTGCTGAATCTGCTTGTCAAAGTACGCCACCTGTGTGCCCATTTTAGAAAGTTAGCTACAGCTTCCGCTGCACTTGCCGTGTTTCAGCAGCGTTTGCAGCTTCCGGCTTACCGACTGGTGTGTGATGTCCCCATGCAATGGAACTCTACACTGCAGATGTTGGGAAGGATTTGTGAGCAGAAGAGGACAGTTATTGGCTACCAGCATCAACAAGGCCGTCAGTATTCAGTTCAGACTCCACACATAAGACCTCAGGAGTGGACATGGATGTCAGACATATGTACCATCCTACAAAACTTTGAGGACTCCACCAAGATGGTGAGCGGCCATAATTAGCATCACCATCCCGCTTCTCAGTCTTCTGAAACTCTCTCTGCTCACAATCAAAGAGGATGCATTGCAGGCGGAGCACAATGAGATGGAGCAAGGAACCATACAGGGTGATTACACACAGCCCAGCCTCATCTCATCCCAATGTGGATTGGTTGATAATGAGGAAGAGGAGGAGAAGGAAGAGCAGGAGCTAGTTTCATGTGCTATAGACGGTACTACAAGCACAACTGTCATACCGTCTGTTCAGCGTGGATGGCCTGAAGACAGGGAGGAGGAGGAGGAGAGCATGGTCAGTTGTTCTCTTGGTGAGGACACGGAAGTCTTGCCTGTTAGCAGTCTGGCAAGCATGGCTGAGTTTATGTTAGGCTTTCCCATGACCCTTGCGTTCTCAAAATTTTGGGTGACAGTCATTACTGTTGGTGACACTTCTAGACCCACGCTACACAGAGAACTTTCTATCTCTTATTAGGTGGACAGGTCTACTAAAATGGGGCAGTACCAGAAGGCCCTTGTTGCGGAATTATTAAAAAAATTCTCATCTGAATACGCTGGCGGCAGAGGTCACAGTTCGTTGGACAACCAAGGAGTACAGGCAAGAGAGACACAACTCCAATCCAGTAGAGGCAGAGGAACTCCGTCAAAGTTCTGGGACAGTTTTCTCAGACCATCTCATCGCACAGAAGATGCTGAGAGAGTACCTTGCTGACCGTACCAATGTCCTCCGTGATTCGTCTGTGCGTTATAATTAGTGGGTATCCAAGCTGGACACGTGGCATGAACTTGATCTCTACGCCTTGGAGGTCCTGGCCTGCCCTGCCACTAGCGTTTTGTCAGAGCAGGTTTTTAGTGCTGTTGGTGGAATTATAACTGATAAGCGCAACTGCCTGTCAACTGAAAATGCTGACAGGCTGAGTCTTATAAAAATTAACAAGGGCTAGATTGGGCCAGACTTCTCAACACCACCGAATGATAGCAGCGTAACATAAACTCAATACCAGTGTCTTTTTTTGGGAGGTCTATTTCCATGCACCTCTTCACACCCACACATGGGTATACGCTTCCTGATTTTGGCCATTTGCTGTTGTTCTCCTCCTTCTCCTCATCCTCATCCGCCACCACCATATCACCAGGTTGACTGTGGTCTGTGATGCAACACCCACATAATTTTTTTAAAGGGCGTTTATGATGCCCGTAAAAAAAATTGGTATACAGTATGTTCATGTATACCCCCAGGGGGAAATGTTTGTCATCCCATACACTTAGTGCGTGGGCATTACAAGTATAGCTCCTTTCTAGTGGGAACATTTTTTTATGAGGCCCTCCTCCACGTCTCTTCCAAGGGGTATTGGATTGCCTCCAAATTTTTGTCAGCCCTTGCATTCACTGCATAGGCAAACACTATGGGAGACCCGCTCCTTTCAAATGGGAACATCTTATTATGAGGCCCTCCTGCACGTCTCTTCAAAGGGGCATTGGAGTGCCTCCAAATTTTTGGCAGACCTTGCATTCACTGCAAAAACAAACCATATGGGAGACCCACTTCCTAATAATGGGAACATTGTTTTCAGGAGGCCCTCCTGTACGTCTTTTCAAAGGGGTATTGGGGTGCGTCCAAATTTTGGGCAGCCCTGCCGCTCACTGCATGCACAATAACAGTATAGGAGACCCACTGTTTAATAGTCGGAACAACAAAGCATAGCCGGCTGATGGCTCTCCAAAAATAGTGAGGGTCGACTGCTGGCCCTTTAACCCCTTAATGACCAAGCCATTTTGTAGGTTAAAGACCAGGCCAATTTTTACAATTCTGACCACTGTATCTTTATGAGGTTATAACTCTGGAACGCTTCTACGGATCTTGGCGATTCTGAGACTGTTTTCTCCGTGACATATTGTACTTCATGATAGTGGTAAAATTTCTTCAATATAACTTGCGTTTTTTTATGAAAAAAATGGAAATATGGCAAAAATTTTGAAAATTTTGCAATTTTCAAACTTTTAATTTTTATGCCATTAAATCAGAGAGATATGTCACAAAAATTAGTTAATAAATAACATTTCCCACATGTCTACTTTACATCAGCACAATTTTGGAACCAAAATTTTTTTTTGTTACGAAGTTATAAGTGTTAAAAGTTGACCAGCAATTTCTCATTTTTCCAACAAAATTTACAAAACCATTTTTTTAGGGACCACCTCACATTTGAAGTGAATTTGAGGGGTCAATATGACAGAAAATACCCAAAAGTGACACCATTCTAAAAACTGCACCCCTCAACGTGTTCAAAGCCACATTCAAGAAGTTTATTAACCCTTTAGGTACTTCACAAGAATTGAAGCAATGTGGAAGGAAAAAATGAACATTTAACTTTTTTTCCCAAAATTTTTCTTTCGACACAATTTGTTTAAATTTTGTCAAGGGTATCAGGAGAAAATGAACCACAATATTTGTTGTACAATTTCTCCAGAGTACACCGATATACCATGTGTGGGGGTAAACCACTATTTGGGCGCATGGCAGAGCTCGGAAGGGAAGCAGCGCCATTTGACTTTTTTGGCTGGAATTGAGATTGGACGCCATGTCGCATTTGGAGAGTCCCTGTGTGCCTAAACAGTGGAAACCCCCCACAAGTGACCCCATTTTGGAAACTGGACCCCTCAAGGAACTCATCTAAATGTGTTGTGAGAGCTTTTAACCCCCCAAGGGCTTCACAGAAGGTATAACGTAGAGCCGTAAAATTAAAAAATCATATTTTTTCCACAAAAATGATCTTTTCATCCCAATTATTATTTTCCAAAGGATAAAAGGACCCCAAAAGTTATTGGGCAATTAGTCCTGAGTACGCTGATACCCCATATGTGGGGGTAAACCACTATTTGGGCGCATGGCAGAGCTCGGAAGGGAAGCAGCGCCATTTGACTTTTTTGGCTGGAATTGAGATTGGACGCCATGTCGCATTTGGAAAGTCCCTGTGTGCCTAAACAGTGGAAACCCCCACAAGTGACCCCATTTTGGAAACTGGACCCCTCAAGGAACTCATCTAAATGTGTTGTGAGAGCTTTTAACCCCCAAGGGCTTCACAGAAGGTTATAACGTAGAGCCGTAAATTAAAAAATCATATTTTTTCCACAAAAATGATCTTTTCATCCCAATTTTATTTTCCAAAGGGTAAAAGGACCCCAAAAGTTATTGTGCAATTGTCCTGAGTACGCCGATACCCCATATGTGGGGGAAACCACTATTTTGCGCATGGCAGAGCTCAAAGGGAAGTAGCGCCTTTTCAATGCAGACTTTTGATGGAATGGTTTTGGGGTCATGTCACGTTTGGATAGCCCTGATGTGCCTAAACAGTGAAACCCCCCACAAGTGACTCCATTTTGGAAACTAGACCCCCCAAGGAACTTATCTAGATGTGTTGTGAGCACTTTGAACCCCAAGTGCTTCACAGAAGTTTATAACGTAGAGCCGTGAAATAAAAAAATCATATTTTTTCCACAAAAATAATCTTTTTGCCCCAATTTTTATTTTTAAAGGGTAACAGAGAATAGGACCCCAAAAGCTTATTGTGCAATTTGTCCTGAGTACGCGATATCCCATATGGGGGGGAAACCACTATTTTGACGCATGGCAGAGCTCGAAAGGGAAGTAGCGCCTTTTTCAAATGCAGACTTTGATGGAATGGTCTGTGGGTGTCATGTCACGTTTGGATAGCCCCTGATGTGCCTAAACAGTAGAAACCCCCCACAAGTGACTCCATTTTGGAAACTAGACCCCCCAAGGAACTTATCTAGATGTGTGGTGAGCACTTTGAACCCCCAAGTGCTTCACAGAAGTTTATAACGTAGAGCCGTGAAAATAAAAAAATCATATTTTTTTCCACAAAAATAATCTTTTTGCCCCAAATTTTTATTTTTATAATGGTAACAGGAGAAATAGGACCCCAAAAGCTATTGTGCAATTTGTCCTGAGTACGCTGATATCCCATATGTGGGGGGGAACCACTATTTTGACGCATGGCAGAGTTTCGGAAGGGAAGGAGCACCGTTTTTAAATGCAGACTTTGATGGAATGGTCTGCGGGTGTCATGTCGCGCTTGGAGAGCCCCTGATGTGCCTAAACAGTAGAAACCCCCACAAATGACCCCATTTTGCAAACTAGACCCCCCAAGGAACTTATCTAGATGTGTGGTCAGCACTTTGAACCCCCAAGGGCTTCACAGAAGTTTATAACGTAGATCCGTGAAAATAAAAAAAATCATATTTTTTTCCACAAAAATGACCTTTTTGCCCCCAAATTTTTATTTTTCTAAGGGTAACAGGAGAAATAGGACCCCAAAAGCTATTGTGCATTTTGTCCTGAGTACGCTGATACCCCATATGCGGGGGGGAACCACTGTGATCGCCTTACTGCGATCTTTGGGAGGCACAATGAACAAATCTACCAAAGGTGAAGAATTGGTTTTCTTTTTTACGCCGTTCCTGTGCGGTATTAGTGATTGGCGACTTTATTCCTCGGATCTGTGCGATTACAGCGATACCAGATTTACACCCTTTTTTCATGTTTAGCTTCTGTCACACTCTAAAAGATGCTTTTTTTTGGAATAATTTTTTGTAAGAATTTTTTGCATCGCCGTATTTTGAGAGCTATAATTTTTCCATATTTCGGCCGACAGAGTTATCTGTGGGCTTATTTTTTGCGGGACGAGCTGACGTATTTATTGGTACCATATTCGGGCACATAACTTTTTTGATCGTTTCCTATTCCGATTTTTGTGGAAGCAGAATGAACAAAAACCAGCAATTCAGGAATTGTTTTTTTTTAAATTTTTTTTCCCCCGTTCCGCGTGTGGTAAAATTGATAAAGCAGCTTTATTCTTCGGGTCACTATGATTACGGCGATACCTCATTTATATATTTTTTTTATGTTTTGGCGTTTTTTACACAATAAAGAATTTTATAGAAAAAATAATTATTTTTGCATCAGTTTATTCCGCGAGCTATAACTTTTTTATTTTTTTGCTGATGATGCTATATAGCGGCTTGTTTTTTGCGGGACAAGATGACGTTTTCAGCGGTACCATGATTATTTATATCTGACTTTTTGATCGCGTGTTATTGCACTTTTTCCAAGCGGTATAATGATACCGCTTGGAAAAAGTATAATTTACTACTTTTTTGTGTTTTTTTTTACGGCTTTCACTGAAGGGGTTAACTAGGGTTATGCTTTTATAGATGGGATTTTTACGGACATGGCGATACCTAACATGTGTATTTTTTTTTTTTTTTTTTTTATTACATAAAAATGTGTATTTTTTAGGGGATTTTTTTTAAATTATTTTTTAATATTTTTTTTACAGTTTTTTTTAAAAAATGATTTTTTTCAACTTGTCCCTTTATGGGACTTTCACTTTTTTTACTTTTGATTGCAGTTACAATGCATTGCAATGCTCTGGCATTGCAATGCATTGCAACTATAGTGGAAGCTGCTGTGACATGATCACAGCAGCTTCCCGTAGCTAAATGACCCGGAGGTTGTCATGACAACCCCGGGTCATCAAGGCAGAGATCGGGCCCTGCGATTACATCGCTGGGACGCTGATCTGAGGCAGAGGGAGCTCCCGACCCTCTGCCTCCCCCCTGAGCTCTGCGATCGCGCTGGATCGCAGCAGTCAGGGGGTTAACAGCCAGGGGCGGTGGGGGCTCCGCTCCTGGCTGTCAGTGCAGGAAGCCTGGCCACTGCAGCGCCGGCTCCTGCACTGATCGCGCTGGGGAAGCTGAAATTTCAGCTTCTCCTGCGCGATCGCTGCTGTGTTTGGTCAGTCAGATTGACTGACCAAGCACAGCGCTGTGGGTGCGGGGACCGACGGCAAAGGTCCCCGCACCGCTTGCCGTGCCTGTCAGCTGTCTGTGACAGCTGTCGGCACTGATCTACCACTGCGTGTTTACACGCAGTGGTAGATCAAAGGCTTGACGTGTAGAGTCCGTCCTGGTGCCGGAACTGGCACCTTGCCATGACGGACTCTGCACGTCAGTGGACATTAAGGGGTTAAGAATAGTAAAGGATGCCTGATGGACCAATAAAATTAGGCTTTGTGACTTTCAGAGTCCCCCCTTCATAAATGACACAGAATGTGTCTGATGATGTGTCACATACCACATGGCCAGATAAGGTTGTAAAATGTTAAAATTACATTTCCCAGTAAATGCATTTCTCTTGGTTGAAAGCAATGCTAAAGTTCAAAAACGCATCAAAAACGCTACGTGTGAACATAGCCCAAGGTGTGGAGGAACATTTTTATTTTTGGTTATTTATTTTGTCTTATATACAAGTCATTACCCTGGAAAGGATGTTCCTTAACATATTTCCCAGGAAGATCCATTTTGGTTTCATTTTTGTGTGTTTTATTGTGAGTCTGTAAAAGTGGCGTAACACTCTGACAACATTGTTCACAGCTGTGACCTGGGAGTCAGAAATGCTTCCAGGGGTCTTCCCCATGATGTTCCCATGTCATTTGAGCACTGTTCCCATCGATTTCCCCAATTTCTAGTCCCTCTGCAGACCGTCAGGGGGCCACGGCAAAAATGCTCGAGTTTCCCAAAGACTTACAATGGGTTTGTTGCTTGGGTCGAGTACCCGATCATTCCAATATGCTAGACCCGAGCATTTTAGTGCTCGCTCATCACTATCTGTTATCGATCTATCATCTATTATCTATATATCTATATCTTACATATCTTTTTCTAAACTTTTTATTTCACATTATTCATGTTAGATTACATAATTATATATATATACTAGATTGAGGCTCGATGCTATCGCATCAGGAGGGCGGTAATGTCACGATGGGGCAGGCTTTGCAGCGTTGAGAATCTCTCCCGCCATGTGCTCACCCACCTATCCACTCTCTCTCTCCTCATGTGCTGACTTCTTCCCATGTGCTCTCTTTTCTGACCTGACTACCCCATGTGCTATCCCCCCTTGTCTGCTGTCTCCCTCCGTCCTTTGCTGTGTTCTTCCCTCATGTGCTGTCCCGTTTGACCTGTCTCCCCCCTGTGCTCTGTCTCTCTCACCCCTGTGTCTGACCGTGTACCGAACATAGCTCTCGTGCAGGGGAGGAAGCAAAAGGCAATACTGACATTACAGCATGTGGTATGCTCCGTACACGGTCAATTTTCAAAATGAACTTTCGTTTGTGGGAAAACCCCTTTAATGTGACCGGCTCCCTCTGCCTGTAGACACGTCTACCGCCGGGATCAGCTGAATGATTCACTGCACCTGTGCGTAATTCGCGCAGGCGCAGTAAATCAGACCGCCGCCATCTTTGTGCAGACAGATAGCGGTGGTCAAATTAATACTGCGCATGCGCTCCTCCTGTACAAAGATGGCATCAGTCAGTGAATCATTCGGCTGATCCCAGCGGCAGCGTGTTTGCTAAGGTGTTCCGCTGGTGGTACCGCGCAAAAGGCTGCGTGAGTCTGAGAGTGTGAGTCTGAGAGTGTGAGTCTGAGTGTGAGAGTGAGTGTGAGTGTGTGTGAGTGAGTGTGTGAGTGTATGAGTGTGAGTGTGAATGTGAGTGTGTGTGAGTGTATGAGTGTGAGTGTCAGTGTGAGTGAGAGTGTGTGAGTCTATAAGTGTGAGTGTGAGTGTGTGAGAGTGTGAGAGTGTGAGTTTGAGTGTGAGTGTGAATGTGTGAGTGTCAGTGTGAGTGTTAATGTGAGTGTGTGTGAGTGTGAATGTGTGAGTGTATGAGTGTGTGGAGTGTGACTGAGTGTGAATGTGTGAGAGTGTGAGTGTGTGAGTGTGTGTGAGAGTGTGTGAGGGTGATAGTGTGTGAGTGTGTGTGAGTGTGTGAGTGTGTGTGAGAGTGTGTGAGGGTGATAGTGTGTGAGTGTGTGTGAGTGTGTGTGAGAGTGTAAGTGTGTGAGTGTGGGTGTGGTGCGTACAGTGTGTAGAGTATGTGTGTGTGTGTGGTGTGTGGTGCGATGGTGTTCCGCTGGTGGAACCGCACAATAGGTTGGTACCAGTAGCAGTTTCCATATTGAGACACCCATCACTTGGGTGTCCCAATATGGCGGTCTGTGAGCTTTCTCCTCTTGGAATTTTGGGATACGGGGACATCTGGACAGAACAGGAAATGAAAACATTACAAGGCAATTATATAAATAGATTATTCTATTTGTCACATTGCTCTACCTTACATCGAGTCCCATGGTGCAAACAATTCTTATCCAATTTACCCTTTCACTAATGATTAATTTACCTAATAAAACAATGTATAAAGCCTTCGCACCACCAGTCTTTGAAATTGCTAATATTGCACAGATTGAGTCCAGATTTAAAAAGCCAAAACTCCAAAGCAAAGTGAAATCTATGGCGTGAATACAAGCCTCCTGCCGACATCGGCAATATTCATTTCTATAAATGAGAAGTGGCTCTCCAACCTGGAGTGGTGTTAAGAGAGTCTGTATTGTCCGCGCACACTAAAACGGTGGCAGCGTGAATATTGCCTTGTTTTTTGTTGTTTTTTTTTATAGTAAAAATAAACAAAAAAATAAGATAAATAATAATAATAATAAAAAAGAAATTTGGTTTTGCAAAAAGATTGTAACAACAAATTCGCATGTATTAAAAGAAAATTCATTGCTCCAATGATTTATTTATTTATTTATTTTTTTATGGCTAAACCCTCATTAACTCCACTCATGCTGTCTCAACTTTTCTTGCTAGGTCTTAAGTAGCGATTTTCTTTTTTCCTTAAAAAAGGAACCAATTAGCACCTCATCAGCTCCAATTAGGGAGGACAAAAACAGTGTAAAGATAACTCGATGAGAGGGGGCAGCACAACATCATGTAATCACTTAAGACAGTATTCACGGTCCTTTTGTATGGGCTGTCCGCCTCCTATTCACCATCAAGATTGTTTTTCTGGGAAGACAGGCCTCCCATGTTCTGAAGGACCTCATTCATGGTCTACCTGTTTACAACCCATAAGACACAAGAACCTAAACAATTCTATATTGTATGCCTTTGACTGAGGTCCCCATAATGGTATGTTTTCATTGACCGGGCGGGATAAGTTGATGGCCGCCTTTATGCTCATTAAGTGCTTGGCTCTTACTGTCTTCTAATTACTCAGGAGGGATACAATGTAATTTTTTTCTTCCTTTCTCAATGAAAGTTCTTTGGAGCAGTTAATTTGGTGCCTGTACAAAATGCCCGAAAACATTAATTAGTGTGGAAGGAACCCTAATTTCCTCATCAGCTTTCCTCTCCATTTAACCCTAACCCCCGACCCTTGTTTCCCAACAGGCTTGGATGGGTCTTCATAATGAAATTACCTCATTAATGCCCTTTATACTCGCACAGTTATTCAATCTAGCATTTAGTTCATTTTAAACTCCATCAAAAACAAAAATTTGCATTTCGCCGGATCCCAGGAATTAGGATTTTTTTTTTTTTAGGGGGTGGGAGGACAGGTTTAAATTATTAAGATGGCAAGTAGCGAGTTATAATTGAGTACAAGAAGAAACACTTCTGCGAATATTAAATGCGCTTGCCCTGGCCCACAGACTATTAACTGCGTCCACTGGGGTGGATTAGAGTCATAGAATGGATTGGGAAAAAAAATAATCAGGCTCGTATCTATATTATCTGTGGAGGTTAGGAAACTTTGATTTGCAAAACAAAAACATGCTAACTATAAAACTGGAAAAAGAATAATTATGTTTTTGGGGTCAGTTTTATAAAATAATACTGTAATGACATAAATGTCATAATAATAAAAAAATATATAAATTCTGCCTAATACATTTACTAGTTAATTACTTTAATAGGTCAATTATAGAAATATGAGTTGTAGAGAATAATCAGTGTATTAATATAATGAATATGACAAATAATTTAAAATAGGGAAATTAATATTTTAACTGTGATTACAAACATTATTGTTAATTTTTTTAAGATGATATAATTTTTTATTCTGAAAAATAACATTTTTAACCATGGGCAGCACTGGGGTCCTGGGTTCAAATCCCACCAAGGACATCATTTGCAAGGAGTTTGTATGTTCTCCCGTGTTTGCGTGGTTTTCCTCCAGGTTCTCCGGTTTCCTACCACACTCCAAAGACATACTGATAGGGAATGGACATTGTGAGCCCCATCGGGGACAGCGACGATAATGTTTGTGACATTCTACACGTTAGAGCTTTATTAGAATTCACATTTCATGTTATATTCATGTTTTTGTGTTGTGAGGTAACGACAAGCTTAGGAAGATGACAGTCCAATGAGGTATGTGGCCAGGTGACAGGAGGGTTCCAACCTGGCATCTCCGAACGTCTCCATGGGGCCAGGTGACCGGAGGGTCCGAACCTGGTCTCCCCGAACATCCGCCATGGGTTCAGTGATGGTCACTGGAGCAGATCTGTATTCCACCAGCTAGGGCTGTTGTTCCTTAAGCTGGCATCCTGTAGAATGTCAAATCTGTATTCCTTTTGATCTAGCCTTTCTGCATAAGGATATAGGTCCCTTTTTATACCCACATCTGTGATTCAGGCCACCATCCACAGGTCAGGGGGAAGGTGGGATCAGGTTAACTCTCATTGTTTGAGTATTTAATCCACCGGCATAGTTTGTCCTTCACTATTTTGCAGGTCAACAAGATACTTGGACTTATACAATGGGTGATCAACATATTAGCATAGCAAACATCGATTGTTCAAGAACCCTGTGTCCCTGTCCTCGGAAGATAGCTACACAATCATAGGTAAACAGCAGCCATTCAACAATTCACAAAGATCAATTCAAGAGTCAACGTTCAGACTCATAAGAACAGTAGTCTATGTCTCATAATTAAGATTAAATGCTTTGTCCTCACATGCTGTGTCGCTTGTATGATAACACTTGTGCCTTCTCTGCCTGATGCAATCTTTTACTTTTTTTTTTACATTTTTTTATGTTTTGCACAAATCAAATCACAAATTTTTCAAATTTGAGAAGTAGTCTAGCAAATGTCTAAAAATTCTGCACAAATTCGATTTGCATCAATTAGATTTGCTCATCTCTAATGGATAGATACATATTTAGATATGAGTTTAAAGATAGATACAATATATAGATTCATAATTAGATAGATAGATAGATTCATAAGTAGGTAGATTATAGGTTTTGATTATTAAAGGAAAAATATACATCTTCCGGACGCATAACATTTCTATGTTCCTTTTTTCCAATACAACTGTAACATATTTGTGAAAAGTCTACAAAGAGTTTAGTATTTCTTAATCTATTCTTTTCTACAATGACCCAATGGCCAAAAAGGCTGGAGGAGACAGACTTGTTTGTTTTATTCCTTTCTCTGGAGATAAAATCCTCCATGGGAATAAGGTAATAGACTGTGATTCTGCCTTTGTCAGGGTGACAGAAAGGAGGTCAGCAGACACCCAGTACAATACGCAGCAACCTTCGGTGCCGCGGGGGTCATTCTCCGCTCACCAGTGGTTACATTGTGCGAAACAAATATTTGTCTAAACGCTGATAATCTTATGTGAAATTCTTTAGCTACGGCTTTAAATCTCACGTCACAACTTTACAATTGTCAGTGTCAGTGAATCAATGGGCTAATTGACTTCAAAATCTCCAAGAGATGTTCCATTAAAAAAAAAGAATATAGTTCGGGGAATTAAATGCCCATTTAGACATTTTTTACAAATCTAATACTTTATGGTTATGTGTGACATAACTGTCTGGTATACAAGTCATTTAGAGCATGGTGCAATACTTTATTTCACCTGTGGGGGCACTGTAGAATAATTGAACACTTGCAGTTACCACCATAGATCAGAGCTGATCTTTGAGAAATGATCCGCATACCCTGCAAGGAAAATTAAATACTCAAAGTATTCCTAATACACTTAGGAAAGGCACTACTACCGTATGTGGCAAAACTTTTATGTGCAGTAATGGGCAACACTGCTTTGTAGACAGAAGTGGCTAAATTTATGACAAATGGGATGTACTTTTTATGGAGCCTGACTTTGGCGATTTATTAGAGGAAAAGCACATCTGGCCCGAAGAACACTGATGCAGTTTCATAGCAAGACATTTTTTAAATGTCGCAGAGATCCAATGGCCAATTTTGGTTTGGTCATAAATCAGCTTAGAAGATAGTTCAAGAAAAGAAAGATAAATGCTGCAAACCCAGATATTGGAAGAGCTTGCTGACAGATTCACTGGTAACTCGTTCTGCAGCCTACTATGAATTGAGATAGACAGAGGATGTAGAAGCCAAATATGCAAAATATTTTTTATTAAATCCTACTGCAAATATGATTTTTAAATACAAAAACAAATGCATTTAGGTAACCCTTAACAACCTATGACAAACATTTCCATCACAAGTTGATGTGGGGTGTATGGACCAGACTCAAGAGCTGAACCATCTTAATACACTGCATATGCCATTTGTATTACATAGACGGTATCTGCCAGTAATAGCAGCAACCAGAGCGAGCTCAAATCACTGCTGTTAACCATTTAGATGCTGCTGTTGTGGAGCCCAGCTGTGCTTGGAATCCTAATCTCCAGAAGGGTGCACTGAAGGTAACCACCACTAGAGGTCCTGTATATACATTCACACACCTTCACCCATCCCTAGAGCCACCAGAGGGAGCTGTTTAGCCATATATAAGGAGGGTGAAGACACTTGAAAGACAGTAGTCTAGAGCACAGAGACTCTGAGAGAAATCTAGCTTTAGTCACCTCAGAGAGTAGTTTTTCAGTCACCTCAGAGGGTGAAGTGAAGAGCAGAGACAGACCTGCTTAGAGAGTGTTGTGAGCGCAGAAGAAATGTGCAGTCTGGCACACGGAGCAGAGCTCAAGAGAGTTCAGCTGCTTATGAAGGAATCTGAAGTCTGCAGCTTGAAGCTTAGTTCAAACGTGTGGAGGCTAGTAAGAGTGGAACAGAAACCACTCCAGCCTAGTCAGAACTGAGTCAACCGAGTGCAGTTCAGCGAGCAAGCGTGCCGACGCTTAGAGAGCGGTGAAGAAGGAGAAGAAGAAGCAGTCCACCATCTGCTAGTGTGTGATAGTGTGAGGATCCGAGTAGGACGAAAGGCGAGTGGAAAGCAAGTGAGGGACAGAGGAGCTTAAACAGCTCATCCCCATCATTACAAGCAGACACCGGGTCCGAGCTTACTGGAATCTTCACGACCAGTAGGAAATACCGGAGACCCTGCGAGACTACAAGTCGCAGGGGCCCATAAGTGTTGATACGTAACTGGGTCAGGAAGACGGGAGTCTGGCAGGTACCGCCATCATAGACTGTGTTCTTTCAAGAGAAGGCCCTACAACAAGGTCAGCCGGGCGTAGAGTTGGAGACAGACTCACATTATAGAAGTAAGGAGGCCCTACACCTACTCAGGGGAGGAAACTGGATGTGCACCCTTCACCCTGCAGTACCCCGGGACGTGCCTGCAATAACATCTTCAGTAAAGGTACAGAAAGAGACTTCTGTGTGTGTGTCCATCTTATTACTTCTACTGTCGGATTCTCCTCCGTCCTGCACCCATACACACTCATCTACCCTGAAGGACCCAGCCTTACCTGTGGAAGGCTTAACACCTTGCTGCCCAATACCAACCCTTCAGCGGATCTACACAGCAGCGCTGGTCACCCTCACCAGGTACCACAGGTGGCGTCACGAACATCCTACAAACCATTTAATCCCCTGTAAATATACCCTTTTTGAGGTGAGTCCCAGGGCCACGGACCGAGCTGCAGCTACCGTGACATCCCCCATAGAAGTGAACTGACTCAGTGCCGAGTACCCCACAGCCCTGGCGGGCGACTCACTGTCAATTATTGTTCCTTTATAGTGTAAGAGCAACAGAGATCAGCTGAGGGTGGATTCATCATTAGATACACTCCAATGGAGCCTAACTGTCCCAACTGGCAATAATGATCTCTATCAACTTTCCATCAGGAATCCCTTCAAACTGTAATTCCAAGCTCAAACTGTGTCCTCAGCGCTCTTCTCTGCCCATAGAATGTCTCCTCAGTGTTCCTCTTGGCCATCAGGACGTCTTTTCAGTGTTCCTCTCTGTCCTCAGGCCATTTCCTGAATGTTC